>CM034466.1:12850204-13230196 GCA_019925255.1 Litchi chinensis
GAGCAGTTACCTGATTCGGTGATAACTGATTAGGAAATGTAGTTAATTCATAAATCTTTTCCTATTTTATCTCAACCTAAATTGTAACGCCTCTTTCTCTATAAATAGAGCCCAAAATTCTTTGTAACACAAACCGAAGCAATATTATACTGTTACTCTGTAGAATTATTTAGAGAAACAGTCGTGGACGTAGGCACATTTGCTGAACTACGTTAAAAATCTTCTTGTATGCTGTTTTTGTTCTCTGCCTTCTCCTTTTCTTGTGTTTTTTGTTTTGCTTTATATTGATTGCAGGTATTGGGCTGTGAACTCTCGTCAACTAGAAATCAACATCGACAATATGCAAGCTTCCCACTTATTTTGTTCGTTATAAAACATATTTTGACGAGCAAAGATGCAGAAGTATGATCAAAGTGATCTGCATAAGAGTTTTAGAATCCTTAGATCATTCAATTATACAATACAATAAAAAATTCCAAGAAACACATTTTTTTAGCATGAAGTAGAGATATATAATTAATGAAACAATGGCTCATGTTGAACAATTGACAACAATTATATTTATCAATAAAATCAGGTGACATATATTTAATCATGTGTTTCATATAATTCCCCTATTTACCTCTGATATTTTACAGATTTGCATTCTTTTAAATGACAGGCATCAATAGATTGTTTCTTTTAAATGTAAAGGTTAATATAAATTTATCAAGAGAAGTCATTATCTTCATTTACGAAAAGAATATAACTTTTCAACTTTTACATTATAATATAAAGAACGAACATCAGATATTTCAAACTTGTATCATGAAATATCGTGCATAAAATATGTATTGTATCTATTTTATACATTGTACGGAAAAATTGCAAATTCTGATCATAACTTTTTACTTGAGTGCATCCTTTACCTTGTGCTATTTCAATAATTTAACCAAATTTTGTGTATTGTTTTGGGTCTTGAGTCATCTAGCAAAATCTTTCAACACCAACATTTTACATGTATCACTAATCTTTTGAAACAACTAACATGAAAGGAAGAATTAAAAAAGATAATTATCAAAACATATGTAAAAAAAAAAAAAAAAAAAAATGTCGAAACACAGTAAGAAAACTTGATCAATGACATTGCCTCTATGTATTTTTCAATTACACCCCATCTTGTGTCCTTTCTGTTGCATTAGGCATTATTGCAAGAATCATAAATAGTTTTTAAATAATTAGAGATGTATTTAGAGAAATAATCTTAATAGTATAATTTTACAAAAATGTGGCATAAGTTCTTGGTTTCAAATTAGAAATTTTTTTTATGATCAATTGCATCCAAACATCACAAATCATATTTTAATTATGAATTAAAATGACTATAAGTGATAAGTCTAGTGTAACATCTAACACTTTGCATTAGAGTGTAAAAGAAGTATTATTTGGCTAAAGAACATGGATGTTTATATATTTCGATTATGCATTATTTGTGTCATCGCTAGAGAAAACAAGAAGAAATCGTTGTGCATAGGGACAAAAAGAAATCAAGAAAATAAATATTTTGCACACTTGCCAATGAATGATTGAATTTGGATTCCCATGGTGTTGCCTAATTGTCAGTCAATCACTTCGGTACTAGTTTTTGAGGTTTCAACTGATTTGATGGATCTGAATCGTTTATTAATTCTCAATCCATAGATACCTACGCATTTCAAATAACTTTTAATTTAGTTTTCACATGTTTTTGATGACAGGCCCCTCTCCTTACTAGGCCTACCGGCCGTTTTACGGTAGCCCTCCAGAGGATATCTGATCCAACTGGAAAGTTCCCGTAATGCTACGCCGTTAACTTTTCAAAACTTGCTGTTAATGCGAGAACACGGGAAAATTTTTATTTTTATTTTGAACATTTATAAAACGGATTTATAAAAATTTGGGCAGCATAACAGCTATTTTTCAAACATGCCACCCTATAAATTTCAAAATTTAACACTTCTATAACAAACATTTCTCCACTACCGGGCCTCAGGACCTCAAATCGTTTTCATAATCCAATCACAAACATTTTTCAATTTAAAATCCATAAATATACTTCTTTTTTTTTTTTGTCAACATAAATATTTAATTTAATTTTATAAAAAAAAACGATATATACAACCCAAAATATTATTTACAACTATTTCCATCAAAAATGGAATGTAATGCATGACATACGCTTTCAAAAATAAAATTATGCAGTGATATTGTTGCGTTCGTCCACCTACGCACCGATGGAGCCTCTTTTGATAGACGGCCCATTCCTGCACCTGGGGAGGATTTTTCAAAAACACAGAGAAAGAATAGTGAGTATAAAACTCAGTGAGCAGCTAACTGTTAACTAAAATTTCTTTTACTAAAATGTATATATGTCCTCCCAAAATAATTCATAAAACTAAAATTTTGTTATAACTTTATTAAATGTACAAAATAAATAAATTCTTATAAACTTTTCTTTATTTCTCAAAACTGGAAATAATTTCTAGTTTCATAAACTTTACGTCTATTGACGTGATTTTCTCTTTTATCTCGCCAAAGGCAACCCAGGGAAACTTAGCCCTATTGTGACGGAATTTCTCATCGCCACTAGAGCTCAGGAATGCTACTATGCGTAGTCGCAGATGCGGGAAACTCTTGGGGTCGCGATTCCCCTCCCAACATCAGGCAGACCTACACTACCATATACGTGCAGAGGGCGACTCACTGACTCAGACTCAATCCCCTCAAGTTAGTGACTGACTCTCCCAACTACTCTTGCCATACACGCATACGGTACTTCGACTGATAATTTCTGGGGTTTAGGGTAAACCAAAGGCATCTAAAATCTCTTTCATAATATTGAAACTTTCTTTTCTAATCTCAACTTTATAATCGAAAATGGTTTTGAAATATTTTATCAACTTAATTTCATGCATGTATATATCTCAAAAGCTACTAATTTACTTTACTTAAGAATAATTACAATTACAATATAATCTTAAAATTTAATGCAATTCATATAAAAATAAATCACATGCTAAAGTAGCTTTACAATCACAAAATAAATTCTTTCATTAAAGCAACAATTAAATAAATTCATGGTAACTCAATAATTCTCATAAACACTTTAAATAAAAATATAACCACTCACTATTTTTCTTCACCACTACCACTTATTCCACACCTCCCTTTTTGATGCTTTTGCTTCCAATCCTATAATCACATTTCCACCATCAACTTCACATATAATAAGTCATTCAAGAATTCCATCATTCACTCACATAAATTTCCAATAAAATATACTAACTAATCATTTACTTTATCCTTCAATATATTTTCTCAATAAATTCACAACTCCATCAACTTTCCAACTAATATTCTCACATCCATTTCCATTTATTTCTTTGGCATTAAAGTACTCAAACACCTTATAACCATTATCAAAATACATTAAAAAGGTTGAATAGCCCTTTAGGAACCAATTGTTTACATTAAACACCTTAACACCCAAACTTTTCTAATTTCCATTTTTCTTACATCCTTTTAATTCCAATCAACTTAAATTCATTCCCAAACCTTATACCACTTCTTCAAACATTAAAATCAATTTAAATACATGCAAAAACACAATGATCCATACACTAATATATATATATATATATATATCCAACAACTTACTCACTTGATGTTTCTTTTCAAAGTTCCATTTTAATCATCATACTAATATATGACAACTTCATCCATCCACTTCATTTCAAACCAAATAATCACCCATAAATAACTCAATAAACTATCAATTAACCAACTACAACCTTAAACTAAAAAACCAATCCATTTCATCAACTTTAATTATCAAACCCTAACCCTTACCTCTCCAAATTTTGATCCAAAGCTTCTTGATTCTTTTCTTTCACTTCCAAGCTTAGATTAATGATGATCAACCTTGATTTAGTCCATAGAATTCATCAAAACCTTATATAAATCAACAACTTTAAAAGTCCATCAACTAAACATAAAATCACTTCAACTTACCTTCACTTTTTCTTATAGAAATTTGATGGATTTGACAGGTTATAAGGGTTGGATCATCTCTTCTTCTTCTTCTTCTTCTTCTTCTTCTTCTTCTTCTTCTTCTTTCTTCTTCTTCACGGTTGCAAAATTTTCTTCTTCTTCCCTCACGGTTTCAGCGTGCACGGTTTCAACTTTGCTCTCACGATTTCAGCTTGTTTTTCACGATCTCTCTCTCTTTCAGCCGAATGCTCACTCATTTAAGCTCTCAATCCTCTCAACTTTATATACTAATGCCTTGCCAATGTCTAAATTGCCTCTAAACTAACTCTAAAATCACCTAATTGCCATTAGTCATGGATGAATGCATTTGATTGGTCAATACTTTCATCCATTTAATCACTAACAACTCATCCCATCTCTTAATTCAATCTTAACTAATCCTTTGCTTTTTGACTTTAAGGTGTCTTAACATCATTGGCCTTCACACAAGCACATGGATTGTGCTTCTTTAGTGCATATCTTCTCCTACACATTTACCAGTGCATTTAACTTAAAATTTAATCCTTATTTAACACCAATAAATTTCAAAAATATTCCATGATCATCTTATCATCAAATTGACCATGCAATACTCTAATTGGGTGTCTTACTTAACCTTCAATTTCACTCTTCGAAAAAAATTCAATCGGCTATAAACTCATTAAAATTCACAACGTTTCCCACAAGGATATTTTTATCGATAAATATTCGGAGCCCTTAAAATCCATTTAAACGAACTCATTTTTGCTCCGTTTCAGTTTCTAATAACTCTAATTCATATTCCGGGGCTTATGATGTCCTAAGTCCGTTTTTCGAAATCACTATTCACGCAGACACTATTCATCAAAAACACTATTCACAAAAAAATTTTTATTTCATCAAACCTAAGGAAATTTTCGTTTCCTGAAAATCACTATTCACGATCGAAAAAATATTATTCATCTGAAAAACACTATTTCTCCCAAAGAAATGAAATTTGGGCTCTACATTTGATGCATAAACAAATTGACATGCGTAGGTGTTTATATCTAAGTGCACCAAGTGTTATGACATGCTCCAAACCCAAAGGCTAAAAGAGTGATCCATCCCAATTAATTATAGCACTCCGTCAAAGAAAACAAAACTCCTGAATATATTTTCTATAAACGATTCAATTACAAAAAGCTAATTAATGTTTCATACTTCTTTGTCCAGAAAATATAAAATCTCACCATCATAGTATCATAATCATTTACACATTCACTTGGCTAAAGATTCTTAAAAGTAGTCATTATTATTAGGAGAATTTGTTTACGTACCTTCACAGTGTGAGGATATGCTTAATGAAATAAATAAAGAAAAACACTGTATCAAGTGGCTTACCCAATTGGTAAACTAACACGGACAAACAGCTATAACTAAGAAGGCAAAAAGTGGGATGATGGTAAATAATAATCAAACCTTAAAGATGAAAGTTTCTTACGGTCTTATTTTATTTTTTTTTATTTTGAGTTCATATTAAATGGAATATGGTTGTTTATATATGTATATACATACATACATACATACATGCATGCATACATATATATATCTATATTAATTATAGCATTTCATAACTATATATTATGTTTGTTCATAAATACTCTTTCAATGTCATCAATGAATGAATGAATAGTATGCTAGGGATTGCAAATAAATAAGAAATGAAAGTTGATTTTTGATGAAAAATAACTAGAAATACATCAGGTATGTGATTGTAAAACAAATCTTAATGCAATGAAGCAAATATGCATATGTAAATATATCATTTCCTTCAACATTATCTTTCCTATGTTTTAAAAATGAGTTAATATTAAATTATTTTTCTGCAAACGTGGAAGGAAAAGAAAGTAAAATCATATGGTTACATGAAGAATTAATGGATACTAAAATGAAAGTTAAAACAACTATAAAATCTTCTTTGAATTTACATAAGTGTTTTAACCATTTATACAAGCAAGCAATTATTCTTTGCTAGTATTCTTTTGGTTGACTTCCTAATCCATTTTCAATATAGGTTTCACATCCAATTGAAGCTAATAGTAGATCGAGTAAAACATAATCATAAGCTTAATATATGCAATTATTTACTAAGTTAATAAAAAATCTTAGATCATAACTTTTTTATAAGGAAGTCCAAATTAATTAAAAACATTTTTCAAGAAAACCCACTAACTTTTTTGGCAAATAATAATAATAATAATAATAATGATCCTTATAATACAAAGTCACACTATAGCCCAATATGATATCAAAAGACAGAGATTATCACAGATCAACAAATAACTTTGATCATAAAATAATAGAAACACTGTGGCAATTTATATATCTTATGAAGCTAACCAATTGAAATAAAACTCCAATATATAGGATTTAGACAAACTCAATCTAAAAGAAACAATTAGATTCTTTTTTATGTACATTTTGCTAACTTTCACTAGTTCAATTTCTTGAGAAGAAGTAGATGAATGACTCGCCATGTTTGCCTCTCCAACTTAGATGTACACTAACTAGACAGGGCTTGCTCTTATGAATATTAAGTCCTATCTTAAAGTGTGGGTGAGTTATAGATTTATAGGAGTTAAAAAAAAAAAAAAAAAAAAAAGGATATATATGTTTTTTGTGTATGTTATGTGTATGTGTGTATTTATAAGAAAGGGAATACAAAATTATTTTCTAAATTGGAAGATACATGGGAGGAATAAATTGGATTTATAATACCTAGACATGAAAAACAAAACTATATGATGTATTCCATATTTTATTAAGTTACCAAATTTGCATACAATTGTTGCTTTTTATTACCATATATGTGCTTACTTTACTTGTCCCTTTCCCTATTTAAAAAAAAGCAGTGTCAAGAGAAGAGGCAAACACAAACAACTATAACATTACCTGTTTTGATGGTCATATATATTCCCCTGGAAAATTGTTATGGAAACTACAAATGATAGTTTTATTATTCTTCCATATTTGAATGTTAAATCATCCAACAAAAGTAACTTTTCTATACCCAAATGTTCCTATATAAACCCCAAACTATTGTATTCAGTTAATCTAATCCAAGTAGGAGATTAGCTTCCATGTATACCATTTTTTTTTCATATTTTATTAATTGTATATAGTTATTTTATGCTTATTTAACTACAAAATATATCAATTGACTTCAAAGTAATTAATATAGATGTCAATTAAGGGTTATAGTATAATTTACTAAGTCTAATATGAAAAATGAAACTAAAAAATGACAAACAAACATACATATGAAGGCGTGTGTGCACGTACATGCAAAAACACATACGCACGCGTACACACACATATGCATGTAAACACACACGCATATATAACCCCGCATGCTTATGCATTCACATGAACGTACACATGCACGTGCATGTGCATACATACACATACAATCATGCACACATATGCCTGCATGCATGTACACACACGTAAACATATATACATGTGCATACATGCAAACATCACCAAGCATTCGGTAAAACTTATGTGAGATATAGAGTGGATGATACATAGAAGGCCATCATTGCAAATGTTGCAAGGTGGAAATTAATTATGTAAAAGCTCTCAATGAACATTTTGAAACCTTATGGCGTCACTCAAAATTAATATTGCATTTATATGTATTCATATTAAAAATCATTCATCTTTGTATAGGATAAGAAGGCTGTAAATCATTATTAAGGATATACATTTATATAAGGGTCCCCTTAAATACTCCTAGGGTATATATATTTGATTAAAAAAAAAACACGTGATTGTATTTTAAAATATCTTAATGTAATTAATTATATATGATTACAACTAAATATGTGATTACAATTAGTAAATATGATCATAATTCTCACATTTACTGATTATAATCACATATATTTATTTGTAATCACATATAAGCAATTATAATAACACATTTTAAAATGCAATCACAAATTTTTTTTTCAAGTGTATGCATACCCTAAGTATATGTCAGAATGTGTCATATATAAGTATGTGTGTATATATATACATATATATACATATACATATGGCGCATTCTAAGGTGCACCCGATGTATGCATACACTTGACTTTTAGAATGTGTGATTGTAATTTATTATATGTTATTATAACTAAACATATGTTATTATAATTAGTAAATGTGATCACATTTTTTTTTATTATGATTTATGATTACATTTACTGATTGCAATTATATATATTTAGTTACATTCATTTATAATACATTACAATTAAACATTATAAAATTCAACCACACATTTTTTTTTTTTTTTGGTTAAGTGTATGCATGCACCCGGCGTACACAACGCGACCTCTATATATATATATATATATATATATAAACATTGTTAAGGATTGCTTATTACTTATGACTATGAGGTAAATAAGCTTAGCTTTTTACTTGAATGAAAATAAGCATATCAATATATTTGTTTGATGTGTTTTCTAAGAGCTTTTTGCCTGTGATATTTTAGTATATTAAATCATGGATAATGATGTTAATTTGAAATACTTTACGTATTGGAATGTATGAAATTATAAGTGATAAGTGAATTTTAAGTATCCTCTATGATTGTGAAATATTTGTTTAGGACAACTGTCTTAAAGAACAAATGATTTTTCACATTTATGTATAGACACATTTGCATACGTGATAAGATATGTTGATCACCACAAGAGATTGGCTCTTACCTTTGGGCATTAGTAATTTGCTATTAAAACTGTGTATTGTACACTTCTACTTGCATCACTTACATTTTCTACTAGTGGGTGAATTAAATTCCACATATGAGTATTAAGTCTCACCAATAATACATGTACGACAATTATCTTATAATATAAAATTCTCTTAACATTGAAAGTTATGTTTACATATAAAGTGTACATATTATGTTTTCTACATTTTGTAGATATGAAAAGAAACTAGGTTAGTACCATAGCTTAAAGGTGCTCACAATCCTTCATGGTGATTCTTTAGGCTAGCTAATTAATTTGTATGATATGGTGTATAATACCTTTGATCGTCAGGTTTTTTGATTTTTGAGTTAGGGATCTATCAAACATTAAATTTATTAATTGATTTATTAATGGATTATATGTTCAATAGATTTATTTTTCTTTGAGTGAGTGGTATAGTTTGTTGGAAGAGCTTATCACTTTGATGTTGGCGTCAAGGGCATGAGACAACACTAGTTCATGTAGGTGTACATATGCTTGCCATTATTTATGTCTAAAACTGTGTGTTTATGTTTCTATTACATATGCTATTTGTCAACATCGTTAAACAATAAACATGTTAAGATAGAGATAAAAAATTAAAAGAAAAAACAAATTAAAAAAAGCTACATATTAAAAATTAGAAAAAAAAATTAAAACAAGTTAAAAAGATCAGATCTTGAGATAAGAGATTAGGATTAAAAAAATGAAAAAAAAAATCAAAAGGCAAACCATGGAGATGATGGAGATGGAGACCCATCTTTGTTGTCTCCATTGTGTGATGGGGACATGGAGGGACTCCATCGCATAGAGACTAGGATCTAGTCCCCATGGCAATGGAGACCACCAGAGATATGCGAGACAGAGTCGGTGGTGTGCACTGACAATTTGCAACAAAGATGTGGCTGAAGATCCAATTGTGAATAATGGGGTTGAAGAGGAGGGGGCGAGAGAAAGTTGGGTTGAAGTTGGTTTCTGGTGATTGATTTTGCAGAAGCTCTGGTTTACAGAAGACGCTCTGGTGATAGATTGGTTTTTGGTTTGCAAAAGAAGACCCTTCTTCTTCTTCTTCCTCTCTCCCCTTGATTTTGTAGAAGAAGCTCTAATTGATTGATTGGTTTCTAATTTCTGGCATTTAATGTTTGGGATTGTTGTTTGGTGTTGATGTTTATGGTTGTTTTTTGGGGTTGAAGCTAGGGTCTGATAGATGTTTACTGGGTTAGTGTTTGGGGTTGCTGAGTGTATTTTAATCTATATCAATTTGGAGGGTAGGGATGAGGATGGATTAGTTAGGTGTTTTTGCTTTTTAATTTTTTTAATTGTTTTGCAAATCTTTGGCATTCTGGGTTCAAAACTAGATGTTTGAATCTAGATTCTTTTGCTTAATTTTCTTAATTTCTTTTTATGATTAATTTTAATCTCCACCATCCATCTCTCAAATAAACAGTGGAGATCTTTCATATTTTATAATTTAATTAATTATTTATTTTGATTTTTTAATTATTTTAAATTTTTTTATATGTTTAAAATCCTAATCAACCATGTGTCACGATCTTAACCTCTCACACGAAAAGACCATCTTACCCTTCCCATCCAAACTATATTTTTCTATTAGTCATCCAAATATTACAATAACAAACACAACTCGCATTTATAACAAGTGAACTTTAGAAGCTAAATTCAATTGTAATTTTTGAAAATTATAGCATGAGCTAATTGTTGGAATATATTTCGATTAAATAATCAATTTTTTTCTTTTTTGAATAGAAGGATTATAATGCCCTCCAAAATTAATTCATTGTTTTGAAAGATTATTTTGGATATTAATTCTAAAAGAAAAATGGAAACATCATTTTTATTTTTCAAATAATTTAAATTGGCTTTTATTTTTTTATTCAAACCGATCCAATTGAATATATTAAAAATATTTATCTCTTGATAAATTAAATAAACATACTTGTTTATAAAATATATATAACCATATTATTTCTAGTTTCAACTAATAAAATTAGACACCTCAAAAAAAAAAAAAAACTAATAAAATTAGACATATTAATTGAACAAAAAAATATAAAAGCAAAAGACAAAAGACAAAATATAAATATAAAAGAATAAATAAATTTACTTGAAAAAGTTCTAGAATTAATCATGGATTAAAAAGTATACATTTTTTCTTTTTACCATCCAGATCAAGGGTCTTACAAGCATACCATATTGAATAAAACAACATTTATATAGCTACAATTATCTTATCTCATCTAGGTCAAAGGATTGACAAGCATACTATATTAGCAATATAACATTTATACATCTACAATAATCTTATCTGAATTTACTTATTTTAGAGTTACCTTTCAAGCTGTGAAACCCTAACCGCCTTGTTTCACAACTATATATATGCCCACTTTTTACTCATTCATCTAAGTACAAATTGTATTGTTGAAGTTCAAATTTGACTTGCTAGGTTGCTACACATTCATTTTATTACTTAGTGTACGGTTGAAGATTTATGTTGGACAAGTTGAGTGGTTCTTATTTGATTGGTAAGTATCAATGACTTAAGGATATTCAATATTGTTTCATTTTATTTTGTGAATCCTACAAATCAAGGGCTAAATGTGCACTCTACCATGACATGCATATGATTTTTGTTGATTGAATTCGTATACAATATGATCAACTTATGTTTTATCTCTCTTTTACCTCTATCTCTTGTTCTAAATTACCCATCAAATCTCATTGAATCATATATATCATATTAGGTTTCCAGCCACATCTATTTTATTTTTCTTCTGGAAACAACTTATCTTTTAGATGTTGTTTCCAATTTCATCCAAAACCAACTAATTTGGCAGAGTAGCTAATACTTAATTCCATTTAATACCCAACAATTTATTTATTTATTTCTCTTTCTTTTCTTTTATGTCGAAACTGAAGAATTACAATGCAAATCTAGATTTGCATTATGAGATTTAAACAATGCCATCTCAACAATATCAGTGGCTTTTGATTAAACCTTCAATAAGGCTTACTTATTCTATATTTATTTGTTTTGGAATTTATCTAATATTTTTCCTTCAACAATTGGAAAGCAATTAATTCATAAATTTTATATAACAAAACTTTTTTTTTTTTTTTTGGATATGCTTAAAGATTGAGTATATATTTAAAAGATATTGTGCTTAAAATTTTAGGTAGCCTTATAAAATTAATAGAAGCTAGATAGTATACTTTGAAATATTAGTTTTCAAAGGTAAATGACATATATAACTTCCCTTCAAACTAGAAGAGCAATTTGGATAGTTAAATTGTCGATTAGGAATGTTTTAGTTACTAATACATTTTATTTTTTAGGCATCTCTATGATTATGGTGATTGGCTTTCAGTGGGCTTCAAACATTGATAATTGAATTTTTTACGTTTCCATGTTCAATAAAAGATTCAGATTGAAAGTAATTGCAGATAATTAATGCATTTATTAGTTTTTACTAGTTCCATGATTGTTTAAACCATGAACATAAACTTATTTCTCTCCTCACTACATTTTGTATCTCTTAGCATAATCTAATCTAGTTGTGCATTCAATTCAATATTGTGAATTTGAATAAATATCCAAATTTGGTTCATTCATTTGAGTGTAGTTAAACCATGGAACATGGAGGATTGTTGCAGAGAATGCTAAAAAGTGTTAAGAGTAATGACATAACATGTTGTGTACATGATCTGAAAATACATCAAATATGATTTTCTTCTTGTAACTTTTAGCACTCCTTTTATCTTCACTCATTACTTCTTTTTTTTTTTTTTTTTCCTTTTTGTCTTCCCCTCAAGTTGTTATCAAAAAATCGAACAACTCTTTAAGCGTAAGCAAAATATTAACATGGATGCAATATTTTAGTTGCTCTTGTGTGCTCCAAGACATTTCATACCTGTGCTCAAATTAATGGGTGCTCAATCGTTCGAAAAAGAAAAAGAAAAACCTTCCCACTTTATAGCTTTGAGCCTTACAACAATCAGATCAATAATTTACCAGAAATTTCACCCATATCAATGATATCGAGGTATGTACTATTGCATTCAAAGAGTGATGAAAATAATTATTTATTTCTTTGTTTGAACATAGTTAATTATTATTTACAAGAAATTCATAATTGGTTTTGTGCATTACATATAAAGCTTCACATTTGAAGATAATTATATTGCAGTTAAAATAATTTGAATAGTTAGAAATTATTATTCTTAGTTCCTTAGTTATAATATATGTATCGCTAACTAGTCAAGTTCCTTTGTTTAATACCTACAATATAATATATTCATATACAAATGTCACAACCATAATTTCTCTTAAATTTGAGCTATTTGAGGAGAAAGCATTCTCTTTTGTTGGAAATATATATATACATGTTTAAAATTTTAATATCATATTTTTAATATATTTTGTCGGAGATTTACTTGTTGACAAATGTATATCAAATGTCGTAAACTTATTCATTTATAATTGCTTGGTATCATAGCTTATTTTCATGCCTAGTCTTACAATTCTATATACAAATTATTCTTTGTGTTGTGGTTCATCGGCTTCCATTCATATTTAAGTTCTATTGCACTCAATATACTTAATAACATTGAATGGCAATTGTTGGAATAATATACCAAGTAGTTACAAAATATAATACTTGAGTACTTATTTTATTTTGTTGTGCTATTGGTGGTTATTCAATATATAGTCTTTGACACATAGGTAGGGTGGTGCTATTGCTCAAAGTTGTGAACTTTTAAAATTTATTTTGTGAACATTTTTGAGCAGGTGATCGACTTCAATATCGCTGTTGTAAACTTTTGTTGCATCAGATTACTGTAAAAGATTCTGGATGTTGAGCAGCAATATATCATTTGTTTTAGCAAAATAGATGATATTGCTAGAAGTTAATTTAGTGCCTCATGTTTAACATAAAAGTCATTCATTATGCTCTGACATATTTTATTTTAAGATATTTAAACCCTTTTAAATTTTATATTGTCAGTACATTTGTTATTAATATTTAGTTTTCCTAAATTTCAATTTTACTTTGATAGCTGCCTCTGGGAAGAATTAGCCAGTGTCATAATTACTGAACTGTCATTCATTTCTATTTTCAGGCAAACTCTCTATTTGTCAAAACCTACCAAAATTTTCGGCATTGGACCTTACTACATCTACATATTAAAGTCTTCACATCATAGCTATAATTTCACTTGTTTTCTTCCTATTTTCTACCATTTTAGTATAATTTTCCATTTTTCAGAATATTTCATTTACACTATTAGTCTGTTAATTATTTCAATGTATTTTATCTTATATATGGTTTTGTTCAATTCAATGCAAATTTACCAAATCTCTGCACTAAATAATGTTTTCTGTATTTTATACTTCAGGATCGTTTTGATCCAATACTTGACAATGACAGTCAACGTGATCTCATCCCCATTATGTTTATTGGTAGATCACAACAAGCATTCAAACTAACATAAATCAACTGTTGTCTGTAGGGTTATTTCCAGTGCCTTTCCTCATGTTTTTGAGAATCTTCTTGGCTTCTTACATATGAAGAAGCTTATCCTTCCATCAGCAAGTGAGGCTGAATCCATTTGGAGCAACAAATTTGGTTTCAACAGGATGACAGACGAGGAGGTATATATATTTCCATTTGTTGTTATTCATAATATACAAAAATAAGGACAAACTTTAAACCTTATTCTGTCTTACAGGTAGACAAGTGCAGAAATGAATACCCATTGATGATCTTCCAAAGAACATCCATGCTGCACAAGATGGTACCAAAATGTTGAATGCTTGGCAGTCAGATGACAAACGAGAAGTGATGTGGAATTGGAGTACGTGCTATGAATACATCATGATATTGGTCCACATAACTGCTAACCTCAGATTCTCCTCAAGCCCTTAGCCACTTGCAATAGTCCGAAAATTGGTTTTCCCCATAGCTTTTGCTTCTCTAGTATCCTCCTCTAAGCTAGTCATTGACTAGGGTGAAATGGAAAAAATCATGTTCTAGTCATCTTCATACAATCCATCCTCATCTAAGCTATGTGCACAATCTAATCTGTAGATTTTCACGTCATTTTTGTTCTACAAATTCTGTCCCATTGAAACATGAGGATTCACAATGGTCAATTTCTAAATTCCTTATTAGAATGTCAAACTTTGATAAATGCTTCTTAGTTAAAGAAGCAAACCGACAAAAAGGATGGTTAATTTGGAAAAACAGAAGTGCACAAAGTCCTAACAGAGAAGGGGATCAGTCAGATGATAATTCCAAGTTGATTGTCGTAAGGGAAATCAAAGCACCAAATCACGAGGATGAGAACAAAGGGAAAAGCCATTCCTTTAAGAAGAACTCAAGTCAAGTAACTAGTCTTTCATTTTCTCCCTTTTTTTTTAATAATATATATTTATATATATTAATTTAAGAGCACTGTAAAAGTTTCATCATTTCACTCCTGATTTTGTTTTATTGACTAATACTGTTTGGTAATCTCCACTTTGCTTAATTGTATTGATAAAGGTTTAAATAATGTTACAATTTTATCTTATACTAATTCAATTTCCATTTAGGTTTCAAAAGAGAAGAATGGAAAGAAAGCAGATGCAAGAAGCAAATCAAATATGCCTACCGATGATCAAGAGTAAACTTGCTTCTTGGCCACTACATTTAAATTAATATCATATATTTAGTCTACGTTTTTTAAATGTATGCATCTTTCACTTTTGTTGTACCTTTTCTTTCACATTTATAAATATTTTCAATCAATCAAATTTTGTATTATATTAATCATGCTTTGCCTATGGATGGTTTTTCTGTTGTATAGGAAGTGATTCCCAAGCCCTTATTCCTGCCTCGCTAAATTTTTAAAATGGTTTAAAAGATTATTCATGATTTTTGGATACAATTGATCATAACAAATAATATTTTTTTTTTTCATTGAAACTAAAATGTTATGTTACATTTTGTAATATCATACTATCAAATTATTTCTCTAAACTTACCTCTAAATGTTGAAAAGCTATTTTGATTCTTGTAGTGAATAGTGATGCCTAGTACAATTGAAAGAACAAATAATGAAATATAGTTGAAGAATATTAGAGGCAACGTCAATAATCAAGTTTTCATCCCTTATTTTGACACTAGCCTTTCTTTCCACAGCTTATTGATGCATGTACAAAATTTGGCATCGAAAGATTTTGCTAGATGATTCAAGACCGCGAGACACATAGGAGGCACTCTATTTAAAAATAGTCTTCAAATTCTGCAGTTTTATTTTTCACAAGAAATAAAATTGTACAATATTTATTTGGTACACTATATTTTAAAAGAGAAGACAATCCAATTCCATAAATTTGAATGACATTTGATTAAATAAAACTGAATGAAGGAACCAAAATGAGTGAACAGAAGATATATCGCAGCTCTGCCAGCATTATTAGGATCCTCCAAAGTAGAAGCAGCTGGCTTCCTTGCATCCTTAAGAAAAGCTTTAAGCAGAGGAGCTGGTGGGAACTTGTCAACAAGACCAACTTCATAAATGAAATGCAACCCATCAAGCTGTTGTCCCCTACTGATTAACTCTTTAATCATATCTGTATATACTGACTTACTTATGACAGCTCATCAGATACTAATGATAACATATCCCATTATAAATAAAGGACCACATCGACAAGTATTAGGAATATTCCATTACCGAAGAACAACTAATAAACCCAAAATGTTCTGAATTGATATAACCCATCAAGTCCAACTATGCCAATATATACATATGAATATAAGATATTCAGGTACTTATATATTTCGCACCTTATAGCATTAATGCATTCAATAAATCTGCAAAATGTCTTACAAGTATCCTTATAGCATAACCAGTCCTACTTCCCTTGAGAACAAAACTAATACATTGAATGAACTTTGACCAAAATAACAAAACTAGTAGTCCCTACAAAATGCAAACAAGCAAGTTCCAAATAAAAGGCAATAATAATAGTATAAAGCCAGACATACCAGGCATTTTATCAGCCAAACCAAGCCAAAAGGTGAGCTTAGGCATCTGCTTCCGACAAGTTGAGCCAACAATGAGCTTCCAGCACAAATTGACGTCCTCCTCCTTAACAATACCAAACTTTTCTCCTTAATATCGAGTTTGAGACAATCGTGCATTTTTTTTATAAGGTGCCTACCTAACACAATGTACAAAACAATCCACAACCCCAACCAGATCCATCCAAGGAGATGAGGGAAGAAAATTGATGCTAGTGAGATTGAAGAAAGAACGCTAGAGCTAATCATGACACCATTAATGAATGGATTCTGAAATTGGTGCTCAGTAGACAATTCAAGACCAAAAGAGCAAAAGGCTGCTAAGAAACTTACATGTTGACAGGTTGTGTGTCAAATGGGCTAGTCTTTTGCCCCAATATTCCAAATGGTGAATGGTTTGAGTTCGAAAACCCATTTAATTTTTTGAATTTACTTACAATTTTTAACAGATTTGTCTTCTGACATAGCAAATGTTTTAAAGTTGTTGTTTCAAATTGAGTATCTTTGAGATGGATTTCTAACTTAAACTATAATGATTTGATAGTTTTCTTATTGGCAATCTCGCATCTCACCAAATTAAACAATAGCAACAAAATTGCATTATGTGTTTCTCCATAATATTGTTAATTTTTTTCCATAGGCATTTCACTATTTGAAGCCTTCTTACCCTATAGAGTTTAATAAGGCAACTGCTTGCAAAACGCCAAAGTTATTTCTTCTCGTAAATATATCATTTTCACACATTTATATACTAAATACAAAGCACAAATGATTTGTGAGCCAATCTAATAACTGAATGCTCGGCAATAGATTTTGAATAGCAAATTTGAATGAGCTTCAAAACCAAAACAAAAAAGCAAGGGCTTCAATATTTACTTTTATATGCAAGCTTCCCACTTATTTTGTTCGTTATAAAACCTATTTTTACGAGGAAATATGCTGAAGAAGTATGATCAATGTGGTCTGCATAAGAGTTTTAGAATCCTTAGATCATTCAATTATACAATACAATAAAAAATATCCAAGAAACACATATTTTTAGCATGAAGTAGAGATATATAATTAATTAAACAATGGCTCATGTTGAACAATTGACAACAATTATATTTATCAACAAAATCAGGTGACATATATTTAATCATGTGTTTCATATAATTGCCCTGTTTACCTCTGATATTTTACAGATTTGCTTTCTTTTAAATGACAGGCATCAATAGATTGCTTCTTTTAAATGTAAAGGTTAATATAAATTTATCAAGAGAAGTCATTATCTTCATTTACAAAAAGAACATAACTTTTCAACTTTTACATTATAATCTAAAGAACCAACATCAGATATTTCAAACTTGTATCATGAAATATTGCGCATAAAATACGTATTGTATCTATTTTATACATTGTACGGAAAAATTGCAAATTCTCATAATAACTTTTTACTTGAGTGCATCCTTTGCCTTGTGCTATTTCAATAATTTGACCAAATTTTGTGTATTGTTTTGGGTCTTGAGTCATCTAGCAGAATCTTTCAACACCAACATTTTACATGTCTCACTAATCTTTTGAAACAACTAACATGAAAGAAAGAATTAAAAAAGATAATTATCGAAACATATGTAAATATATATATATATATGTCGAAGCACAGTAAGAAAACTTGATCAATGACATTGCCTCTATGTATTTTTCAATTTCACCCCATCTTGTGTCCTTTCCAGTGTATTAGGCATTACTGCAAGAATCATAAATAGTTTTTAAATAATTAGAGATGTATTTAGAGAAATAATCTTAATAGTATAATTTTTACAAAAATGTGGCATAAGTTCTTGGTTTCAAATTAGAATTTTTTTTTATGATCAATTGCATCCAAAAATCACAAATCATATTTCAATTGTGAATTAAAATGACTATAAGTGATAAGTCTAGTGTAACACCCAACACTTAGCATTAGAGTGTAAAAGAAGTATTATTTGGCTGAAGAACAGGGATGTTTATATATTTCGATTATGCATTATTTGTGTCATCGCTAGAGAAAACAAGAAGAAATTGTTGTGCATAGGGACAAAAAGAAATCAAGAAAATAAATATTTTGCACACTTACCAATGAATGATTGAATTTGGATTCCCCTGGTGTCGCCTAATTGTCAGTCAATCACTTCGATACTGGTTTTTGAGGTTTCAACTAATTTGATGGATCTGAATTGTTTATTAATCCTCGATCCATAGAAACCTATGCATTTCAAATAACTTTTAATTTAGTTTTCACGTGTTTTTGATGCATAAACAAATCGACATGCGTAGGTGTTTATATCTAAATGCACCAAGTGTTATGACATGCTCCAAACCCGAAGGCTAAAAGAGTGATCCATCCCAATTAATTATAGCACTCCGTCAAAGAAAACAAAACTCCTGAATATGTTTTTCTATAAACAATTCAATTACAAAAATTTAATTAATGTTTCATACTTCTTTATCCAGAAAATATAAAATCTCACCATGATAGTATCATAATCATTTACACATTCACTTGGCTAAAGATTCTTAAAAGTAGTCATTATTATTAGGAGAATTTGTTTACGTACCTTCACAGTGTGAGGATATGCTTAATGAAATAAACAAAGAAAAACACTGTATCAAGTGGCTTACCAAATTGGGAAAACTAACATGGACAAACAGCTATAACTAAGAAGGCCAAAAGTGGGCTGAAAGTTTCTTATGGTTTTATTTTATTTTATTTTATTTTTCTTTTGAGTTCATATTAAATGGAATATGGTTGTTTATATATGTATATACATACATGCATACATACATGCAAACATATATATATATATATATATTAATTAATTATAGCATTTCATAACTATATATTATGTTTGTTCATAAATACTCTTTCAGTGTCATCATTGAATGAATGAATAGTATGCTAGGGATTGCAAATAAATAAGAAATGAAAGTTGATTTTTGATGAAAAATAACTAGAAATACATCAGGTATGTGATTGTAAAACAAATCTTAATGCAATGAAGCAAATATGCATATGTAAATATATCATTTTCTTCAACATTATCTTTCCAATGTTTTAAAAATGAGTTAATATTAAATTATTTTTCTGCAAACGTGGAAGGAAAAGAAAGTAAAATCATATGGTTACATGAAGAATTAATGGATACTAAAATGAAAGTTAAAACAACTATAAAATCGTATTTGATTTTACATAAGTGTTTTAACCATTTATACAAGCAAGCAATGATTCTTTGCTAGTATTCTTTTGGTTGACTTCCTAATCCATTTTCAATATAAGTTTCACATCCAATTAAAGCTAATAGTAGATCGAGTAAAACATAATCATAAGCTTAATATTTGCAATTATTTACTAAGTTAATAAAATCTTAGATCATAACTTTTTTATAAGGAAGTCCAAATTAATTAAAAACATTTTTCAAGAAAACCCACTAACTTTTTTGGCAAAATAATAATAATAATAATAACAATCCTTATAATACAAAGTCACACTATAGTCCAATATGATATCAAAAGATAGAGATTATCACAGATCAACAAATAACTTTTATCATAAAATAATTGAAAGAATGTGTCGATTTATATATCTTGTGAAGCTAACCAACTGAAATAAAACTCCAATATATAGGATTTAGACAAACTCAATCTAAAAGAAACAATCAGATTATTTTTTATGTGCCTTTTGCTAATTTTCACTAGTTCAATTTCTTGAGAAGAAGTTGATGAATGACTCGCCATGTTTGCCTCTCCAACTTAGATGTACACTAACTAGACAGGGCTTGCTCTTATGAATATTAAGTCCTATCTTAAAGTGTGGGTGAGTTATAGATTTATAGGAGTAAAAAAAAAAAAAAAGATTTATATGTTTTTTGTATATGTTATGTGTATGTGTATATTTACAAGAAGAGGAATGCAAAATTATTTTCTAAATTGGAAGACATACATGGGAGGAATAAATTGGATTTATAATACCTAGACATGAAAAACAAAACTATATGATGTATTCCATATTTTATTAAGTTACCAAAATTTGCATACAATTGTTGCTTTTTATCACCATATATGTGCTTACTTTACTTGTCCCTTCCCCTATTTAAAAAACAACAGTGTCAAGAGAAGAGGCAAACACAAACAACTATAAATTTCCCCGTTTTGATGGTGATATATATTCCCTTAGAAAATTGTTATGGAAAGTACAAAATATAGTTTTATTATTCTTCCATATTTGAATGTTAAATCATCCAACAAAAGTAACTTTTCTATTCCAAATGTTGCTATATAAACCCAAAACTATTGTATTCAGTTAATCTAATCCAAGTAGGAGATTAACTTCCATGTATACCATTTTTTTCATATTTTATTAATTGTATATAGTTATTTTATGTTTATTTAACTATAAAATATATCGATTGATTTCAAAGTAATTAATATAGATGTCAATTAAGGGTTATAGTATAATTTACTAAGTCTAATATGAAAAATGAAACTAAAAAATGACAAACAAATAGACATAAGAAGGCGTGTGTGCATGTACATGCAAAAACACAAACGCACGCGTACAAATGCATATGCATGTAAACACGCATGCATATATAACCCTGCATGCTTATGCATTCACATGAACGTACACATGCACATGCATGTGCATACATACACATACAATCATGCATGCATGCATACACACACATAAACATATATACATGTGCATACATGCAAACATCACTAGGCATTCAATAAAACTTATGTGAGATATAAAGTGGATGATACATAGAAGGCCATCATTGCAAATGTTGCAAGGTGGAAATTAATTATGTAAAAGCTCTCAATGAACATTCTAGAACCTTATGGCGTTACTCAAAATTAATATTGCATTTAAATGTATTCAAATAAAAATCATTCATCTTTGTATAGGTTAAGAAGGCTATAAATCATTATTAAGGAAATACATGTATATAAGGGTCCCCTTAGATACACCTAGGGTATATATATTTGATTAAAAAAAAAACACGTGATTGTGTTTTAAAATATCTTATTGTAATTAATTATATATGATTACAACTAAATATGTATGATTACAATTAGTAAATATGATCATAATTCTCATATTTACTAATTATAATCACATATATTTAGTTGTAATCACATATAAGCAATTATAATCACATATTTTAAAATGCAATTAATCACACTTTTTTTTTTCAAGTGTATGCATACCCCAAGTGTATGTTAGAATGTGCCATATATAAGTATGTAAGTATATATATACATATACATATGGCGCATTCTAAGGTGCACCCGATGTATGCATACACTTGACTTTTAGAATGTGTGATTGTAATTTATTATATATAATTATAACTAAACATATGTTATTATAATTAGTAAATGTGATCACATATTTTTATTGTGATTTGTGATTACATTTACTAATTGTAATCATATATATTTAGTTGCACTCATATATAATAAATTACAATCACACATTTTAAAATTCAACCACTCCTTTTTTTTTTTTTTTTAAGTGTATGCATTCACCCGGCGTACACAACGCAACCTCTATATATATATATATATATAAGCACTGTTAAGGATTGCTTATTACTTATGACTATGAGGTAAATAAATTTAGTATTTTACTTCAATGAAAATAAGCATATCAATATGTTTGTTTGATGTGTTTTCTAAGAGCTTTTTGCTTGTGATATTTTAGTATATTAAATCATGGATAATGATGCTAATTTAAAATACTTTAGGTATTGAAATGTATGAAATTATAAGTGATAAGTGAATTTTAGGTATCCTCTATGATTGTGAAATATTTGTTTGGGACAACTGCCTTAAAGAACAAATGATTTTTCACATTTATGTGTAGACACACTTGTATACGTGATAGGATATGTTGATCACCACAAGAGATTGGCTCTTACCTTTGGGCATTAGTAATTTGCTATTAAAACTGTGTATTGTACACTTCTACTTGCATCACTTACATTTTCTACTAATGAGAAAATTAAATTTCACATATGAGTATTAAGTCTCACCAATAATACATGTACGACAATTATCTTATAATATAAAATTCTCTTAACATTGAAAGGTATGTTTACATATAAAGTGTACATATTATGTTTTCTGCATTTTGTATATATGAAAAGAAACTAGGTTACTACCTGAGCTTAAAGGTGCTCACAATCCTTCATGGTCATTCTTTAGGCTAGCTAATTTGTATGATATGGTGTATAATATTTTTGATGGTCAGATTTTTTTTATTTTTGAGTTAGGGATCTATCAAACATTAAATTTATTAATTGATTTGTTAATGGATTATATGTTCAATAGATTTATTTTTCTTTGAGTGAGTGGTATAGTTTGTTGGAAGAGCTTATCACTTTGACGTTGGCGCTAGGGGCATGAGACAACACCGGTTCATGTAGGTATACATATGCTTGCCATTATTTGTGTCTAAAACTGTATGTTTATGTTTCTATTACATATGCTATTTGTCAACATCGTTAAATAATAAAGATGTTAAGATAGAGATAAAAAATTAAAAGTAAAAAACAAATTAAAAAAGTTACATATTAAAAATTAGAAAAAAAAAAAAAAAAAACAAAACAAAAAAAAAGATCAGAGATAAGAGATTAGGATTTTAAAAAATTTAAAAAAAAAAAAAAATCAAAAGGCAAACCATGGAGATGATGGAGATGGAGACCCATCTCTGTTGTCTCCATCGTATGATGGGGACATGGAGGGACTCTATCGCATAGAGACTAGGATCTAGTACCCATGGCAATGGAGACCACTGGGGGTATGCGAAAGAGAGCTGGTGGTGTGCACTGGCAATTCGCAATAAAGATGGGGCTGAAGATCCAGTTGCGAAGAATGGGGTTAAAGAGGAGGGGGCGAGAGAAAGTTGGGTTTAAGTTGGTTTCTAGTGATTGATTTTGTAAAAGCTCTGGTTTACAAAAGACGCTCTGGTGATTGATTGGTTTTTGGTTTGCAGAAAAAGACCCTTCTTCTTCTTCTTCCTCGTCTCCCCTTGATTTTGCAGTGCTCTAATTTCCAAAAGAAGGTCTAATTGATTGATTGGTTTCTAATTTCTGGTATTTTATGTTTGGGGTTGTTGTTTGGTGTTTATGTTTATGGTTGTTTTTTGGGGTTGAAGCTAGGGTCTGATAGATGTTTACCAGGTTAGAGTTTGGGGTTACTGAGTCTATTTTAATCCAGATCAATTTGGGGGGTAGGATGAGGATGAATTAGTTAGGTGTTTTTTTTTTTTTAATATTGTTAATTGTTTTGCAAATTTTTGGCATTCTGGGTTCAAAACCAGATGTTTGAATCCAGATTCTTTTCTTTAATTTTCTTAATTTCTTTTTATGATTAATTTTAATTTCTACCATCCATCTCTCAAATACATAGTGGAGATCTTTCATATTTTATAAACTAATTAATTATTTATTTTGATTTTTTAATTGTTTTAAATTTTTTTATATGTTTAAAATTCTAATTAACCATGTGTCACGATCTTAACCTCTCACACAAAAAGACTATCTTACCCTTCCCATCCAAACTATATTTTTCTATTAGTCATCCAAATATTACAATAATAAACACAACTCGCATTTATAACAAGTGAACTTTGGAAGCTAAATTCAATTGTAGTTTTTGAAAATTATAGCATGAGTTAATTGTTGGAATATATTTGGATTAAATAATCAATTTTTTTTCTCTTTTGAATAGAAGGATTATAATGCCCTCCAAAATTAATTCATTGTTTTGAAAGATTATTTTGGATATTAATTCTAAAAGAAAAATGGAAACATCATTTTTATTTCTCAATTAATTTAAACTGGTTTTTATTTTTTTATTCAAACTGATCCAATTGAATATATTAAAAATATTTATCTCTTGTTAAATTAAATAAACATATTTGTTTATAAAAAATATATATAACCATATTACTTCTAGTTTCAATTGATAAAATTAGACATATTAATTGAACAAAAAAATATAAAAGCAAAAGACAAAAGACAAAAAATATATCTAAAAGAATAAATAAATTTACTTGAAAAAATTCTAGAATTAATTCAGGATTAAAAAGTATACATTTTTTTTTTTACCCTCAAGATCAAGTGTCTTACAAGCATACCATATTGAATAAAATAACATTTATATAGCTACAATAATCTTATCTCATCCAGGTCAAAGGATTGACAAGCATACTATATTAGCAAAATAACATTTATACATTTACAATAATCTTATCTCAATTTACTTATTTTAGAGTTACTTTTCAAGCTGTATAACCCTAACTACCTTGTTTCACAACTATATATATGCCCACTTTTTACTAATTCATCTAAGTGCAAATTCTATTGTTGAAGTTCAAATTCTAGGTTGCTACACATTCATTTTATTACTTAGTGTACGGTTGAAGATTTATGTTGGACAAGTTGAGTGATTCTTATTTGATTGGTAAGTATCAATGACTTAATGATTTTCAATATTGTTTCTTTTTATTTTGTCAATCCCACAAATCAAAGGCTAAATGTGCACTCTACCATGGCATGCATATGATTTTTGTTGATTGAATTTTTCATATACAATATGATCAACTTATGGTTTATCTCTCTTTTACCTCTATCTCTTGTTCTAAATTACCCATCAAATCTCATTGAATCATATATATCATATTAGGTTTCCAGCCACATCTATTTTATTTTTCTTCTGGAAATAACTTATCTTTTAAATGATATTTCCAATTTCATCCAAAACCAACTAATTTGGCAGATACTTAATTCCATTTAATACCCAACAATTTATTTATTTATTTCTCTATCTTTTCTTTTATGTCGAAACTGAAGAATTACAATGCAAATCTAGATTTGCATTATGAGATTTAAACAATGCCATCTCAACAATATTAGTGGCTTTTGATTAAACCTTCAATGAGGCTTACTTATTCTATATTTATTTGTTTTGGAATTTATCTAATTTTTTTCCTTGAGCAATTGGAAAGCAATTAATTCATAAATTTTATATAACAAAACTTTTTTTTTTATATGCCTAAAGATTGAGTATATATTTAAAAGATATTGTGTTTAAAATTTTAGGTAGCCTTATAAAATTAACAGAAGCCAGATAGTATACTTTGAAATATTAGTTTTCAAAGGTAAATAACATATATAACTTCCCTTCAAACTAGAAGAGAAATTTGGATAGTTAAATTGTCAATTAGGAATGTTTTATTTAGTAATACATTTTATTTTGTAGGCATCTCTATGATTATAGAGATTGGCTTTCAATGGGCTTCAAACATTGATAATTGAATTTTTTACATTTCCATGTTCAATAAAAGATTAAGATTGAAAGTAATTGCGGATACTTAAGGCATTTATTAGTTTTTACTAGTTCCATGATTGTTTAAACCATGAACATAAACTTATTTCTCTCCTCACTACATTTTGTATCTCTTAGCATAATCTAATCTAGTTGTGCATTCAATTCAATATTGTGAATTTGAATAATATCCAAATTTGGTTCATTCATTTGAGTGGAGTTAAACTATGGAACATGAAGGATTGTTGTAGAGAATGCTAAAAAGTGTTAGAGTTATGACATAATATCTTGTGTACATGATCTGAAAATACATAAAATATGATTTTCTCCCTGTAACTTTTAGTGCTCCTTTTATCTTCACTCATTACTCTTTTTTTTCCCCTTTTTGTCTTCCCCTCAAGTTTTTATCAAAAAATCGAACAACTCTTTTAGCGTCAGAAAAATATTAACATGGATGCAATATTTTAGTTGCTCTTGTGTGCTCCAAGACGTATCATACTTGTGATCAAATTAATGGGTACTCAATCGTTCGAAAAAGAAAAAGAAAAACCTTCCCACTCTATAGCTTCGAGCCTTACAACAATCGGATCAATAATTTACCAGAAATTTCACCCATATCAATGATATCGAGGTATGTACTATTGCATTCAAAGAGTGATGAAAATAATTATTTATTTCTTTGTTTGAATATAGTTAATTATTATTTACAAGAAATTCATCATTGGTTTTGTGCATTACATATAAAGCTTCACATTTTAAGATAATTATATTGCAATTAAAATAATTTGAATAGTTAGAAATTATTATTCTTAGTTCCTTAGTTATAATATATGTATTGCTAACTAGTCAAGTTCCTTTGTTTAATACCTACAATATAATATATTCATATACAAATGCCACAACCATAATTTCTCTTAAATTTGAGCTATTTGAGGAGAAAGCATTCTCTTTTGTTGGAAATATATATATTTACATTTTTAAAATTTTAATATCATATTTTTAATATTTTTTGTTGGAGATTTACTTGTTGACAAATGTATATCAAATGTCGTAAACTTATTCATTTATAATTGCTTGGTATCATAGCTTATTTTCGTGTCTAGTCTTACAATTCTATATACAAATTATTCTTTGTGTTGTGGTTCATCGGCTTCCATTCATATTTAAGTTCTATTGCACTTAATGTGGTCGATATACTTAATAAAATTGAATGCCAATTGTTGGAATAATATACCAAGTAGTTACAAAATATAATACTTGAGTACTTATTTTATTTTGTTGTGCTATTGGTGGTTATTCAATATATAATCTTTGACATACAGGTAAGATGGTGCTATTGCTCAAAGTTCGTGAACTTTTAAAATTTATTTTGTGAACGATTTTGAGCAGGTGATCGACTTCAATATTGCTGTTGTAAACTTTTTTTGCATCAGATTACTGTAAAAGATTCTGGATGTTGAGCAGCAATTTATCATTTATTTTAGCAAAATAGATGATATTGCCAGAAGTTAATTTAGTGCCTCTTGTTTAACATAAAAGTCATTCATTATGCTCTGACATATTTTATTTTAAAATATTTAAACCCTTTTAAATTTTATATTGTCAATACATTTGTTATTAATATTTGGATTTCCTAAATTTCAATTTTACTTTGATAGCTGCCTCTGGGAAGAATTAGCCAGTGTCATAATTATTGAACTGTCATTCATTTCTATTTTTAGACAAACTCTCCATTTGTCAAAACCTACCAAAATTTTCGGCATTTGACCTTACTACATCTACGTATTAAAGACTTTACATCATAGCTATAATTTCACTTGTTTTCTTCCTATTTTCTACCATTTTAGTATAATTTTCCATTTTTGAGAATATTTCATTTACACTATTAGTCTGTTAATTATTTCAATGTATTTTATCTTATATATGGTTTTGTTCGATTCAATGCAAATTTACTAAATCTCTGCACTAAATGATGTTTTCTGTATTTTATACTTCAGGATCGTTTTGATCCGATACTTGACAATGACAATCAACGTGATCTCATCCCCATTATGTTTATTGGTAGATCGCAACAAGCATTCAAACTGACTTAAATCAACTGTTGTCTGTAGGGTTATTTCCAGTGCCTTTCCTCATGTTTTTGAGAATCTTCTTGGCTTCTTACATGTGAAGAAGCTTATCCTTCCATCGGCAAGTGAGGCTGAATCCATTTGGAGCAACAAATTTGGTTTCAACAGGATGACAGACGAGGAGGTATATATATTTCCATTTGTTTTTATTCATAATATACAAAAATAAGTACAAACTTAAAACATTATTCTGTCTTGCAGGTAGACAAGTGCAGAAATGAATACCTGTTGATGATCTTCCAAAGAACATCCATGCTGCACAAGATGCTACCAAAATGCTAGAAGTGATGTGGAATTGGAGTACGTGCTATGAATACATCACGGTATTGGTCCACATAACTGCTAACCTCAGATTCTCCACTTAATTTACAGCTAGTCATTGATTAGGGCGAAATAGAAAAAAATCATGCTCTAGTCATCTTCATACAATCCATCCTCGTCTAAGCTATGTGCACAATCTAATCTGTAGATTTTTACGTTGTTTTTGTTTTACAAATTCTGTCCCATTGAAACATGAGGATTCGCAATGGTCAATTTCTAAATTCTTTATTAGAATGTCAAAACTTCGATAAATGCTTCTTAGTTAAAGAAGCAAACCGACAAAAAGGATGGTTAATTTGGAAAAACAGAAGTGCACAAAGTCCTAATAGAGAAGGGGATCAGTCAGATGATAATTCAAAGTTGATTGTCCTAAGGGAAATCAAAGCACCAAATCACAAGGATGAGAACAAAGGGAAAAGCCATTCCTTTAAGAAGAACTCAAGTCAAGTAACTAGTCTTTCATTTTCTCCCTTTTTTTTTAATAATATATATATTTATATATATTAATTTAAGAGCACTGAAAAAGTTTCATCATCTCACTCCTGATTTTGTTTTATTGACTAATACTGTTTGGTAATCTTCACTTTGCTTAATTGTATTGATAAAGGTTTAAATAATGTTACAATTTTATCTTATACTAATTCAATTTCCATTTAGGTTTCAAAAGAGAAGAATGGAAAGAAAGCAGATGCAAGAAACAAATCAAATATGCCTACTGATGATCAACAGTAAACTTGCTTCTTGGCCACTACATTTAAATTAATATCATATATTTAGTCTATGTTTTTAAAATGTATGCATCTTTCACTTTTGTTGTACCTTTTCTTTCACATTTATAAATATTTTCAATCAATCAAATTTTGTATTATATAAATCATGTTTTGCCTATGGATGGTTTTTCTATTGTATAGGAAGTGATTCCCAAGCCCTTATTCTAGCCTCGCTAAATTTTTAAAATGGTTTAAAAGATTATTCATGATTTTTGGATACAATTGATCATAACAAATAATATTTTTTTCATTGAAACTAAAATGTTATGTTACATTTTTTAATATCATACTATCAAATTATTTCTCTAAACTTACCTCTAAACATTGAAAAGCTATTTTGATTCTTGTAGTGAATAGTGATGACTAGTACAATTGAAAGAACAAATGATGAAATATAGTTGAAGAATATTAGAGGCAACGTCAATAATCAAGTTTTCGTCCCTTATTTTGACAGTAGCCTTTCTTTCCAAAACTTATTGATGCATGTACAAAATTTGGCATCGAAAGATTTTGCTAGATGATTCAGGACCGTGAGACACATAGGAGGCACTCTTAAGTGTTAAAAATAGTCTTCAAATTCTGCAGTTTTATTTTCCCAAGAAACAAAATTGGTACAATATGTATTTGCTACACTATATTTTAAAAGAGAAGACAATCCAATTCCATAAATTTGAATGACATTTGATTTAATAAAACTGAATAAAGGAACCAAAATGAGTGAACAAAAGATATATCGCAGCTCTGCCAGCATTATTAGGATCCTCCAAAGTAGAAGCAGCTGGCTTCCTTGCATCCTTAAGAAAAGCTTTAAGCAGAGGAGCTGGTGGGAACTTGTCAGCAAGACCAACTTCATAAGTGAAATGCAACACATCAAGCTGTTGTCCCCTACTGGTTAATTCTTTAATCATATCTGTATATACCAACTTACTTACGACAGCTCATCAGATACTAATGATAACATATCCAATTATAAATACAGGACCAGGTCGACAAGTATTAGGAATATTCCGTTACTGAAGTACAACTAATAAACCAAAAATGTTCTGAGTTCATATAACTCATCAAGTCCAACTATGCCAATATATACATATGAACATAAGATATTCAGGTACTTATATATTTCGTACCTTATAGCATAAATGCATTCAATAAATATGCAAAATGTCTTACAAGTATGCTTATAGCATAACCATGTTACAGAGCAGTATCTGTTTGAAGAAATGCAACAAAGGAAAACATGAAAAATAGAAGCTTAAAAATAATGAAGAGGTATTTTCATTTCTTACTCCTTAGCTCCAGATCTGTACAGTATTTATATACATAAAGGAATTCTAGAATTCTCTATCATCTAACAGAAAACAAATAAATCAATGGTTGTAAAACAATCAATCAAAGCTGCCAGAATTGTTTCTAACAGATTTTAAAGCCAGCTGGCTGATCAATCAGGTGCATCAGGAGCTGTCATTCTGGTAAATAATCCAACGGTTCTTTGATGGTTGCAGGTTGTGAGAGGTGCAAAGTCTGTTCTGCTGACATGGATTCTATTTTTGTTTTGTATAGAATGCTGATGTTGCATACTCTGTTGCTGATTAGGAAGTTTATGTTGACTTGTATGCTGACTTGTATCTTCTCTTTCAGGCCCCCTCAAGCTGAACCGAGGACTATTTTCCAGGTTCATATTGGAAATGAGTTTGTGGAAATGATCAATGGATAAGGGTTTGGTAAAGACATCTGCAATTTGGTCTGTGGTGTTGATGTAGTTAACCTCAAGCAAGCCAGCAGCTATCTGGTCTCGCACAAAATGGACATCAACCTCAATGTGTTTGGTGCGGGCATGGAAGACAGGATTGAGAGCAAGAGACCTGGCACCGGTATTATCACACCAAAGGACTGGTTTATGAGAAAGAGAGAAGCCCAACTCAGAAAGAAGAGAAGCTATCCATATGATTTCAGTGGAGGCTTGAGAGAGGGACCGATATTCAACCTTAGTACCCAAGCCAAGCAAGTAACTCACAACAATATACTCAGTTTTGATCATAACGTTTGTAGCATCTAAGAGCATCATGGCCAGGCTTTTGGCAGAGTTGGCAACAAATTCGTTGGTTGTTGAATCTGCCAGATCTGCCTCTTCCTCCTCTTCCCCTAGGCAATCCTCTGCTGCCAATTTGATTGCCTCCTCTAGAACCTGAACTGTTAGACTGATGAGCAAAGTTTGCTGAAGGAACTAAAGCAAGATGGATTTGTGAGGTTGCATTGAGCTGATCAATTCGTTGTTCATGCATCATCAAAGTGTATTGAACTTCCTGTAGAGTTATAGATTTGGCATTATAAGAAATTTTAAACACAACAACTAGGTCATAGTCATGCCCGAGGCCATTCAAGGCACTGATAATGAGCTCATGCTCAGGAACTTCACAACCAGCTACTAGAAGAGCATCTCCTATGGTTTTGATTTTAAACATGTAATCTGTGATTGATAGGGAGCCTTTTTGCATTGTAGCTAACTGGTTTTTCAATTGTAGGATCCTAACCATGGAAGTTTGAGCATAAAGTTTTTCAAGAATTTTCCAGGCTTCAAGGGAAGTTTTGGATTGATTGACTTGTCCAATTACACCCTCTCCTATGGTAGAAAACAGCCAACAAAGAAGTAGTTGGTCAGATCTTTTCCATACTCGATATTGAGGGTTCTCTATAATTTTAGAGGTAGTGCCATTTTGAACTTCTATCAATTTAGAAGGAGGCTCAACAGAATCTGAAATATAATCCTCAAGTTCAAGTGCTCTAATGGCAGTAATGACTTGAGCTTTCCAGTTAACATAATTGGATTTGTCAAGCTTAATAGGGAGATTAAAATTCAAAGTTTTTACAAGTGCTTGAAAATCTAAAGGTGGTGTAGGAGTGGGTGAAGATATAGCTTGAGAATTTGTTGGTTGAGGGGAAGAAGAAGAGGAATCAAATGCCATCATGAGACGTTGGTCTATTCAGGCTCTGATACCATGTTACAGAGCAGTATCTGTTTGAAGAAATGCAGCAAAGGAAAACATGAAAAATAGAAGCTTAAAAATAATGAAGAGGTATTTTCATTTCTTACTCCTTAGCTCCAGATCTGTACAGTATTTATATACATAAAGGAATTCTAGAATTCTCTATCATCTAACAGAAAACAAATAAATCAATGGTTGTAAAACAATCAATCAAAGCTGCCAGAATTGTTTCTAACAGATTTTAAAGCCAGTTGGCTGATCAACCAGGTGCATCAGGAGCTGTCATTCTGGTAAATAATCCAACGGTTCTTTGATGGTTGCAGGTTGTGAGAGGTGCAGAGTCTGTTCTGCTGACATGGATTCTGTTTTTGTTTTGTATAGAATGCTGATGTTGCATACTCTGTTGCTAATTAGGAAGCTTATGTTGACTTGTATGCTGACTTGTATCTTCTCTTTCAAACCAGTCCTACTTCCCTTGAGAATAAAACTAATACATTGAATGAACTTTGACCACAATAACAAAACTAGTAGTCTCTACAAAATGCAAACGAACAAGTTCCAAATAAAAGGCAATAATAGTAGTATAAAGCCAGACATACCAGGCATTTTATCAGCCCAACCAAGCGAAACAGTGAGCTTAGGCATCTGCTTCCGACAAGTTGAGCCAATAATGAGCTTCCAGTATAAATCGTGTTTGAGACAATCGTGCATTTTTTTTATAAGGTGTCTACCTAACACAATGGACAAAACGATCCACAACCCCAACCAGATCCATCCAAGGAGATGGGGAAAGAAAATTGATGCTAGTGAGATTGAAGAAAGAACACTAGAGCTAATCATGACACCATTAATGAATGAATTTTGAAATTGGTGCTCGGTAGACAATTCAAGACCAAAAGAGCAAAAGGCTGCTAAGAAAACTTACATGTTGACAAGGTGTGTGTCAAATGGGATAGTCTTTTGCCCCGATATTCCAAATGGTGGATGGTTTGAGTTTGAAAACCCATTTAATTTTTTGAATTTACTTACAATTTTTAACAGATATGTCTTCTGACATAACAAATGTTTTAAAGTTGTTGTTTCAAATTGAGTATCTTTGAGATGGATTTCTAGCTTGAACTATAATGATGTAGTAGTTTTCTTATTGGCAATATCGTATCTCACCAAATCAAACAATAGGAATAAAATTGCATTATGTGTTTCTCCATAATATCATCAATTTTTTTCCATAGGCATGTCACGATTTGAACCCTTCTTACCCTATAGAGTTTAATAAGGCATATGCTTGCAAAATGCCAAAGTTACTTCTTCTCTTAAATATATCATTTTCACACATTTATATACTAAATACAAAACAAAAATTATTTGTGAGCCAATCTAATAATTGAATGCTCGATAATGGATTTTGAATACCAAATTTGAATGAGTTTCAAAACCAAAGCAAAGGAGCAAGGGCTTCAATATTTACTTTTATATGCAAACTTCCTACTTATTTAACTCGATATAAAACCTATGTTTATCAGCAAAGATGGAGAAGATGTTAAGTATGATCAATGTGGTCTGCATAAGAGTTTTAGAATCCTTAGATCATTCAAGGATACAATACAATAAAATACATATATATATATATATATATATATCCAAGAAGCACATTTTTTAGCATGTAGTAGAGATATATAATTAATGAAACAATGGCTCATGTTGAACAATTGACAACAATTATATTTATCAATAAAATCAGGTGACATATATTTAATCATGTGTTTCATATAATTCCTCTATTTAACTTAATTTGATATTTACAAATTTGCTTTCTTTTAAATGACAGGCATCAATAGATTGCTTCTTTCAAATGTAAAGGTTAATATACATTAATCGAGATATGCCATTATCTTCATTTACGAAAAGAACATAACTTTTGAAATTTTACATTATAATATAAAGAACAAACATCATATATTTCAAAATTTGTATCTAAAAATATTGTGTATAAGTACATATTTTATCTATTTTATATATTGTACAGAAAAATTGCAAATTTTGATAATAATTTTTTACTAGAGTGCATCCTTTGCCTTGTGCTATTTCAATAATTTGACCAAATTTTGTGTATTGTTTTGGGTTTTGAATCATCTAGCAAAATCTTTCAACACGAACATTTTACGTGTATCACTAATCTCTTAAAACAACTAACACAAAAGAATGAATAAAAAAGATAATCGAAACATATGTAAAAAAAAAAAAAAAAATGTCAGAACACAGTAAGAAAACTTGATCAATAACATTGCCTCTATGTACTTTTCAATTTCACACAGGCATGTGTTCTTTCCATTGTGCTGGGCATTACTGCAAGAATCACAAATAGTTTTTAAACAATTAGAGATGTATTTAGAGAAATAAGCATAATAGTATAATTTTAAAAAAATGTGGCATAACTTCTTGGTTTCAAACTATATATTGTTTTATGATCAATTGCATCCAAAAATCACAAATCGTATTTTAATTGTGAATTAAAATGACTATAAGTGATAAGCCTAGTGTAACACCCAACACTTCGTATTAGCTAGAGTGTAAAAGAAGTATTGTTAGGCTGAAGAACATGGATGTTTATATATATCGATTATGCATTATTTGTGTCATCGCTAGAGAAAACAAGAAGAAATCGTTGGGTGTAGGGGACAAAAAGAAATCAAGAAAGTAAATATTTAGCACACTTACCAATGAATGATTGAATTTGGATTCCCATGGTGTCGGCTAATTGTCAGTCAATCACTTGGGTACTAGTTTTTGAGGTTTCAACTGATTTGATGGATCTGAATTGTTTATTAATTCTTGATCCATGGAAACCTACACATTTCATATAACTTTTAATTTAGTTTTCACGTGTTTGATGCATACAAAAATGGACATGCATAGGTGTTTATATCTAAGTGCACCAAGTGCTATGACATGCTCCAAACCCAAAGGCTAAAAGAGTGATCCATCCCAATTAATTATAACGCTCGGTCAAAGAAAACAAAACTCCTGAATGTATTTCATACTTCTTTGTCCGGAAAGTATAAAATCTCACCATCAATAGTATCATAATCATTTACACATTCACTTGGCTAAAGATTCTTAAAACTAGTCATTATTATTAGGAGAATTTTTTACCTACCTTCACAGTGTGAGGATATGTTTCATGAAACAAACAAAGAAAAACACTGTATTAGGTGGCTTACCAAATTGGAAAAACTAACATGGACAAGAAGCGATAAATAAAAAGGCATAAAGGGGGATGATTGTAAAAAAGGAATCAAATCTTAAAGTTGAAAGTTTCTTATGGTTTTATTTTATTTTATTTTTTTCATTTTAAGTACATATTAAATAGAATATGGTTATTTATATATGTATATACATACATACATGGATACATATATAAATATTAATTATAGCATTTCATAACTATATAATATGTTTGTTCATAAATACTCTTTCAATGTCATCATTGAATTAATGAATAGTATGCTAGGGATTGCAAATAAATAAGAAATGAAAGTTGATTTTTGAAGAAAAATAACTTGAAATATATCAGGTTTGTAATTGTAAAACAAATTGTAATGCAATGAAGCAAATATGCATATGTAAATATATCATTTCCTTCAACATTATCTTTCCTATGTTTCAAAAATAAGTTAATATTCAATCATTTTTCTGCAAACATGGAAGGAAAAGAAACTAAAATGATATGGTTACATGAAGTATTAGTGGATGCTACAACCAAGTTAAAACAACTATAAAATCTTCTTTGAATTTATTTAAGTGTTTAAACCATTTGTACAAGCAAGCAATGATACTTTGCTAGTATTCTTGTGGTTGACTTCCTAATCCATTTTCAATATAAGTTTCACATCCAATTGAAGCTAATAGTAGATCTAGTAAAACATAATCATAAGCTTAATATATGCAATTATTTACTAAATTAATAAAAAATCCTAGATCATTTTTTTTTTTTTATAAAGGGGTCCAAATTAATTAAAAACATTTTTTCAAGAAAAACCGCTAACTTTTTTGGCAACAAAAAAAAAAAAAAAAAGACAATTATCCTTATAATACAGTGTCACACTATAGCCCGATATGATATCAAAAGATAGAAATTGTCGTAAATCAACAAATAACCTTGATCATAAAATAATAAGACCAATATGGCAATTTATATATCTTATGAAGCTAACCAACTGAAATAAAACCCCAATATATAAGATTTAGACAAACTCAATCAAAAAGAAACAATCAGATTCTTTTTTATGTACCTTTTGCTTACTTTCAATAGTTCAATTTCTTGAGAAGAAGTTGTTGAACGACTCTCATGTTTGTCTCTCCAACTTAGATATACACTAACTAGATAGGGCTTGCTCTTATGAATATTAAGTCCTATCTTAAAGCGTGGGCGAGTTATAGATTTATAGGAGTGAAAAAAAAAATTATATATATCTATTTATGTTTATGTGTATTTGTATGTGTGTTTATAAGAAGGGGAATACAAAATTATTTTCTAAATTGGAAGACATATATATGGGAGGATTAATTGAATTCATAATACCTATACCAGAAAAACAAAACTATATGTTGTATTCCATATTTTATTAAGTTACCAAAATTTGCATACAACTGTTGTTTGTTATTAAAATTTGCATATAACTGTTGTTTTTTATTACCATATATGTGCTTACTTTACATGTCCCTTCCCCTAGGGAAAAAACAATGGTGTCAAGAGAAGAGGAAGGCACAATCAACTATAACATTTTCTATTTTGATGGTCATGTACATTCCCCTAGAAAATTGTTATGGAAACTACAGAATATATAGTTTTATTATTCTTCCATATTTGAATGTTAAATCATCCAGTGAAAATAACATTTCTATATCCAAATATTACTATGTAAACCCCAAACTATTGTATTCAATTAATCTAATCCAAGTAGGAGATTAACTTCCATGTATAACATTTTTTTTTTACATATTTTATTAATTGTATATAACTATTTTATGCTTATTTAACTATAAATAATATTGATTGACTTCAATGTAATTAATATAGATGTCAATTAAGTGATATATAGTATAATTTACTAAGTCTAATATGAAAAATGAAATTAAGAAATGACAAACAAACATACATATGAAGTTGCATTTGTGCGTACATGCACATACGCATACATGCGCACACGCACATGTACATGTAAACACACACACATATACAACCCCGTGTGCTCATGCGCACACATGTACATACATATACACGTGAATGTGCATATAGACACATACAATCATACACACATATGTATGCATGCATGTACACATGCAAACATATATACATGTGCATGCATGCAAATATCACCAAGTATTCCATAGAACTTATGTGAGATATAGAGTGGATGATGCATAGAAGGCCATCCTTGCAAATGTTGCAAGGTGGAAATTAATTACGTAAAAGCACTTAATGAACATCTTGGAACCTCATGGCATAGCTCAAAATTAATATTGCATTTAAATTTATTTATATTAACATTCATTCATTTATTTATAGGTTAAGAACGTTGTAAACCATTGTTAAAGATATATATGTATATAAGGGTCCTTCTGGATCCATCTAAGGTTTGTATACACTTGACAAAAAAAAAGTACATGATTGCATTTTAAAATATGTAATTGTAATTATTTATATGTGATTACAACTAAACATGTATGATATAATCAGTAAATATGATCTCTCGATCCTTATATTTACTGATTGTGATCACATTTACTGATTATCATCACATATATTTTGTTCTAATCACATATACTTAATTACAATCATATATTTTAAAATACAATCATGCATTTCTTTATCAAATGAATGTTAGAATGTGCCATATATATTTATACACACACACACACATATATATAAGCACTCTTAAGGATTGCTTATTACTTATGAATCACTATGAGGTGAATAAGCTTAGCTTTTTACTTGAATGAAAATAAGCATATGCATATGTTTGTTTGATGTGTTTTCTAAGAGCATTTTTCTTTTGATATTTTAGTATATTAAATCATGGATAATGATGCTAATTTAAAATACTTTAGGTATTGGAATATATGAAATTAGACGTGATATGTGAATTTTAAGTATCCTCTATGATTGTGAAATCTTCGTTTATGACAATTGCCTCAAAGAACAAATGATTCTTCACATTTGTGTGTAGACACATTTGCACAAGTAGTAGGACATGTTGATCACCACAAGAGATTGGCTCTTACCTTTAGCCATTTCTAATTTGTTATTAAAATTATGTATTGTACACTTCTACTTGCATCACTTACATTTTCTATAAATTCCTCATATAAGTATTAAGTCTCACCAATAATACATGTACGACAATTATCTTATAATATTTTTATGTGAAAGTTTTTATAATGTTTGATGTAAAATTCTCTTAATATTGAAAGTTATGTTTATATAAAATGTACATGTTATGTTTTCTGCATTTTGTATATATGAAAAGAAACTATATAGGTTAATACCTGAGCTTAAAATACTCACAATCGTTCATATATGGTGATTCTTTAGGCTAGCTAAGTTGTATGATATGGTGTATAATACTTTTGATGGTCAGATTTTTGGATTTTTGAGTTAGGGATCTATCAAAAATTAGATTTAATAATTGATTTATTAATGGATTATATGTTCAATACATTTATTTTTCTTTCAGTGAGTGGTACAGTTCGTTGGAAGAGTTTATCACTTCGACCTTGGGGTTAGGGGCATGAGACAACACTAGTTCATGTAGGTATACATATGCTTGCCATTATTTGTGTCTAAAACTGTGTGTTTATGTTTCTATTACATATGCTATTTGTCAACATCTTCAAACAACAAAGATGTTGAGATAGAGATAAAAAAAATTAAAAATAAAAAAATAAAAAACAAATAAAAAAGGTTACATATTAAAAATTAAAAATTAAAAATTAAAACAAGTTAAAAAATTAGATCTTAAGATAAAAGATCAAGATTAAACCAAAAAACAAAAACAACAACAAATGAAAAGGCAAACCATGGAGACCATGCAAATGGAGACCTATCTCTATCATCTACACTGTGTGATGGGGACATGGAGAGACTCCATTGCATGGAGACCAAGATATGGTCCCCATGGCAAAGGCAACCATTGGAAATGTGCAAGAGAGCGTTGGTGGTGTGCATTGGCGATTCACAATGTAGATTGGGGCTAAAGACCCAGTTGCACATAATGGGATTGAAGAGGATGGGGCGAGAGAGAGCTAGGTTGAAGTTAGTTTCTAGTGATTGATTTTACAAAAGCTCTAATGATTGATTGGTTTCTGGTTTGCAGAAGTAGACCCTTCTTCTTCTTCTTCGTCTCCCCTTGATTTTGTAGAAGTTCTAGTTTACAAAAAAGCTTTGATTGATTGACCGGTTTCTAGTATTGAATGTTTGGGGTTATTGTGTTGGGGTTGATGTTTGTGGTTGTTGTTTGGGGTTGATGTTAAGGTCTAACAGACATTTACTGGGTTAGTGTTTGGGGTTGTTGGGTGTATTTTAATCCAGATCAATTTGGAGGGTAGGGATGAAGATGAATTTGTTTGGTGTTTTTTATTTTTTTTTTAAATGAAAATTTATTTTTGTAAATCTTCAACATTCTGGGTTCAAATCTAGATGTTTGAATTCAATTTTTTTTTTTTAATTTTCTTAAAATCTTTTTATGATTAATTTTAATCTCCACCATCCATATCTAAGATAGATGGTGGAGATCTTTCATATTTTATTATTTAATATTTATTTTATTTTTTAATTGTTTTAAATTTTTTATATATTTAAAATTTTAGTCATTCACGTGTCGTGATCTCAGCCTCTGACACGAAAAGACTATCTTACCTTTCCCGTCCAAACTATCTATCACTGTTTTGATATTTTAATTGTTTTAATTTTTTTATATATTTAAAATCTCAGTCATCCACGTGTCACGATCTTAGTCTCTCACATGAAAAAACTATGTTACCCTTCCGATCCAAACTATCTATTACCGTTGACCATTAATTAATTGACGGTTTGAATTTTTTTTAAAGAATTTTGAAAAAGTTAGAAATGGATAAAAAAAAAAAAAAAAAAAAAACTATTTTCAAAAGAGCTTTAAAATCTAATATTTTTCAAAACCTCAAAAAATAGAATAAATTTTTTCCTTTAAATTTTAGTTTTTTTAATTTACAGCCTTAAAGATGGAAGCTTTATTTTTTTTTTTTTTATTTTTTCTTGTTACTGAATTTGTGATTTTGATATTCACAAGGTGACAGCTGGTATAGTATGGAGCAACCACGTTGAAATGCGACCCTCACAACAAACCCACCTGCATGCATGCGCCTGCAAATTGCATGCAAGTCTCCATATCTTTCAAAATCCTTCCCGCAACTGTCACTCTTCTCCTTCCAACGCGTGTCATTTGCATTCTTCACCATCATTTTATATCATTCCACTCGGGATTGTCCCTGTTTTATCACACTTTATCTTCAATTAATTATATATCACCAATGAACCCTATTTTAGCTTCGGTACACTTCATTTCTGCTGCTCAAAACACACTTGTCATCATCAGTTGAGAGAGTCAAGCACAGGAGAACTTATCATAATTCAAGCTTTGTAATATAAGGTATTCTTTTTTATATGTTAGTTTGCTTTAGCAGGAAGAATCTCTTGAAAACAAACGTCTTTGTGTGTGTGTGTTATTATTATTATTGTCTAGAGTAATACAATGAGTTTCAATTTTCCAAAAAAAAAAAAAAAGTTTTATTTTTCCTGAAAGAATGAGACTCGTTCTTGTTTATAATTGTTGGGAAATTTAAATCTTAAAAAGGAGATTTAGAAAATAATTTTTTTTTCTTTCTTGTTTTTATTTTTATTATTTTCTAGGTGCTGAAACGGAAGAAGATAATCCTTTCTATTAGTCTCTGAATTCTGATTGTGGAATATGGAGTTTAAATTTATTGAAAAATAATCAAATAAATAGCTGGAGAGAGAGAAGTGCTCTTGACAAATAATTTATATATTTTTTTTGTAAGTTGGGTTAATGTTAATTTTTTCAATATAGCTCTATGTTCATCATATATAGGTTAATGTTAATTCTATGCACAAAGAAATCAGAGGAATAATTAAAAAAAAAATTGCACTCTCTCAAATATTGAATTTGAATTCTTTGGATGAAGAATTAATTATTTAACTAACGCTAGTTGTAGAATATATGTGTTATTAGATAATACATATTTATATGTTCAATTTGACAAATGAAATTTTATTTGATTTTGCTGGTTATAGATGGAGGAGCCTGACTCAGACCCCCCTGAAGTGGAATGGTGTATTGAGGAGTACTCAACAAAAGAGAACAATGGTAAATTGAGATGGATGTTGGACAAGGGACTATCAGTAGGCAAGAAGATTTTGGTGACTGGTGTTGTCATATCTTCTGCTCCTATTGTGCTTCCACCGCTTGCAGTTATCTCCATCATTGGGTTTGCTTGTTCCGTTCCGTATGCCCTCTTCTTGGCAAGCTATGCTTGCACTAATAAGCTCATGAGTAAGTTGCTATCGGAGCCTGAACGTCCTCTGTACTTGTTGGAATATGGGACAGTGTCGTCTAGTACTGATGAAGGTGGTGAGAATGATGGAAATGGCAAAGAAGGAGAAGATAAGGAGGAAGAAAAGATGTGGGAGGATAGCAGGAAAAGTGTCGAATTAGCTGAGAATGATAAAAGTGATGCATATGAGGAAGGAGGTTTTAGAAACAATGAACAAGAACTGGTAAATGATAATGAGATTGTAGAGGAAAATGGATGTGAAGAGGAAATTGAGTTGAAAATTGGAGGACTTGGAGAGGAGGAAGAGAAACAACCTGTGGTAGAAGAGGTGAAAACTATTGTTGTTGACATTGAAAGAGATGAGACAAACGGTAGAGCTGTGGAAGGAACCGAGACCACATTTAAAGTAACGAATGTTGTAGTTGATTTTTGTCAGGATGCCGACATTGAAGAAGATGAGGAAATTGTGAGAGAAACGACCGGGTTATTGGAAAAAATTAGAGAAGAGGGTGTGGCTGAAAATGGAGAAGAGAACAGCCAGAGTGTAGAAAAAGGTTCTGGAGGTGCAGGGAAGGGGGATTTGAGAGTGGATAGTCAAATTGAAGTAATGAGGATGCCATTTGAAACTAGGAATTATTATGCAATTGTCGAAAGGGAGCGGCCTTTAAGGGAGATTGAATGCAAAATTGATGAAAATGGGGATGATGAAACTAGAGCAGAAGGTGGGGAGATGCCAGAGACAGTATATGTTCTAAATGTGGATGTAATTCCAAAGGAGATGGAACCAAAACCAGTGGTTGGAGGTTTGTTAGCTACAAAAAAGAGTGAGGAAGTTTTGGAAGCTGAGAAACCAACAGGTGAAAAGAGTGGATCAAGGAGTTTGGGATTTGCGGAAAATGTGGACGTAGTCCCAGAGAAGATGAAACCAAAGCCAGTGGTAGGAGATTTGGCAGCTACAAAAGAGAGGGATAAAGTTTTGGAAGCTGAAAAACCTACTGGTGGAATGAAGGAGACTGATGAAGTTTTGAAGGCCGAAAACCCAAGAGGTGCAATGAGTGGAACAAAGGATCTTGAATTTGCCGAAAATGTGGATGTAGTCCCAGAGGAGATGAAACTGAAAGCAGTGTTGGGAGATGTGGCAGCTACAAAAGAGAGTGATGAAGCTTTGGAAGCCGAAATACCAACAGGTGAAATGAGCCAATCAAGGAATTTTGGATATTCGGAAAATGTGGATGTCGTCACAGAAGAGATGAAACCGAAACCAGGGGTAGGAGATTTGGCAGCTACAAAAGAGAGTGATGAAGTTTTGGAAGCTGAAAAACCAACAGGTGAAATGAGTGTATCAAGGAATTTGGGAGTTGCGGAAAATGTGGATGTAGTCCCAGAGGAGATGAAACCGAAACCAGAAGTAGGAGATTTGGCAGCTATGAAGGAGACTGATGAAGTTTTGAAGGCTGAAAAACCTACAGGTGAAATGAGTAGAACAATGGATTTTGAATTTGCCGAAGATATAGTCCCAGAGGAGATGAAACTGAAAGCAGTGGCAGGAGATTTGGCAGCTACAAAAGAGAGTGATGAAGTTTTGGAAGCTGAAAAATCAACAAGTGAAATTAGTGGAACAACAGATATTGGTGGCAATACAGTGGAGGATCAGAAGCCAGTGGCTTCTCAGCAGGAAGGAAGGGCAAATGGGAATATCACTAAAGATGCACAACAAGATTCTCAGTTGAACAGGAAACAGGAAATTGTGATCTCCACAAATGCAGATGCAGGAGATATTGCCAATGAAAGTGGGTTGGACTGGTTTGACACTAAAAATGTGGCTGCTCAGCAATACTCTGATGCAGATTTCAATACTGTTGAAGGTAAAGTTTTAAACTTTTGCTTCATGTGATATTTTATAGAAATTTTTTATTATGGTCATAAGGATGATTAGGAGTTTCATATATGAACTCAGAAGAAGTTAAATCTACAGAAAACAAGCAATCATCAAGCATTGCAGTCTCAGAGTCTGCTGATTTGATGGACCTTCCTGTTAATGCAGGACATCGTGACCACAATGATACTGGCATTTTCTCACAGGAGAACACTGGTATGGATTCAAGCAAGGTTAGAATTGTGAAAATATACATGTATAGCTTAGATAATATATAAGTATTCCTTTGATCGAACTTTATCCAATTAGATGACAAGCTAAAATCAGAAGGTGTCTAAGAATTGTGAAAATCTATATAGAAAAGACATTTCTAACTGTGAACTAGAATAACAAAATTTTGCAAACTATATGGGGCAAGGTGTTTGATTGGGATTCAATACCCACTATAGCTATTGCATTTTGTTAGGGGAAAAAATAGAGGCATTAAAGGTGAAAATTAAATAACTTTCTGCTTCAAGATGCTAAAGTATATAAACAGTAGAAGAACAATGTCAAGGGTTCGTAAAGATGCCGCATTGTTAATTATTTTCAGATAATATGCTTATGCTAATTAGTTAAGAATGTCCAAGCGAGATTCGTGAAGATGCTGTGCTTTTCTATAATTTCCTGTACTTTCCAAAGTATGTTTACTGATAGAGGTGTTTTTACTTTTTCTGATCAACATTTAAATGAATAATTTTTTCAATGGTACATAATACTCTTGTTAATATGTGTTAAAAAAAGGCAGTCACAAGCTATTACAATCTTAGGTGTATCTCAAGCACAAGTCTGGTAAAAATTCTAGTGCCAAAATGAGATAAAACTTTATTCTAGAATGAATAGACCAATTAAAATTCTAGTGCCAACTCAACTGAGGAGAAATATTTTGTCAGTGTTTGACAGTCGAAAATCTAAAATATGTGAGTTAAACTATGAGTGGGTAAAAAAAAGAGCAATGAAAAATCAGTAGCCAAGTGCTCAGTGATTCTACAAGTCATTACTTGAGCTGTGGCCTAGCATTATTCTTCTTATATTAGAACACATCCTATACTGCATCATGTTTTTGTATCTTCAAAATGCGCAACAACTCATCTTCAACTGTTCGTTTTAACACCTACATTGCTAACTGGCTTTGACCAGCCATTTTTTAAGCTAACCGGCCTTCTCATTCAGAGGTGTTGTAGTCTCACTGCCAGCAACTATCTCCTACAAATCCTGCCCGTCAAGGAAGGATTTTACGCAGCTGCAATATCTGCGGTGGCGGTTGAGCTTTTCCAACCTAAATGTGTTCATTAAGTTATCTCTGGTGTCCCAAACCAACAGCTTCACAGTTTTTGACTTTAGATCATCTCACCACCAATGCTGCTCCAACAACATAGCCTTGAACTGCCTTCTAATACCACTTATAGAGTAAACCCTTTTTATACTACAAAATCTAGGATCAAACAACACTCACAATAAACACTAACATTGAGAATTATGATGCGAGACTTTGTTATTAGATGAAACGATGACATGCCTAAATGAAGAATGAGCTGCTTTTATGGAGCTTATATGATTGAGTCTTAGGGCAGAATAGATTTTTTGTGCCCAAATTTCAATCCCTTCTTCATAATATATGAAAATATGGAAGCTATGCACGCCTAGTAGGAAGACATCTCCAAGTGTTTACATGATCCTTGCTGTAATCAGTAATCTGATCTAATTGCTAATTTTACCTCGAGTTTAAAAATTTACTGTTAAATCATCTGAAGACATCAATCATATTAGTAGAAGTACATTTTCCTAAAGCGTTACATTGCAGAATTTTGCGTGGAGCCATAGTTATGAGATTATTGCAAGTTTGACCTTTATCGTACGATACCCTTTGGTAGACCGGTGACATACAATGTAGTATCCCTGAAGACTATATGCATAAATTTCAATTATTATTAATGTTACATTTTTTGACATACAATTTGCAGCAGGAATATGTCACAGAGGAGAAGATTTTGGAAAAGATCGAAGCGATGCGCGTGATTGTGGGATATAAAGCTGCACGGCAAGCAACATGTTTGGAGGAGCTAAAAGCTCTTTACCTCTTCACTGGAGTTGAGCCACCTGCCTCATTTAAGGACCCTTCTGAGCTTATGGAAGTCAAGGACAAGCTCAGGTTTCTCATGTCTATTGTTGGAGTGAAATAGATGTTTGGTTTTGAGTGCACTTAGATTTTACATGTTTTCATCTTTTGTTGTTAGTATGCTTTCAATGCATGAAATAATGTTGTTGTTTGTGCACTGTGAAGGATTTTGATAGATTATCCTGTTTTGGTTTGTTGCTTGGTTCATTCCATCTATGTTTCAGATTTTAATTTAGTTTATTTACTTTTCTATTGTCCCTCTTTTTGGTGACAAATTTGAATTGTAGTTGTGAGAAGCAGTTGGTACAGCGATAGTCGCAGTCATATAGATGGATAAGTATTCAGATGAACTAGAGTTCATTTGAATGGTATTCAAGTTATAAAAGAAATTTGAATGGGATATTGGTTGTAAAAGAAAAATAAAGGAAAGTTATATTCTTGATTTGATATTCGAAAATATTAATTTAAATAAAAATTATGTTAGTCAGTCTCATACTATTTGGTACAATGGTACTAAACACCGTATTGTAATAAATTTGTATTATAAATGTGCCTAGATGGTACAACACACATGCGCTCAATAATAAGTGTGTGGGTTCGAGTACCATCCGCAGCGAGTGGATTCGAGTACCATCCGCAACGATGTCAATAATTATCGCTTAACTCTTCTTGTGTAAAGATAAATTATGTTTAATTATTTTCAAGGTGGTAATGACAATTTATTTGGTAAGGACAATTTTTTTCTTAGAATAGAGGTCTTTGTAAAAATGTTATGTTCGAAATTGTATTACGATGCCTATCATAGTGGTTAGTAGTTGTAATATGTTAATGAAAAACAAAAACAAAAAGACAAAACAAAACCCAAACTGTGCAAAAGATGATAGTTGGGGTAGATGGTTTGGAAAGCAAATGTGGAATCAACTTCATCAAATTATAGGCGTTTTAAAAACTTACTAAAGTTAGAAGTACAAATATAAATAACAAAACTTTAGGGTAAAATATAAATAAGATTTTCTTTATATTAAAAAATGAGTAAATTATTCAAAACCTTCTAGACATATGTCTAATGACAAACAGAAACCACATTTGCTTTTATTAAACCGTCCTCTCTTACATTAACAAGTTGATCATGATTGATCATTTGAGATAACTGCACTAAAGGTAAGATGGTCATTTTCTTTTATTATTTTATTTTTCTTTAAAAATTATATTTATTAATTGGTTGTTTGGATCTCCATCGTCCATCTAGATAATGGAGATCCACTTAAAATAATTTAAAAATTATAAAATAAATTAAAAATTAAATTATTTTGAAATTTATAAAAAAAAAATTAAATGGATTAAATTTTAAAAATTTCTAAAAAAAATAAAAAAGTGAGATCTACATTATCTGTCATATTAATGGATGGTGGAGATTAATTCTTAAAAACCAAAACTTAAAAAAATAAAAAATAAAAAATTATATTTTAAAAAATAAAAAATTGAAGAGAAAAAATGGATGGAGATGCAACTCCAAAGTTGGATCTCCATCCATCCAGATCTTTCTCTTTCTATTTCTCTTTAATTTATATTTCTCCATCCATCCAAATCTAATCACCTTTCTTTCTCTTTCTATTTCTTTTTCTATTAGTTGTTATTTCTCAGTTTGACACCTCTCTCTCTCTTGCAATCCTTGCAAAACCCCTCTTCGCTATCCTTTTGCCCTACCTAAAGTCGATCAGTCACTTAAAATCCCTTTTGCCGGCCTTATGTCTCCTCTTCATCAGTACTCCTTCATTGTCTATGCTCGTGAGCCTTTAAAAGCCTTTCCTCTAAAAATATTATAGAAAACGGATCGTCAAATGAACACTCCTCTTGGGTTCGTTTGAATACAACAAACCCATCTATGTTGGTTTGATGACAAACCCAAGTAAATTTAGCGTAACTTTGTAAAACTAGAGATTTTTTACCCTTCTTCTAGTGCCAAAATACAGACATAAAAATTCAATCAACACTTGAATTAATATAAACTGAATGCTAAACGTGAATGAATGATTGTAATTATGGTGAGATTGTAATGTAACAATGATGCAAGGATGAAAGATAAAAAGACAAGAAAATTTTTAATGTAGTTCGACCTTTTGAATGGTGTCTATGTCCACAGATCTCTGATTTCTTTAAGTGGAAGGCAGAGTTTCTGCAAGGATTTTTGGGGCTTCTTTTTTGACATTGTTTATGATGATCCCCTTGTTTACATGCAAAAGATCCCTTTATATAGTATTAAAGTTCCTTGTTTACATAGAATTTAGTCATTAAAATATATGAAAGGTTATAATTTCTATCCTATTTTACATTGATCTTCATTAAATATGCCACATTTGAATCAAAATACAATTCTGACAATTTCTTGTTTGAAGCAATTCATGTTCCAATATAGGATTTTTTCTTGTTTTTGGAATTTTGCACTATTTATGAAGACACATGCTATTGAGCCTTGAGCTACTATCCCTTTATGGTTTTGAGCTACTATCCCTCTATGGTTTCGAGATGCTATCCCTCTAAGATTTCGAGTTGCTTTATACCCTCGCTAGTCAACTCGAGCTATCCTTACTGTCTTAGAAAAAATAGGCATTTGCATGCTTTTACCAACATGGTGTATGATGACTTGTTATGGGCTAATGGCTTTTATAGTGCTTTATCCCCAATTTTGTGTCTTTGGGCTTGCTGATCTTTTCGGCCTCTTTGGGGTTAGTGGCTCAGATACTATTTTAGGCACAACATAGTTGTTTGGTTTAATCATCTCAAAAGTTATACTAAAATATTAAATCACCTAAACAATAATCTAATTAATTCAATTATTTATTTTAATAAAGGTATTTCTATGTCCATCATAAAAATTTAAGGATATTTGAGCCAAATATATCTTTTTAAAAAAATGTTTATTTGGAAGGATATTCTCCGTGAGCTTTTGCCTAGTAGAGGTTTAATCTTTACTAAAATTAAAATACATAATCTTAAAAGCCCAATCTAGGTTTAATCTTTACTAAAATTAAAATACATAATCTTAAAAGCCCAATTGTTATTGTAAGTGGCATCAATTTCTGGTACAAATACCAATCTTGGGAGCGGAAAGAAAAAAATAATTGGCTTGGGGAGGAGTCTTTTCAGACTTGTATACCCAAATGAGATATTAAACTTACCAAACATCTCTAAAAAAGAACATAATTACTTTCCACCCCGTTTGAGAAACTATTAATCATGTTGCAAAATAACTAATAGTTTTTAAGCGGGGAGAAAAATGATAATAACCACTAAAAAAATGAAATAGAAGTTACTAGAGTTTTAAGTCAGTAGAAGTGTAACACTCTAGATTTTGAAATAAGGAATCTAGAATGACATTTAGTAAAACTCAAATTTCAGAATGTACTTTATTCAATCAAACACTTAAAGTCAAGCTACAACTAATAAAATATTCTAACAATAACAAAAACCAAATAAAAATCAATCCTTACAAAATTTGAATCTAAATAAATATGTATTAACTATCATCAATGTTTTATGTTTGGGTAAACTCTAAGTTCTAAATACTTAACATCCATAATTCATTCATACTCTGAACAATGGTGGAGATAATGGGTGAACCGTCAACTCAATAAACAAAATTAACATGACATTTAGAAAAATATCAAACAGTTGCAATATTTTCAATAAATAAACCATATAAGATAAATACATACTACAATAACAGTATCGATATGCCACATTTATCTATGTGACTCAAAAATAATATACCATATTTACCTGTGTGACTTAGTAATGGTAAGGGTACTACGAACAATGAGTCAAAACATTTTATAATATTTTGTATAAATAATTTTAAAAATTACAATCACAATATACTTTCATATTTAACAAATCTTGAGAATAAATTAAATTTTAAAGCAATATTCATTTCATATTAGCTTAAACAAACTTCTGCATATATTTTTATAAAATCTAATATTTAGTGAAAGCTTAACTTTTGTGTGTATTTTGTTAATGATTGTTCAAGATATATTTGTTGAAAACATTTTTAAAAGATGACTAAATTATAAAAGATGTTTTGCTTAAGATAGAATTTCAAGAAAACCTTTTATTATAAGAAAACAAACATTATACGTGTCATGAAAAATTTATTTACGTGGAACAATCTGAATCAATTTATTTCTATATCTCTAATAATCAATCAAGCCCTATAAGATTATAAGCAGGAAAAATTGTCACAAAAGCAACACCAAAAGAGCATTTATAAAGATCAAAATAGTCTTTCACTCTAAGTCCAAAAATCTGCTTTGAGTGTCAACATTCACAATTAGACTTATTCTTATTCTTATATTTTTATTTAATTCTCTAATCTCCAATCAACCTAAACTTTTATATGGATATTGTAGACACATTAGTCAACATCCAATAAAAGTTTTGAATAAAACGGGACCTGCTAGCATAGGTAAAAATTTATTCGTTGCAACCTTTTGAAATCTATCTAGAGAATTTAATTTTAACACAGTGCACTCTAGGAATTTTAATAAATTCCATTGTCACCTAAAAATCACAAAATTTAATATGCTAATAGCAGACATATAGAATAAGCTACAGACAAATTTTCAGATTATTCCACCATCATGAGCATGTTAAAAAATGTCAAAACCTCAAACGCCAGAAATATGTTCCGTAGATTTTCAGATCATAGCTCCATTTGAATTTTATATTTTAGCAAAAAATTACAAAATTTAATATATAAGCAGTAGATATATCAATCTCATTACACATAAATTTTCAAAATTTTCTGTTATGTATAACCCAGTAAAACAATTTCTTACCTCTGCTGTTATGTTTAAGTCCAAAAATCTAACCTAACTCATTCTTGTGCAAAAGCTTAAGAACCAAATCAATCTTAATATTTCTTGAACTAAATCATGAATTTAAAATGACAGGAAAATAATTATAAAGAAAACCTACCTACTTTTATTGCCTCTTATATCAACCCTAAGTCTTTTAATGTTACTAAAATGGTGTTTCGATAACGATGTTAATACTAGGAGAAAGCATACATTTTGAATATTTTATGTATGTACGTTTTCTAGGAGTGTTGGTTATAGCGAATAAAGAAAAGTTTGTGTGTGTTTATATATATTTATGTCACTTTTTTTCCTTCAATCATTCCCTTAATTGAAGGGAAATCAATCACTCCCTAAATTGATTACTTGCTTAAGAAAAACAAAATTTCCATCATAATTATATTCCATCAATCACTCCCTAAATTGCAGCCACAATTTGATTAATTGATTTAAAAATTTTCCATTACAAGAAGGCTCAACCAAACACTGATTTAGACAATTGATTTAAGATTACATTATGATTATATAAAATATAAATTAAAAAAAAAAAAGATAATGTCTAGGAACATAGCCAAATGTCAAAATTTCAACCCTTTTTTTTTTTTTTTTAATGGAAAAACGTTGGGAGGAGTGGGCGAGTCAACGAGCATGCCAAGAAGTACACGTGTTGGGCATCACAAAAGACGGAGAAATACACTCCTGCTTTGCTATCAACAACAAAGCCCTAGACCTCATCTCTCTCTCTCCTCTCTCTCGATTTTAGCGAAACCAAAAACAATAAATATTTAGTGAATGAGAACCCCACCATCGCTATTGTCCTTGACCATTGACAGAGCTGTCCTCCATCTCTCTCACCTCTCCGATCTCTCCGATCTCCCCGATCACATCCTCCTCGATCTCTTCCGGGTACTCTTCTTTTCTTCCCCTTCTCTTTTGTTGATGGACAATTTGGAGTTATATGATGTTTTTTGGAGGGGGTTTTTGGTTTTGATTTGAATCGTGATTTGTCGAGAATATTTGATACCCATTTCGGTTTTTGGTATGTTGAAAGTGGGTTTAGAGTTATTTGATGTTTTGAAGCTGTATTGGCAGTGAATTTGTTTGTGAGTCTTTGGTTTAAATTTAGATGAAATCCAAATGTTGTGAATAGTAATGTACTCTTTTTGGTTTTCTCATAGAAAAGAAACAAGTAAACAAACCCTTGTTGGATTTATTGAGGTTGGTTTGTATTGTACTTGATTTGTTGTACAGGTATCTGATTATTGGTTTCTTTAGTGCTCTTGTATGCCAAATCAAAATTTGATCAGTCCTTTTAAATAGTATGCTATATATGAGTTTGATCTGCATTTTTTTTTTTAAGAAAAAATTGTTTGCTTGGTTATTAATTCTTATCTATATGTTAAATGAATATAAAGTATGCTCAAGTGTCATGTGTGATTCATAGGTGGTTTTTTGGGACTGGAGTTTTTATAATCTTTTGATTATTATTATTATTATTTTTGAAAATGTTATTTCTTTAGTGTTGAATGATGTTGGTTATGGCTCTAATGAGTTTTCATTTAGTGAGTTTAAATTGGGTTGTTTAAGTTTTGTTCTATAAAGTTATTGAGACTGAATTATGTTTTGTTTGGTTCATTGAGTCAGTGAACAAGTTTGCGTGAGGTCTTGATGAGTCCAACTCATGTTGTACATGAATTGCTTGATTTGATGTAGATGTCTACTGATGTCATTTACATGATATTTTATTTTGGTATACAAGAATGAATAAGCTTTTATTTATTTAACGCCTTGTTGAGTAAAATTTGAGTTGTCCACTAATGGCTTGATTAGTTATATGACCCTGCTTTTCAGCATCATTTGCATGTTTGATATATCAAGTGATGAAAAGCTTTCTGAAACTTGTGGCCTAAAAACTTGGCTATCTTTTTTGGAATAGATGGGTCTTTGTAGACTTTACATGTTGATGGCATTAACTTACCGCCTAAATCTCCAAATTAACCAATCATTTTAGCCTAAGACTCAGTATGTGCCAATAGCTAGGTTACTGAAAGATTTAATTTCTGTAAGAGTTATTAATCAAATTAAGTGCTTGTTCACTCAGTAGAAATGTAATTGTTATCTTCTTTATGGGTTTATTATGACATTAGATTTATCCACTGTTACCTCATTTTCAAACGGAAAATGAATGTGGAAAAATACATTTTCCTCCATTGAGTTTTTAGTCCATATGTTTAACAAATTTCTGTACCACATATTTAATTTTGAGTCTGGCTAGCTTAACTTGTGAGATATTTGATTTTAAGTTCTATTGCTGTTCATTGTTGGAAAAAAAAAAATTGTATGAAGGATATACATACTCATGTTTTTCAATTACAGCTACATTGTCTTTTTCACTTTTTTAGTTTTAGGTTCTCTTCTAGTAGCATTTCTGATGTAAAGAATTGTGTAGAGGATCAGGATAATGCTGATGATGAAAAGTTTTGATTCAGTTGAATTTAGAAAAATGCTTATTAGCTTGTATTAGTTATGCTTAGGTTGATACTTTTATTTAATTCTAGCCTATACTTGAACTCCACATCATTGTGTTCTGTATGGGGATTTATTATCGGCTAATCTAGAAGTGAGGATGAAGTAATTTGTAGGCAACTTTAAACTGACTTGGAAATTGTTCTTTTTGATTGATGAGAGTAAGGGTCATATTTGACTGTTTTGTCTAAATTGTTTTCTTCAATGGAGTTTTCCCAAACATACACTCGTACTAGGTTTCACTACCTTCCATATAAGAGGTCTGCTTCTATTCACATTCTCATTCAAAAAGTTTATGTTTTTTGTGTGACCCAAGATATAAGACTTTCTTGCGAGTGATAAGAATGTGAAAACTTGTAAATTCTGTTAAATCTGATCTTGTAATTGTATATTTCTTCTTTTCAGTTATTTTATTCTGTATGACTGGAGGATTTCTTGGTTTTACAGATAATATTTCATGCTGTTTCATTTTTCTTCTTTGAACTTTAGCTGTTGGTAGCATTATCCTTATGCTTCATTGATTTTAATGATAATCAGAGAACATTGAAAGCTGGAAAGCTGAATGAGAAAGTATTGAAGCTGTTTGTCGCAACTGGTAAAGATGAAGTCCTCCTTTTAATCCAGGCTCTTAATATCAAGCATATCCTCACCCCTGTCCTCCCAACTAGTAAGTACTGGAGGAATGTCAACATCCTGTTTCCCTGTTAGTTTGAACTTTAGAGATGTTAGTTCCTTACTTCTTGAATTGTTTCCACAGGATGTTCAGAGAAATTTTAAGATTTTAGACTTGTGGGCCAGTATATTTAAGGGCATTTGAAGAGAACACGTGCTAGTTTGAATACCAAACAAGTTGTTGGATTTGGATATTGTTCCTCCAATTCACGAAGAATGTCTCGAGAAAACATCAAGGACAGTGAGGTTGATATAGTTATTGGGGCATTGCAGTCTGATCTATCATCATTCTTGAATGAATGGAGACCGCTAATATCCCGCTTTCACCTGATTATTGTTAAAGACCCTGACCTTAAAGAGGAACTCAATGTACCTGAAGGTTTTGACCTCAATGTCTACACTAAATCTGACATTGACCGAATTGTGGGTTCATCTGGTTCGTCTTTGTTCTCTGGTTATTCATGCCGGTATTTTGGTTACCTCTTATCTAGGAAAAAATACATTATCTCTATCGATGATGACTGCTTCCCAACTAAAGACAATATGGGCAATTTGATCGATGCTGTGGCCCAACATATCACCAATCTTGCAACTCCAGCTACTCCTTTCTTCTTTAATACACTCTACGACCCTTTCCACGAGGGAGCAGACTTTGTTCGTGGGTACCCGTTTAGCCTGCGGAGTGGGGTTACCTCTGCTTTGTCCTGTGGACTGTGGCTCAATTTAGCTGACTATGATGCACCTACTCAAGCCCTCAAGCCACAACTGAGGAATTCTAACTATGTTGATGCTGTATTGACTGTTCCAGCTAGAGCCTTGCTGCCTGTCAGTGGAATTAACATGGCTTTCAACCGTGAAGCTGTAGGCCCTACTCTGTTCCCAGCTTTGAAATTGGCTCAGGAAGGAAAGTTTAGGTGGGAAACGATGGAAGATATTTGGTCTGGGATGTGCGCTAAGGTTGTTTGCGATCACCTGGGCCTTGGTGTGAAGAGCGGCCTGCCTTACGTGTGGAGAAAGGAACGAGGTAGCGCAATAGATAGCTTGAGAAAAGAATGGGAAGGGGTGAAGCTGATGGAGGAGGTTGTTCCTTTCTTTCAGTCTCTGAGGTTGCCACAGACAGCAACTACAGCTGAGGACTGTGTGGTTGAGATAGCGAAAACTGTAAAGGAGCAGCTAGGACGAGTGGATCCCGTGTTTGCTCGTGCATCTGATGCCATGGTGGAGTGGGTTCAGCTCTGGAATAAGGTCGGATCTGACTCCTCTCCTGGTATTTAGATGATTATAATTTCATTTTTCTTTGTGATTCTTTATATCATTCAGATCGTATACATCCAAATATTCCCAGTTTTGGAATTTCTGTGTTACTGAGTAAAATTTGCCCAGGATATGGGACATAAATAATGTTATGAAGTTAAGAGAGATGACTAATATGTTTGTGTTGTGTTCAACTCCAAAAATGTAGAATATTGTTTTAATTTATTATGTTATTGATTGAAAATAATGCTATGAACTATGACAACTATGACATTCAATTTGCAAAATTATGGTAGACTTGCATAAAATCATTTTGAGTATTCAGTTTGGTCAGTGAGTAATACAGTGCAAAGAGGTATTTCTGTTTGCACTGATTTGTGATTTTTAACTATGCAAATGCTGACATGACAGGGAATAGCAGTTTACATAGATTTAAGTAGATAAAGTCAGAATTGCTATTGAAATTAGTAGGTTAGCAATTAAACTCCTAATATTGTTTGTCATGCCATACAAAACCTAGAAATATTATTGTAATCAAATTTTCAAAGCTTTACATCAAGGTAGTTTTCTAATTCATATGCAGGTCTTTAGGTCTGCCAAATTATATTTATCATGCATTTTAATTAGTTCATGATATGAGAGTTTGAATTTACCTTGTCTATCACAAGAGTAAGATATGTTAATTAAATAATGTTATATGTTCAAAAAATTTATCTGTTGAAATAATGTGACTAGTCGATTTGTAATAATAATATTAATTATGAGATGGTTTATCGATGAAGTGGTAGTTATAAATCAATTTGTCACGTTATTCGAGCAATAAATTTGAGTATTTGGACAGTGAATTTGAGTTTTTTTCTTTTTTGGTTGGATAATGTAACATTACTGTTCAATTAAAATGACATTGAATTTTCATTTAATTGATCTAATGACTGAACATATTGTTGATGTAACTTAACATTATACAACTGATTTGCATAATTTACAATAAAAAATGTATTAATACTTTGAAACGATTGGTCATGTACAGTTAATCCAAGAACGATCTGTTCAATCAAAACTCCCCTTATATTATGACTTAATGTAAAACGTGTAACCGGAATTGGAATTTGGTTGAAGAATTTGTACAGCAGATAACTTATAAATGATTGTTTTTTTTTTTTTTTTTGACAAACTTATACATGATTCTGTTATATTTAATTAGAGCAGTACTACTAATATTAAAATTTTTATAGTTCTATACTTTTAAATTTAATACGATCGAAAAGACTTATTTAATCGTACTGGAGAACCATCTATATCAAATCATAAAAGCTAGCTACCTCTGTGACTACAACCATAAAAATTATCAGTTCTTTTTACTAGAAGCCTCACTAACAAATATCTAGCTACTTGAAAAATTCCTATACCAACACTTAGATTAGATTAAAGGGTTGTTTGTTTTTTCGTTTGAAGACTGAACAGTACTACTAAAGATTTAATAGTGATTGAAATATGAAATCTGATAAACATATATATATTTTTTTTTCCTTTACCTCTGAATATAAACATATATATATTTTTTTTTCCTTTACCTCTGAATGTATAATAATTTTGTTTGCTTTTTAAAGTTAAAATTATCTGAATACTAATAATTTGACATTTATATCATTTTATTATTAGTTGTTAAGTAATTTCATTTAATATGATACAAACAATTACAATAAATTATTTAACAAATATTAAAAAATTTATATATATAATATTTTGATTCATAATTAAAATAAGATGAATTATTATAGTAGAGTCAATTAAATTTATATATTCAAATGAAAATAAATAATATGATCTTAAATTAAATTACTACTATAACAAAAATTGAAATTATAAAGTAATATACATCAATAACAGATTTGACAAAAACTTTGAAATTAAAAAAAAAAAACCAAAAGGAGAAATAAAAGGAGAAACTTTGAGGTTCTGTTATACACAAACAAATTTCCATCAATATACATAAATCAAAAACACTAATAACACAGTGAAGTTTTAACAAATAAACACAATATGGGCTACTCCATAAGTAGATTAATAAAAAAATCAATAAAGATTCTTACCAAAATTTGATTGGAGAAATATAGTAATCCAGTTATCAAAAATTTTTATGTTGAGATGTTTAAAGTTTTTATTTTTTAATGTTGTTTGTTAAAACATTAAAAGAAATTTGTATAATGTAAAATCAGGATAAACTTGGAAATACGTTATTTTAGGAAGGATAAACTTTGAATAATATATTTATAAAATCATTAAGTGATTTTGTATTAAGTGAAAAGTAAAAAAATATAAGGGGTTGTTTATTTTTTGCACTTTAACACTTAATGGTGTTGAATTAGGCCAATTAAGATATTTTTGTTTGTTTTTTTTAAGTGGTCAAACCACTTAAAACAACCCAAAAACCACTTAAAAGAAATTACATTTGTTTGACTTTTCATTGAATACAAAATCATTGAATGATTTTATAAATATATTATTCCAAGTTTATCATTCCTAAAATAACATATTTCCAAGTTTATCTTAGTTATACATTATACAAATTTTTTTTAATGGTTTAACAAACAACATTGAAACATAAAAACCCAAAACATCTGAACATCAAATTTTTCTATAGCTGGACTATTATATTTTTCGAATCAAATTTTGGTAAGAATCTTTATTGATTTTCTTTATTCATCTATTTGTGGAGTAGTCCATATTGTGTTTATTTATTAAAATTTCACTATGTTATTGGTGTTTTTGATTTATGTATATTGATGAAAATTTGTTTATGTATAACAGAATCTCAAAGTTTCTCATCTTGTTTCCCTTTTTGGTTTTTTTTATCTCAAAGTTTTTATCGAATTTATTATTGATGTATAATAAAACTTCAAAGTTTTTTTTTAATTATCAAATCTGTTATCAATATATATTACTTTACAATTTCAATTTTTGTCATAGTAGTAATTCAATTTAAGACAATTTTGTTTATTTTTATTTGAATATATAAATTTAATTGGCTCTACTATAATAATTCATCTTATTTTAATTATGAATCAAAATATTATATATATAAGTGTTTTAATATTTGTTAAATAATTTATTGGAATTATTTGTATCATATTAAATAAAATTATTTAACAACTAATAGTAAAAAAATATAAATATCAAATTGCTAGTATATAGACAATTTTAATTTTAAAAAACAAACAAGATTATTACATATTCAGAGGTAAGAAAAAAAAAAAACATGATTATTAAATTTCAGATTTCAGTCAGTATTTAATTTTCAATCTTCAACGGTATTGTTCAGTCTTCAGACGAAAAAACAAATAACCTCTAACTTTTTTTCAAGTAGTTTTTGGGTTGTTTTAAGTAGTTTGATCATTTAAAACAAAAAAAAAAAAAACAAAAACAAAAAAACAAAAAAAAAAATCTCTTAAGCCTAATTCAGCACCATTAAGTATTAAGTACAAAAAACAAACAACCTCTAAATATGTATATTAGAACTTCTATGATCGGTACCTTATAATTTTAAAAAGTTATGACTAACTAATTAAATTTATTAATTGTATTTGAATTAAATATGATAGAGAATTTATTTTAAGAGAAAAAAATATAATTGATGAATTTAATTGACTTGTCCTACCACTTTAAAATTAGGGGATACCGACCATATAAATTCCTAATCATAGAAGTTCCTTACATATGTATATATTTATATATATAAAGCCTCTAAACTGTGGTCCCTATAAATTTTGGACGAGAAGCTATTTAATGAACAATGCTATGGATTGAAAATGTATAAATAGATATTTAATATTCAATTCTTAAAACCTGAGCTGTAAGGTGATGTTTGTTACTTGAATTGTAATGGGTGTGGACATTTCTTGATCTAATGCCTTGTTTGGCAAACACGGGACTGGATTAAATTCAGTTCCACTTCTCTTAGGTTAGCCCGCTTGTGCAGGGTAGGATAAATCGGTCCCACCATGATTGGTGATTCCTGGGACTAATTTGTTCCAATACTTTTCAACCTTCCTTTTTTTTGCCCTCCCTTTTTATACCATTAATAAAATTTAATTAATGGGAGTTTTTCACTTGTAGCCCAAATTAAAAAGAATAATTCATTTTTATCCACCTCTTTATAAAAATTTGTTTTTAGTCTTCCAATATAAATTATTTTCTTTCTATATCTAAGTTTATCAAACTACCCTCAAGTCATTATAACAAAATAGGACATCCATATTGGACTATCCATATCAGACACTAAAGGACCAATATGGATACCATTATCTATATTGGATACTATTAGCTCGGTATAGATAATTTTTATTTAATTTTTTTTTAAAAAAATTTAATATCCATACCGGGCTTTTGACTCTTTCAGTATGGATACTAAGATTATTCATATTGGGCGGGTCAGACGCCTAATATGGATAGTGTACTTTTATAAGAAAATAAAAAACGGATTATTCATACCGGACACCAGACTCACTTGGTATGAATATTGTTCATTATTCATACCAAGCACTAGACTCGCTTGGTATAAATATTATTCATTATCCATACCGGGCAGGTAGAACACCCAATATGGATAAAAAAAAAAAGGGATTATCCATACTGGGCGATCGACTTGCCCAATATGGATAATCCCTTTTTTATTTTTGTTTATCCATACCGGCTGGTATGGATAATCCACTTTAAAAAAAAAATGAAAAAAAGGATTATCTATATCGGGCACTCGACTTGTTCAGTATGGATGTCATTCATTATCTATATTATTCGAGTTGGACACCCGATATAAATATTGACTTTAAAAATAATAATAATAAAAGAAGGGGTTATCCATATGGGACACATGACGTGCCCGATATAGATAATCCACTTTTAAAAAAAATATTAATAAAAAGGGATTATCCATACTGGGTGCATGATGTGCTCAATATGGATAATCCCTTAAAAAAATAAAAACAAAAAAAGAAAAGGATATCCCTACTGGGGGCATGACATGTTCGGTATGAATAATTTATATTTATCCAGACTTCACCCTTTCCCTCTCATTTCTCTATTTTCTTTCTTTCTCTAGCACTTTCTCTCACATCATCTCTCCTCCAAGTCCTAGCCACCCCTCCTCCACTTGGCTGCTAGTTTGCCACTCCGGTAGCTTGCCATTCATCGCCGACCATCCTCATCGTAGATCCATTGTTGGTAATGATGATCTCTTTCTCTTCTTCTTATCATTTTCTTCTTGTTCTTCTTCATCCCTTCTTCTTCTTCTTCTTCTTTTTGTTATTCTTCCATCCATTTTTAGTTATTTTTTTTCTTCTCATTTTTTCACTTCTTTTCCTTTCTTACAGCCACCGCTAAAAATTTTGTCGTTGTTTTGACCCATAGTATTCATCGATCTACTGCTTTTCCACTGTCTGGTACCGTCATCTTTGTCGATTTACTCCTCTTCCGTCGTTTTCTTTGTCAAGAAGGTATAGAGATTATGATTTAGAATTTTTCGATGTTTCAATTTATGATTTTGTGTTTTATGGACTTTACTAGATATCGTATAATTTAGATGTGATGATTTTGTGTTTTATGAATTTTACTAAATATCGTATATATATTATTATTGTTGTGATTTTGGATTCTTTTGATATAAATATAATATTATTATTAGAATAATTTTCTGTTTTTGGTTTTGTGAATTTTTTTAATCGTTAAAGTTGTAATATATATATATATATATATTATGTTTTTTTAACTGTTAATGAGTATAATCATATTTTCATATCTTTTGCAATATGTGTGTATATATATTGTCCATGTATTTGTTTGCAAAGAGATAAAGTCTCTGGAGTGGTAGAATCTATAAATCTATTATGAAATTACTTTCCTATTTAAATTGCAAGTGAATTAAATTTTTGGTAAGGTTAAAAAACAAGGAAAATTCTATCAAAATTTTCGTAAAATAAATTGATTTTATATGTATTATTTTATATATTGAGTTTATTATCCATTTATTAGAATTTTTTTTCCCTATATCCATGTTTCTTCAAAACAATGCTATTTATTTTTTTCGTAGACACAATATTCAAATGGCTCAAATCTAAGGAGAGTTAATAAAAATATTAAATTTGCTAAATAAAAGTATTAAATTTGCTAAACCTTCAGCTAAGGTAAATATTCATGAATTTTATATTTTTTATTGTTTCAAATCAAGTTCATATATAGATGTAATTATTTAAACTTTTTTATAAGAATAAATATTTAAATTCTTATGTATAGTCTATATCTCGGGGTTCCTCAAGCCAAGTTGGTGGATTGAGTGGCAACCACTACAAGTTATTAGACTAGATGGGTAGAGGAACAGTGGTGGCAGAATTAGAAATTGACTTAAAGGATCGCTATGCTAAAGTTCATCACCTCGAGCTTGGTCTAGATTATTGGCGTGTTTTTGTGAAGAAAATAATGGTTAGTGTTTCGCTACCTCGATCTACCAATGAGCTGCTAATTTTAGAAAATGTATTAAACTCATTTATTACTTGACCGGTAAAATATATTATATCTTAGGATTATGTATTGAGTTGTTGTAACATTTCATAATGTACAACGATTTTAAATGATGTATGTTAACTTTAGATGATGTACTAACATTCGGTAATGTAATTTAAATTTTGTTCAATATTAAATTATATATATCGCATTGTTGTATGTTATTAATTTTATTGTAATATTAAATTATATAAATTTTAATTTAACTTTTTTGAAATTAAAATATTTTCCATACCGAGCATTGCCCGGTATAAATAAAAGTAACCATACCAGGCTGCTTGGTATAGATAATTAACCATTTCGAGCCCCGACCCGACATTGACAAAAGTCTCTCTATTAGGTTAAAGCCCGGAATGACTACAATTATCCATACCAAGCATGTGCCTGATATGGATATTAACAAGTCACAGGTTGACCTGTAGACCCATGACTTGTACCATATCCATGTCGGGAGATGCTCGGTATGGTTACTCATTATCCATATTGCTCGGTATAGATACTACTGATATCCATACCAACAGCATCTACATCGAGTTGGTTACTCGGTATGGATAATCAACCAACCTATTTTGTTTTAGTGAGTCAAAATTTTAAAAACATGGAATTTTAACTTGATATCAAATTTTATAGGGCCATAAAACTCGATAAATTCGGTTGTCATCTTTATTGTTGTATCTCATAAAAAATTTTCATTTTTAAACTAAATCTAATCCTAAACATCAATATCGAATATCCAAAACACAAAAAAAAAAAAAAAAAAAAAAAAATCATAAAAAAAGCTCAAAAAATTCCAACCAAACTCAAACAATCAACAAAGGAAACCAAAGATCTTATACCATAAGGAATGGAGGAGGAGAATAAGGTATGTTAAGGTAACTTGGGTAATTTGGATATAGACTACAATTAATTTGTATGAGGGCCTAAAAACAAATTTTTTTAAGAATGTAGATAAAAATGAATTTTCCTTTTCTAGAATTATCTTTTTTTGTAATTTCCACTAATAACTAATCTCATACTATCTCAAAAATAAAATAAAATATTTTTTTAATCCTAACTATATCAAACACATGACCATCCTAATTTAATTCAAACTTATTCTATCAAATCCCATTTTTTAAGATAGTGCAATCCAATCTTGCGCAACATAAGTTACACGAGGATACAACAACTTAATAATAATAAAAACTCAATTTCCATTATGAATAAACAATTTTAGTATCTTAAAATAGTAAATTCAATTCTTTTATTAACATTTTCAATCCTCAATAATAGTTTTCAATTACATATTAACAAAACTTCAAAGGAATGAATAAACAATTTTAGTATCTTAAAATAGTAAATTCAATTATTTTATTAGCATTTTCAATCCTCAATATAGTTTTAAATTACATATTAACAAAACTTCAAGGGATTGCTATATGCAATTTCAATATTGGAAATAAAAACGCTATTATAAGAATTGAAAATGCAATTACACCGTATGAAGTTTCAATGTTATCACACATATCATTGAATGAGACAGTGTAAGGCACAACTTTTCAATTCTACTTCATGCAACAACTATATCGCAATCCGCAATATTAAAATTTAGAACTCTAATATAATTGTACCAAATATGCTACAATAATATAGCATGACCCCTGCAATACACTAATTATAATTTTACACAAACCTTGCTGATAGGCCAAAAAGGAAACTTAACAGAAAATAGGTTCATGAATTTGGAGAGAAAGGGCAAATGATCCTGAAAACAAGTTATAATTAAAGTTAGTCTATTGACTTCCCTAAAATACTGGATCCTATTGACTGTTAACAACACATTCATAACCAGTCATTCTCTAAATATACTCTCCAAGTTACAACAAAAGTTTGCACTTTTTTCTTTTTTTGACCCAACTTTGCACTTCTTCTTTATAAACTTAATCTACTGACATAAATTGATCTCCAAACAATATTTTTTTTCTTCACTTTCTTGTTAAAAAACCCATTTACAAGAGTTAAAAAAAAGAAAAGGAAAAGCAAAAATAGATGGCAAGTTTAACACCAAAAGTTGGTCTGATTGGAGCTGCAATTGCCAGAAAAAGCACTTTGATCAATCCTAGGCTCTTTTTGGCTTCAACCCAGAGATACATTCAGGTAACTAATAAGTGTTTAAATTGGACTGTTTTTTGTGTTAATTTCTCTTTTATGATGTTATTGAATAAATATGCTAGTTTAAATTAGCGAATATGTCATACTGCTCATATTATGTTAGACGTCTCTCATATAATAACTACCTACCTCTGTCACATTACATAATCTGCCTGGTGCAACAAAGCATCTCTCTTATACTGGACATATATATCTAAGGAAGTTCCAAGGTTTGCTGGCAAGAATATAATTTGATGAATATATTGAGCGAAAGTGCAGGTTGGGAGTGCTTTTTTATATGACAAAAAGGACTATTAAATATAGAAGTAATTCAAGCAAAGATGGGATGCCTCAGTGGAGGCGCCCACACTAGGCACGCTTCTCTTAAGCGTGCCCAGGTTCGAAGCTGCTCACCCTCATCACTTAGTGTAGTAGCAATTTTTCCACTATAATTGTGGATAATCTTTTCTTATTTTGGGAGTAAATTTCTGGACTATATTCTTAATTGAGATATCTGTAGGTTCCAATAAACATCTGACTTGATGTCATGAGTTGTTGTAAATCAATACATATATATATATATATATTTTTGTATTTATAATGTATATACTTTTGTAAATTATAATTTTGTAAACGCTTCATTTTTGTCTTTAGTTCATCATGAATTTATATTTCTATTAACTATGTTAATTTCTTTCTTCATATCATGATCTATTCAAAATTCACAATTACTTTTTCTTTTCAGAATTTTATTGTGTTATTAGAAAATGTTTCCATGTATGTCGAAACTGATTTACAAAATTATACTCGGTATTTGAAGTGTTCTTCATTTATAACATGCATGACGCGTTATACAGGCAAGCTCGAATGACGGCTCAGCCACAGAAGCAGTTAAACAAGGCGCTGATGAGGCCATTAACAATGCCATGAATTCTGCTGGAGACATGAAAAACAAAGCGTACTCTACTGCTCAACAAGTAAGATCATATGTATATGTTCTAGAGGATTACATTTCTGGTGTGGGATCCCGCAGGTTTTTTGTCTGGCAAAACAAATTTGAAAATTTTGACGTCTTTTGAAGCCTGTTTTCCCTGGAAAAACATGTTTAGGAACCCGCACAGAAGAAATTCCATATTCTTACGTATCTATTATTAATTTTCGAAAAAATTTTATCGACCTCCTCTAAATTTCACATGTGCTTTATAATTTCTTCTTTTCTTTTTGAAAGTTTATAAATTTCAATGCATCTATTCTCAAAATTTATACGGATGCCTATGCCGTGCAGGTTTTTTATATGTTTCTATTTAACACAAAACAACAGGGCATTATTAAACAAATTCGAAGGTTCTTACTATGTTATTGGTACAATAATTTTATCAAAACTATCTCACAGTAACTATTATAAATTATTGGATTGTATTTAATTACACTTATGCATCCTAGTGGTCATCATATATGCACTCACCAACCACCCTGGTGACATTACTGTGCCGATGAGTTTTAATATGTAAGATCTTAATACTCTTATAATGCCAAAAAAAAAAGGAAAAAAAGAAGAAGAAGAAAAAGATTATTATCATAGGGTAGTTATGATTTGTTTCATTTCGATTTATTGCTTTCTTGGCAACCAATACGACCTTGAAATAGTTGATACAAAACTTCTTGAACATCTCATACAATAAATTTAATTTTCTTGTTTGGGAAGCATTTTTGTATGTGGATTTACATATCATTTTAAAATTGACAAGTCTTTCTTAGATACAGATAGCAATTTGAAGAATTATAAAGTTAATACTATTTTTCCATAAACTCATTCAATTAGAAGGGAACAACTTACGAGGTTATTTTTGCAGAGATCACTTGACTCAAAAAATGCTTCCTGTAAATAAAATAATAATAATAATAATAATAATAATAATAAAATCTGTGACATACTTTGTCAGAAAGCACTTTCAACATTCTAATTAAAAAATTCTTTATGTTTTTTCGGTTTCAGAAAAAGCTTTCGAAAGAAGCACCATTAGAACAGTAGTTGCAAGCGAACACGTGTTTTTTATTTACCTGCAATCCAGCAATAAGTGGTAAACACAAAACATGCAATAATAATTTAAAATTGATCTAAAATTATACCTAAAGTACCTTTAAACAACTAGTCCTCAATCTCTGTTGTGTTTATGCCTCTGTGTATATATATAAATCATCTCAGGTATAAGAATTTTGTGTGATTCTTTTATGTGAAATACAAAATTACCATTGGTGTTATATATATATAGGTATATTCTATAATACATCTACGATATCGATACATTTAAAAAAAAAAAACACGTGGTTGTATTTTAAAGTTCATGATTGTAATTTTTTTTTTTTTTGAAAGTTGGTGATTGTAATTTATTATATCTTATTATAATTAAATATGTCTAATTTTAATTAGTATGTATATATATTATTTTTTAATTCCAACCAATAATTATGTGAACATTTTGATCAAAATTTTGTCTTCAAGGTCATGAAAGTTGATTGAGAGTGCAAGACTTTTCAAAACCAGGAAAGTTTCGATCCAAACGTTGACAACATTGATAATAGAATATTGATATTTAAAATATTGTGCTGACCAGTTAATGGTTCTAAGTATATGTACGTCAGTCTTTACTTAAAGTTTCTTAATTACCATCTGTTTGCTGGAAATTATAGATGAGCAGTAACACAAAAGATATTGCTGGAAAAGTGTCTGAAACGGCACAAGAAGTTTCTGAGAAGGCAAAGCAGACAATGCAGGATGCTTGGGGTTCAGCCAAGGAGACAGCCCAAAAGGCCAAGGACACTGTTATTGGCAAGGCTGAAGATTCCAAGGAGTCTATCAAAAAAAATGCAGAGCAAGTCCAGCGAAGCATGAACACCAAGAACTAATTAATATTATACATTACGCTTTCTAAATTAATTAATAATTAATTAATTAATATCATTTCAGAATTATTATAAGTTTCAGCATTTTGCTGTTACTATCAAGTTCCTTCTTTTCATGTTTTTGTATTTCGCTTGTATTTCAGTTTTTATCATTTGGGAATGAGTAGTTTGTATTCCATTGATCAATGTGACTTTTAACAAATTGTTAGGGGAACTTTTATTATTCATGAAAAATATTATCCCTCTTTGTAATTATGCCTAAACACAAGGCAAATAGTACACTTATCCTTAACATTCATTACGTATCAATACTAGTGTTGCAAAACTCGGGAGTACTCATTGATTGGGGTTTCTGTTGATTCGAGAACCCCTAAATCCGGAGTTCTACTCACCAAGTTGAGCCCAATACTCGGTCTATTTAGGTCAACTCGAGCTTCGTGCGTGTAATCATCTAAAATCATACCCACCACAAACAATCAATTCAATTTCCACACCAAAAACCTATAAACGACTCCAAATGAAACCTAAATGAAAAACATTACGATGATACAAAACAAAACCCATATTGTAAAAGAAGAACAAAAGAAGCAAAACAAAACAAACCCATTAAAGAAGAAGATTATGGTTTGAAGTTGGAAAAGAGAAGACTGACCTAAATTTTTTGGAATTGTCAATAAACTTCTAAGTCATATATTAAGGGTTTGGTAATGTTCAATTTAGTTGGGTTCAGTTTTGCTCAAAATTGAACTGAATTGAGAAATTTTCAATCTTTTAAAATGAAAATCGAACATCTAATTGACCCGAACCAAAAATGTGGTTGGATCAATTTGGTTCCATATGCTTCAAATGTATTACAGTAGTAACATTTAGGGGTTCTACGTTAATTTCATTTTTTTAAAAAATGTTTTTGGGTTTATTGCAAATATTACATATCATCATAGATAGTTCTTACATAACAACTACAATAGTCTATTTCCAGGAAATAATGCTACAAAACTCAACCTAGGAATAAAGAAACAGAAAAATAGAATTATATTTTCATTGACATTGATTGTTAATAAAAGGGTCATGCAAATACAAAGACCTAATAATATTATTACACTGTTAATATCCATTAAATTTAATATTATTCTTAGAAAAGAAAAAAAGAAAAAAATAAAGGACTAGAAAGAATTGTTAGCATATCACCTACAACGACATACATCACATATGGTAGCAGAATCCTCAATGAAAATAATATTTAAAATGGGAAGAGATATAAACATGAATTTTACACAAAATTCTAGTCGTATGAAAAGAATTAATAAGGGAAGAATAATTATAAATTATATACCAACGGAAAAATTGTTTTCATAATATTATATATAAATATGTATGGTCTTTACAATTTGTTTTAGCTTCTATTTGTTTTTGTTTTTATGAAAAGGAGTGAATTACTTGAAAACATTATGATTTTACTATTTTAAATCAGCATTGATTTCTTTTCTTTTTTGCTTTTATATTTTTTAAAATTGTAATTGAATTGAGAGTATTTTTGAGTTTCGTTAAAAGAAACTTTATATTTTTCTGTTTGAAACAAATAATCACAATGTTTAGAATGTACATTTAAATTAGTTTTGGATAAGTACATAATGAATATTATTTTTAAAGTTGCTTTGGATTAAAATATATGTATCTAACGTGTTTTTTTTTTTGTTTTAAATAAACATTTAAAGGTTTAAAAGAATAATTATACTTTAATATAATAGTCCTTGCATTGTTTTCTTTTCTTTTTTTTTAAGAAAAAATTAATATATATACTTTTTCATTAAGCATTTTGTGAATTATTAAAAAAAAAAAAAAAAGAGAAAATTGAAGCATTCTTTGACCAATGCTTTTCCTAAAAAGCACATGTCAAATTCTTTAATAAATAATAGCAAAGTACTTACAACATAATATAATTAAGGAGTTTATATCAAATTATAAATATTACATAATTATGTATTCTGTTTGTTGATTTACTAGGAGCATATGGCAGAAGACAATATGAGTGGATATTTATTATTCCCCTTCTTCAGATGAAGCTGAGTCTGATAGAGCAAGTTGGAATCAAGATCTTACTCAATCTCCATCATTGGTTAATTTTCAAAGGTAATATATATATATATATATATATATATATATATATTGTCTTCAAATTTTACACGTGGAAACATTGACTTTAATCTTTCTAATATACCCAAATCATTTTTGAGCACTAAAAAATGTTTATTAAATGTATTTTATCCAAATTACAAATCATAAACTCTGTAAAATTAAGAATTCGTGGACTTGTTTATGTCTCATAAAGGGTGTTTGATTTATACTTTTAATTACAATTAATGTTTTCACGTTTTTGAAATAAAAAATTTCAATAAGTATTAAAAAGTAGTTGTTTTGTCAACTTTTATGTGAAGTTATTTGTAGATATAACATAAAATCTCAATGTTATAGATAAGAAAATTTTACTATTTTTTTTTTGGTTTTCAATAAATTCTAACCAACCATTTTTGTAGTCTCAAAAATGATATTCTTACCTTTAGAGACTGTTTTCAATTACTCACTCTAGTGGTATTTTTGGAAAGTGATAACAACATATGTAAAATGAAGTTATTAAAAAAAAGGGCAAAATACACAAAATCACCCTAAGTCTTAAACGTCTATAGTCAAAGTTTGGCTTTTATAACACAATGCCCCCAAGTTAACAGTCAAATATAGTTAAATCAAACGGTTGACTGGTTTTTGACTTGCAAAGACCAAAATGTCTTTACTGTTTGAAATAATTTAAAATATTATTAAAATAAAATAATAAATCAACCAAAATTATTAAAACATCTCACCCTCTCTCTCTCTCTCTCTCCACCAGCCTCCACCAGAGACCAGAGCCGACCTCTTCTTCTTCTTGTTTTCTTCTTCTTCTTCTGAACCAGGGACATCTGGGTTTGACGAACCCAGATGCCTCTAGGTTCATCGAACCCAGATGAGCCCAGATTTGAGTTCGTCGAACCCAGACGATCCATCTGGGTTCGTCTGGGTTCGACGAACCCAGCATTTGGGTTCATCAAACTGAGAACCCAGACATCTCTGGGTTCGAATCGAATCCAGATTTATGAAATTTGGATTCAATTCGAACCCAGAGATGTCTGGGTTCGTGAATAGGTTTGTTGATGATTTTTTTTTGATGATTCTTGTGTTTATGTTTGAGTTTGATTTTTTGTTGTTGTTGATGATGATTCTGAGATGAGTTTGAGTTTGGTTTTCAAGTAAAGTTTTGGAGTTGATGATGGTATTTTGAGATGGAGTTGATGATGATTCTGGGTTTCTTTTGTTTAGTTTGGAAACCATTGGGTTCCCAGATGATGTTCACCATATCTGGGACGAACCCAGATGATCAACACCAGATGATGTTCATCTGGGAACCCAGAAGTTCTAGGTTCCCAGTTTTTTTTTTTTTTTTTTTTTTTTTTTTACTTTTTTTTATGGTTTGTTGCGGGATATTGAATCATTAAAAAAATATATATTTTTTAATTTTTCTTAAATAAAATAGGTTCATAAATGACGAAATTACCCTTGGTCAACCAACCATTGACTAACAGATACTAATGACTTGGGGGCATTGTGTTATAAAAGCCAAACTTTGACTATAAGCGTTTAAGGCCTTACCTCGGGGGGATTTGTGCATTTTGCCCTAAAAAAAACTAATTTAATAATTTTTCAATTGAAAACAAAATAATCAACATGATTGTAAATAACCACCATGTATTTTTGGTCTTCATCTGGACATGCGTGGCCCAGTTCACTGCTTAAAGAAATGCTCGCTATGGTTACGCAAGTCTGCTGCAAAAGGGTCTCTCAACGAGTCCAAAATGATTCACGGCCAGTTGATGGTGACCGGGTTGGAACCAGACACCCACCTGTGGGCTTCAATGGTTAACGCATATGTGAAATGTGGGAGTGTTGCGTATGCACACAAGGTGTTTGATAAAATGCCTGTTCGAGATGTTGTGTCTTGGACTGCATTGGTTTCTGGGTATGTGGAACATGGGCAGGCTGGTGATGGTGTGTGTTTGTTTTCTCTGATGCAGAGAGAAGGCGTGAGGTTCAACGAATTTGCTTTAGCTACTGGCTTGAAAGCTTGCTCTATGTGCTTGGATTTACACTTTGGTAAACTGGTTCATACCCAAGTAATGAAACTTGGGTTCTGTTTGGATTTGTTTGTTGGTTCTGCTCTTGTTGACCTTTATGCGAAATGTGGTGAGATGGAGCTTGCGGATAGAGTGTTTTGTAGCATGCCCGTTAAGAGTGTTATGCTTTGGAATGCAGTGCTTAATGGCTATGCTGAGGAGGGTAATGGCCAAAAGTTAATGTATTTGTTTTATAATGTAAAAGATCTGGAGATAAAGTTCAACAAGTTCACTTTGTCCACTGTTTTGAAAGGGTGTGCGAATTCAGGATATATAAGAGCTGGGAAGGTTGTGCATTCCCTGGCAGTCAGATTAGGTTGTGTGCTTGATGAAGTCGTTACTTTTACGCTACTTGATATGTACTCCAAATGTGGGTCAGCGGATGATGCGATAAAAGTTTTCAACAGTATTGAGGATCCTAATGTGGTGGCCTGGAACAAAATTTTGACGTGCCTTGAACAGCAAAGACATAGCCAAGAGGCAGCAAAGTGGTTTAATTTGATTAGATATACAAATGTCAAACCTAATGAATTTACCTTTGGTAGTCTTGTTAGTGCCGCAACTGATATAAGGGACCTGCATTACAGTGAAAGTATTCATGCTTGTGTATGCAAATGTGGCTTTGAATCTGAAACTTTGATCAGTAATGCCCTAGTTTCGATGTATATGCAGAATGGTCGTCTGTTTGAAGGTGTACGGGTGTTTGAGACAATCACTGATAAAGATTCAGTTTCATGGAATGCTCTGTTATCTGGGTTCCAAGGTCATGAAACATGTGGTTTGGGGCCAAGAATTTTCTATGAGATGCATTTAAGAGGGTTCCAACCCAACAACATCACATTTAACAGTGTTTTGAGATCTTGTTCGAGTCTCTCAGATGTAGCTTTTGGAAGGCAAATACATGCTCATATCATAAAAAACAGACTTGATGATAACAATTTTGTTGGAACCGCGCTTGTTGACATGTATGCCAAAAGTGGATGCTTGAAAGATGCAGATGTAGCTTTCAATATATTGATCAAGAGAAACCTCTTTTCGTGGACAGCCATCATTGCTGGTTATGCACAGGCTGATCAAGCGGAGGAAACGCTTATGCACTTTAGAAAAATGCAGCAAGAAGGCGTAAAGCCCAACGAGTTCACTCTTGCCAGCTGTTTAAGTGGCTGCTCCGATATGTCAACCTTGGACAGTGGGCGGTTGCTGCATTCTATGGCAATTAAGTCTGGACTTTTACTTGACAGGTTTGTCTCCACTGCACTAGTTGATATGTACGGAAAATGTGGGTACCTAGAATATGCAGAGGCTGTTTTCAAGGGCTTCATATCACGGGATACAGTCTCATGGAATGCGATGATAGGTGTATATGTGCAGTATGGTCGAGGAAAGTTAGCTCTTGAAGCCTTTGGGATGATGTTAAATGAAGGCATTGTGCCAGATGAGGTCACTATGAGGATAGTCCGTTATGCATACAGCTACATGTGTTGGACTAAAGAAGGGAAAGATCACGTTAGCTTAATGAGCAAAGTTAATGAAATGATTCCAACAACCGAACATTATGCTTGTAGATAGATACTCTGGGTCGTGCTGTAGTTCTTTGTCAATTTTGTTTATCACAGATGTGAAGATAACTTTATGTGCCTTGATGTGGAAGATTAATTTTGGGGCTTGCAGATTACATTGAATTGTTGGTTTTGGTACAATTCAATTGAATTGGGTCTTGCAGATTACATTGAATTGTTGGTTTTGGTACAATTCAAAGTGTAACACATAAAAATTTGTGTGCACTTGTCACTTGTCGGTAAATAAGGCACAGTGCAATTCAAAGAGCAACATAAATGAGCTTGTAACTGTCGGTAGGTGAGTTAGTTACTTATTTCTTTGAATCCATTTCTCATCAAGTCAGCTTGATTGCTTGCATATATTGATCTTTCAATTGATGAGATCTACCTGTTTTCTTCTCTCTTTTTTTTTTAAAAAAATTGTGTTGCATGGTTAGATCATGGACCATATGCATGATGTCTTGGGACTAAAGCCTACTCTTATCAAGGTTTGAGGCTTTTGATTACTGTTGTTAATTAATTTTTTTGTGGATACTGCCTAGCTTTGTGGTGAGATCTATTATAATTTATGCAAAGAGGTTTTATGATCGAATCCCACTCACTTCAAGGTTAGGAGGTTAGATTTTTATTTGAGTTGAATAAGAATATAATTTAAAGAAAAGGAATGTGGACAATATGCATCAATATTGTTTCTTCATTTATTAATTGTAAAACTAATTAGCTACATAATTTTGTTGAAATTTTGGCTGTTCTCTATATTATAAACATTTTACTCTTAGTGAGATCTCTAACTTTCTTGCAGGTTGTGAAGAATTCTGACTCTGGTGTCACTGAATATCTATCTGAGTCCAGGTCTGACATTTAATCATATTATGTGTAGAGACCCTCATTCACAATGCAAATCCAAGCCATCTCCTAGATAGAAGGTAATTGCATTCTGCATTTAAGTTTTTAACTAACTGATTGATTCATCGACTTCCTGAAGGTCCTCACTGATTAGTTACAATAACGTGAGTGGTGAGGATTTATTTAGTCTTTTTATCGTTTGATTGTTTATATGCATATGCCAAGGTTAGTTTGACTCTTTGAGAATGCTCTGCTCTTCTGTTTTTAGAATTTCTGCCCCATGAAAAACAAGTGCATTCTGCTACTATCTGATGTTTTTGTTATGAATCAGGATAATAGCCCTACAATCATTTTGCTTTATTTTGCGATGTTATGTTTATGCATATATTAGGTCTTTCTCATTATATCAGTAAATATAATTATGCCATTAATTTACTGCTTTTCCCCCTTCTTTTAGTCCGAGTAATTAATCAATTTGTAATATTTTCTACGATGCAGTTCTCACAGATCTATGAGAAACCAAAGAGGCCTTGCAAGGACATCTGATTTTCCCTATCAGTTCTTTATTGTGGGAGTGAAAGGTGAGAACTTCACACAACTGGAGGTTAACTGTGTTGATATTTTGTGAATTTGAGAGAATAATTATTCACAACTTTAACTTTACCAATTGTACAACATATATATTGTCATTAGGGATACTAGTAGTCAACTATGACAACAACAATTAAGGACACAATTAAGGGATTGTTTCCTTTCTTGAAGAAGGAAATAATTAATCTAGGTCCTAGGATCCTAAATATCTTCAATTATAAATTTATAATCCCTAGAAATTAGTATCAAATCTTCAACATGATTCTAGTATCATATCTTCAACATGATTCCTAGAAATCAGAATCATATCTTCCGACACACTCTCATTTTGTCAATTTAATAACCGTAAAACTCCATTGAATATTTTCTTTGCTGTGCTTGCTCTTCGTTTCCTTATTATAAAAAAATCAATTTAGAATGAAAAATGTGGTCTAAAGTCTCATATATTGGCATATTCTTTTACTATGTCCAGTTAAATTTGAAATATTTTAACTATCCCTTATCTTTCATGCTTATAGTAACAAACTCATTGTATTTTTGATAGGTGGGAACATTTTTGTTGTTTAGGCTCTTTTGGAAGAGCTGATCGGACTGTTTAAAGTGCTTAACTTTCTTGCAATGTAGAGATGTCAAACCGTGCAAATTTCAGGAGGCATAAACATCTACATTAGACATAAATCATAACCAAAATTCAAAACCCATCCCAACTATATTAGGATTACTATTGCTATGATATAATCATGACTTGTTCATATATAGCTTGACTTGATGGTCTGAGGATCAAGGCACGATGCGAGCACTCTATTTGTGTATGTGGGTAATAAAGTACATGTGTCATTTCTATCTCTTGCATTCAGCTCCTCAAACTGTTTCTTTATCTGCTTTAAATTGCTCTTGTACAGTCATATCCTAAATGAAGCAACGAAATACGTGGCAAATTTCACTAGAAATAACAATTTCAACCATTTTCAACCCCTCTTATTTTCCTTCCATTTCAAGTACTAAATAATAGATGTGCTTTGTATGTGTGTCTATATATATATATATATATATATATATATATATATATAACATTAATAATAATAGGTGTGCTTTGTGTGTGATTTTGTTTGTGTGTGTGTGTGTTAGTCTCAGAATCATAGTTGTCAAAGGCATGTGCCTAGGTGCAAGACACCACTGCTATATATATGTATACTAGTCTCAGAATCACAGTTGTCAAAGACGTGTGCCTAGGCGCAAGGCGCCACCACGGCGCCTCCAGGCTGGTAAGGTATAGTGCCTTCAGTGAGGCGTGCACCTTGCCAGCTGAGGCACAAGGTGTTGCCTAGGCATTCCCTTGCAAAACCCTAAATTAAAAGGGTTTTGTTTTATCAAAAACAGACCAAACCTCTTCCCCTTGCACATCGCTCTTTTCTCCTCTCCTTCCAACTTTGTCGCTCAGCCAACAACTTAAATGCCGTTCCAGCTGACTTAACAGCCAACTTAACTGCTTAGCCACTCTCCTCTCTTCTCAGGCTTCTCTCCTCTCCATTCTTCTCTCATCAATTTTTGCCACATTGCAGCCGACTTAACCGCCATTCCAGCCCATTCCAGCTGACCGCTCTTCTCTCCTCATTGGCCATTGTAAGTTTCATCTCTTGTTTGCTCTCTTTTATAAAATTCAGCCCTTGCATTTTAAGTACAAATTCATGTAACAGCCCTTGATGCTGTAAGCGTAACTCCCTAGATGTCCTAAAGCATGTTTCTTTAGGACATTTAGGGAGTGGTCTGCTGAATAGGTTTCAAATTACATAAAGTTCTTTAGTCTATTTAGGGAGTGCTCTGATGAATAGGTTTATGTAGTGGTAAAAAGCCTCATGGGTCAGACCCATCAGGACTGAGTAGAAGCAAAGACCAAATTGATGGGCCTAATTATCGATTAAGCTAAATCGAAAGCCCAAAAGCCTACAAAATATAATTGTAACTAACTCATAATTAGTAAAAGAAATCTCTTCTAATGAGTAAACTTTCATATTGGAAATATATGCACATAAGGTAAGTATCTAGTAAAAACCTCTCTAGAGAAAAGCTTGACAACAGATCCCTGGATTCTTAGTCTCCTGATTCTCTCTCCGTGATTCTATCCAATAACTCACTGATTTATTTCCATTCTAAAACTCTTATCACCTTTATAAAGAGGGAGAGCCATGAAAAAGAAAGGTATCCAATCCTCCATGCTATCACTCTGTCCTCATATCTCCAGACAATACAATTTTTCCCACTTATGCTGTCACTATGCTCTTCTTTTTTGTAGGGCATAGTGATAGTATGAAGGATTGGATAAATTGTAGTGACAACATAAGTAGAGACAATACAATTTTTCCTACTTTGTCACGAGCTGCAATAGCTTAAATGTTGAAACCAGAGTGCTACAACAGCTGAAAAATAAGAAGAGACTCTCCCTCGATAACACCTTAAATGTTGAAACCTAGCTGCAAAAATAAGTTTGTTGAAATGCTGTCAAAGTAGAAACACCATTATGAAGAAGCTAAAGCAGAACAATGAAGATGACATATTGACTTCAACACATAAAACATGCTGCAATTCTCGACAAACTACATTGAAAATTCTCCCAACTCAAGATGAGCAATGGAGGATCACCTTAATATTCCAGTCAAACTGCAACAGATCACAGCATATTGAACGTGAAAGCAAGAATCATATAGAAATGTGACTTCGTACATTTCTCATATAAGGTACTCATAGTAGCTTTTGATATGTTAATTGAGTCATCTATTCGTTTACTTGCTCTTTAGATTCAATTTAGTTAGTGTTTGCCTAAAAAAGTGGTCCATTCGCTATTTTGATGAACAAACACTTCAGAGCATGAAGTACTAGTGACGTTTACTTTCTACGAACTCTTTAAATTACTTATCTTAAATTAAATCTGTTTGTATAGAACACTTATTTACTTAATTTGAGATTACATCAATACTTAAAGATGGTTCTTATGATATTCACAACATTTACAAAATATATAAATTGAATGAAATGATTACTTTATAAATATTTATAAAATTGTTTAAATAAGTACATGCTTTTAGGACACAAACCCTAACCCTAAGGACAATACAATTTCTTATTCAATAAACAATTATACATCATTTATGAGCACACAAAGACACAATCATATTTATTGAATGCAAATCAACAGGAGGGAAACCATTTAAGAGGTTCGGTTGTTCACAAGTCATCTGCCCGAACTCCCAACACACGGATACAAATCATGCGCTGCAAAAGTCTATGGCCGGCACTTGATTGCAGAAATGACATCAAATTCAACTTCAACAGTCAAAGTATCATCCTTAAGGTACCCATTGGAGGGTTCATTGATATCATTTAACGGCATAAAATTTGGATAACCATGTCCGGCCTTTGTGTCAAACCAGTGAGGAGCTACTGCAAATTGGTTTAACGTTAGCTTTTCTTATAAAATAAAAAAAGAAAGAAGTACTGTAAAAAATTCACATGAGTTTCACCTGATTTTTCAACGGTTTTAACCTGAGAATGATCCAGTACTCGAAGCTTGTATTTTGCAAACACTTTTCTCTTAGGCACAACACTTTCATAATCTTGGAGCCACAAGTAAAGAGCTAGAGATTTGTCCTTTCTATTCTTATGTCCTTTGGGGAAAAGCTGTAATTTCCTGGAAACAATTAAAATAGTTAAATGAATGTATTTATCATTATTATTTTTTTATTAACTGACACCTTTTATAGGTTAAAAGATTATCGATATTAACCCATATGAAATATTAATAGCACAGTTTAGATAACTGTTCCTAGACATCGAGAGAGGTTTATCCACTTTTTTGTGAATATTAACACAAAATGTGATATTAGAGAAATTCAAACCACTTGAAGTAGCAGGTGAAAATGGTTAAACCATTATGTCAACCTCGCTTGACTATGAATGTACTTAGTTAACGTGTCGAACTAAACATTAATGGAAAAGAGAAGTGTGTTACCATTTTCTTCCTCCAATAGTGAATTCATTGGAGAACTGGACGTTCTCTAACGTAGAGAAATTTTCAATCGACCAAGCATATGTTCTTTCATCAAGTTCCTTAATCATGGTAAGAGTTTCTGCACTGCCAGAAGATGGTTGAATAACCAAAACTTCGGCTCCAAAAATGCAGCAGTCATTAACAAGGTATCCATTACGTGGGTCGTTAAATTCGTTAACGGAAAGCAATTGGGCACAACCCTGTTCGGTTCTCAGCTTATCGAAATACTTGGCTGCCCCTTTAGCATCTGCATGTGCAAAATATATGAAAAATTAATAAATATGTATGTGTACTGTGTTTCTAACGAAGAAAAATGGACAAACAAAAGAAAAAAATGTATACTTGACAATTGTGAATGACATGTATATATTACCTTGGATTGTCAAGTACTTCATAGTTTTTTGATTTAGCACAAACAGTTTCAAGCTGACACAAATAGTCCAATTGTCACTAGGAAACGAATTGCTTTCATCAATTGCCAAGTGAAGGGAAATATAGTCTTTCCCTTCACTGGTCTTGCTTCCAAAGGGGTAGAGAATCAGTTTCCTAACACCAATTAGGTGAGTATTAGAGGGATAAATAGATAAATATATAAAAATAAATAAGTAACAAAGCTGGCAAATGAAGATTTGAACCTACCACTTGTAGCCTCCAGCATTAAAACTACCAGATTCATATTTTTCTCCCTTTCCAGTCAAAGCATCTAGCAGCGATGAGTATGACTCGATTTTCAATGTGAAATGAGCTGGTTGAAGATCTCTTTCCTCTCGCAAAATTTCTTAAAATAAAGAGGAAGTAAAGTCATACGATAATTAGATAACTAAACTAATGCGCTCAAAGGTAATTGAGCACATATAATAAATGGCCCATTATTTTTAAATAATTATTGAATTACGTCATTTTTTGTTTTGATTACTGGAATTGGTCTAGAAGACTATAGGAACCAATCGAGATGAAACACTAGTGACACGACTTGAAAAGTTGCCCCCTTGAGAAAGAATCTACTCATATGGAGGTGGGAGAGCTATCCACATAAATTGGGAAGGGAGGAATACTTTTATTAGGTGTAGAATCCATACCAAAAGGCATAGGGAGCTGTGGCGTTTATCAACCACGCCAACAGCTTAGCTACAATAGCATGTCAAATTTATTTGCATTGCTTTTACCATATATAAATATATATATATATATATATGCATTACTGTATCCAAAATCCAACAAGAAGTGGAAACTTTTCTTCGTTTGTTAAATTCATAGCAAATAGAAATTCAGTGTATCATGATTTGACATATTAAATTGTGTATACAAGATATGAAAATAAATAAATAAATAAATAAATCATGCACCTAATTCCAATTTAACTGAATCATGATTTCAAGAATTAGTTTGTGTGATATAAAAATACGAAAAACAAAACATTATTCAAAAAAACCTGATACACTTTTTTCCTCTTGTGCCTTAGATGATGGGAGTGGGTATGGCTCTATTTTCAACGTGTAGTGAGTCGGTAATTCGATCTTCGTTTCCTCTTGCAAAATTTCTAAAACAACAGAAAATAAATAATAATAACTGGAAGAAAATAAATCAATGACATAGTTGATGAAATTTTTTTCTTTTTCTTTTTTTTTTATATGTTACGATTTACTGGAAATTTGAAATGGATTGCATGCATTTTTGTATTAAATAGGGATGAGTAATTTTATTTAGTACTAACTGAACAACAAGGAAAAAAGAATTTATAGAGGTTATGAATGAACATACCGTTTTGGTTGGACATTGCAGAACATTTGATTTTGAATTTTGAAGGCTAACTAAAGGATGAAGATAAATAAAATAAATAAGGAAAATCTAATATAAACATCATTTATAGTAGATACATGAAAAAGCAGAATTAATATACAAGAACATTATGAATAAATATCAACAAAATGATTAAAAGAGAGTATTGTAATTCCAGTTAATGCAAATTAAATCAACATTAACACACAAAAATTTGTTTAATTAGAAAGAATGATATAAATCCGTGCAAACAATTGAAAATGATAAAAAGAATTTAAAAAAAAAAAAAAAAAAGTAACACTTTTCCTAATTGAAAAGGAGAAGAACCTCCATGACATTGCGGAATAGTGCATTCAACCCAATGACAATACAATATGTGGTATGATTAATCAATAGCATTTTGAATGCATGAACATCACAAAATAGAGAGAAAAATCAGTTCAAACTTTTAATTGAACTTGACTAAAATATATACAAAAACAATTTGAAAAAGCAAAATCACTCACACTTTCTTTAGTAGATCGAAATCTAGTTGACAAGTGTGTGTTACAATTTGAGTTCTTTTTTTTTTTTTTTTTTCTTTTTTGACAAATTGAGTTTTTGTTATTACTTGGGTTGTATTACGTTTTATTTATATAGGTGTCGAAGAGTATAACTTGTTGGATTGGTTTCCTCTTTGTTTTCTATCTTGATAAGTTATCCTTTCCTTGTCGGATAGTTTGATCAAGAATATTATTAGAACAAGTACTATACTTTGATCAAAACTTTTAAATTGAAACAAGGAATTACCTTGTAATAACATATTTTTTATCGATATTTTGTTGAGATTTTTTTTTTTCAGTATCACTAATAAAAACACTAAAAACAAATGGGTGTTATTGTAAACTAACCTATTTGGAGCCCTGAAGTTTGAAATTAACTCAAATTTGAAATCCTTGCAAAAGTAACTTATTTTTCACTTGAATATACAATATTGTCCTTAATGAGATTCATTTTTCACTTTATGTATTTTGTTTGATTTGTAAGTTTAAGAAGTCTACTTTCCAATGAATATGTTGATCATTTTATTTTCCATTCTATAGTAAGCTATTTACTTTTATAAGAAAGGGCATCACAAAATAAAACAAAAAAAATAGGGGATAAATTAATAATTTCACCTATAAGAAGAGCACAAAACCGAAAAGCACTAGATTTTTGTTTAATTACTTGCTTCTGTAAAAATTAGAATCCCATTACACAGACTCTTGAAACACCAACTAGCCCAACTTTTGCTTACAATACCTCGCACACCAAGTAGGGTATTTCAGTACCGCACAAGCATGTAATCAACATTAGGAAGTGTAAGGATAGTGGACAACAAATATAAGCAAAACTTAACCAGAACTCATAATCGGATATTGTAAGTTGCTCAATACAGTCGTTGATCTCTTTCTTAACAAAACTTGTCAGATATGATTTTCGACTTCTCACTCTATACCTCTAGGTTTGGCATATCCCCAGATGTTACAACTTCATCTCTATGGTCACGTGTACCTGCTACTTGTGCAAATGTAGTGGAGTTCAATGGTATTGATTGCTATAGACCTGAAAGTGTGGGTGTCAAAATGTTCCACCAGCCACCAACAAAGTTTTAGTTTTAGTCGTCAACAGTTTAATAATAGCAGGTTTCCAAAACCAACGGTTGGTGTTGACTCCTTTTGGTTTCGGTCAATTTTTATTTTTAAAACCGGACAAAAGCAGGTATGGGAACGTGTTTGGAGGCTTTCATTGTCCAGGTTGGAATCAATTTCTCTGGTATCAAGATCTTCATCAACTTCATAGCTCTGATCTTCATTTTCTCTACGAACTTAGTGTTTATGCAATATAAAATCAATTAATATATCCACTTGCCCATACTTAACTTTCTCCTTTAGTGCCACTGCCGCCCAACTTTCACATTTTTCTTTCCTTGACTAGACACAGAAAAAGGTAAATAGATTATTAGCAACAGTTGGTTTACATGCTAGATTTTATATATATATAAAATCTATTACAAGAAATAACCCAAAATATTAAAAAAAAAATTCTGCCATTGACGTCCTCTCTTCTTGCACTCCATTGAGAATTGACAATATAACATGCTATATTAATTGTAAATAATTGGATGACTTACAAGTAGTTAATCCATCCCATCTTGCCAATCTTAAGTCTTTTACTTTTTATTGTTGGCTCAGAACTCATACCCATACCATCATTTGTAGGAAGTGACTCATCTGTTATTTTTGGACTCGAGTCTTCAAGATTTATATAAGAAAACGAAAATATCAAAATTATATGGAAAATAACAACAATCCACGAATTATTAGTACAACAAAGACAATGAAAATGGTTATCTCAATGGTAAATTAGACGTGTTAGCAATCGTCGATGAGGAATGCCATTCAGTGGTGGTGTTGCTACCCGATATAACAAGCGATTGTAAGTGGACTTACAAGACACCAACGCTATATATGTTAACCTAATAGTAGTGTATAGAACAACATATTATATAAGTAGACCTCTTTATAAGGCAAGCAAGGAAGAAACAACCCAAATACATACAACCACATGGGTTGGTCATAACTTAAGTACAAGATGCAGCACCACAAGACACAATGGAAATGTCTTCGATTTGCTAAGCTTTGTAAACATTTCCGATGGAACCAAGTGCAAACACGGATGTGTTAGACAAGTTTTAAGAGATCGAACTTCATTCTCATTCTCCATAATGCCCTTATGGTGCAATCATTTGCAGAATGCAGGTTATACCTATCTCACTTGGCCTATAACGAGGTCCTACTATGTACGTTTATATAAATATCTTCAAATTTGTAGAAATTTATGAAGAAATCTATATACATATATAGTAATTGTTATCAAACAATAATTGCTTTATATCTATGTGTTTCATGTGCACTAATATAAGGTAAACAATGATTGCATTGGAAAATTCCTTAAAAAAAAAAATCCATAAAATTTACAGCCGCTGTCGTGTATATTGTAATACATAGTTGACAGGCCACAAATTTATATCAGCAATGCTGGAAAATAACTATATATTTTACAGAATTAAACTACATATATTGCCACTAAATAACATAGCTTAAATATGAAATAAAGGACCAAATTGCAGAGAAATGGATTTCACAACTACCATGTTTCTTCCACATTCTAAAAATTCAAACCTTAAAATCGACAATTATTAACATATCTATATCCTCTATGTCAGATCTAGGAAGACTACATAGCTTTTTATTATATAGGAACTTGCACAGCTCATCATTTTGTTTACTTAATTTTATGAATAACCGTGATCCTATGAGACACGTTCATTAGAGGGAGGTTTGCAATTTTAGCCCAAACTAGAAGAAAAATATTGTTTTTACCCGCTTTCTTTTTGATTGAAAAAAAAAAAAATTATTTATAACCTTTCAAACAAACTATTTTTATCCTATACCCAAGATTATCAAACTACCCTTAAATTAAAATCACCTTCTTGTCCTAACTCGAAATTACCAAAATACCTTCTTCCTGACAACATCCTAATATCTTTTGTTCTACTTCATTTATGGTTTTTCTTCTTCCATTTACCATTGTAGCTAAAAAACAAACCTCCTAGCAAGAGATTCTTCATTCAAGCTTCTTTCTCCATTCAAGGGTTTTAATCCATTCAAGTTTCATCCGTTGAATGTTATCAAGTTTCTTCTTCCATTTAACTAATTTGAGTCTTAAAAATAATGTATTAGTTTTTATTAGTTGTTTTTAAGCCTTTTTTGTTCACATTGCTAGCTAAAACCCTTAAGAATGATTTTGATTGTGATTTATGGTATTTGTAAAGCATATCTATAGTTTTTACATTTTCTGCAATGAAATAAGTTTTTATATGGACTTAAAAACCGGTACTAGTTTTTAAGTCAACATAAAAACCAATTTAGTTAATTTTGGCATATTTTTTTATATTTCTTGTGTTTTTTATGATAGGTTTTTATTTTTAGTGTTAGATTTAGTTAGATTCGATTTGTTCGATTGGATTTGGCTTGAAATATTGCATCGAAAATGGTTTTCCGCAACACTAGTTTTATGATACCAGTTTTTATGTCCACATAAAAACCAATTTTATAAAATATGAAAACTATAATTAATGAAGTAAAATTAAAAAATAAATAAATAAATTAGAGTAAAAATAATAGATAATTTAATTAATTAATAAAAAAAATTTATCTTTTGAAATATACTTAAAATTAAATTAGTAATGAATTAAATAAATTAACTAAAGCAATAACAAGAGAAATAATTAAATTATTGTAATTAAATTTAAAATAAATTAAATGAATCTAGTACTTTTTTGTGCCTTGAATATGGTGATGAACTAGTTATTGAATATGGCGAGAGCATGGGTAAGACTAAATTATTTTTTGAATGTTATAGGAATGACTCAAAAGTCGATCATAATCAACTGTAATGGAGAATGGAATAGAACTAACCATGTTGAGAGTGAGTCATTCATGAAAGATATCAATTTTTCATAATTGGTAGACGTTGTTTACAAAGAGGCTTACCTTAATAGAAGAAGGTGAAACATTTGTATTACTCCAAAGTATGGCAAATGACCTAATTAAAAATATACGCATCATCTTCAATCTTGGTGTGGTTGGTATGATGACGGTTAAAAATGTTGACTTTAGAGAGATTTATATCAATAATATTATGAGAGATTTTAGAGCTAGAGTTAATAGGCCTACCATTTGTCTCTATGTCATCGACTCAATATCAAACACAACACGTGATCTGGCATATATGAATAGACCTATAAATCCATATATGATTGAAAGTCACTTTTATCTTACTTCAGGTATTAGTAATAATGTTTGTTTCTGCTTCTGCAATCATATTTATATCCATGAAAAGTCCAAATCCAAACCGGTCTAATAAGTTATATATATTTTTAATGAAGTTTAGGTGGGGTTCAATTAAATACTTATATTAAAGAGCCCAAAGAAAAAGTAATTCAAGTGAGCCCAATTAGAAACTAGTATGACCCAATTATTTTCTAAATATACCCAATTGTTTTCCTAAATACACCCACTTAAGGTAAAACATGGAAAAAGGAAAATGTGAAAGGGGTAATTTTGTCCATCACAAAAAGAAGAGGAATTACATAATTTTGAAGGGACAATTTATGGAAAAAGAAAGAAACATGAGAGGGTAGGGATGGAAACAAAATGTTATGGAAATGGTAAGATTGGAAATGGCAAAAGACATTGGTTAGATTTTAATTGAATGAAAAAATAAGTAGTGAAAAAGGGAGCTAAGTGCATGGCCATGCATGAGAATATATATATGTGATTATATGTGATTAAAATGCCACCCCATTCATTTTTACACCCTAGCCGAACCCACCCCTAAAGGAGAAAGAAAAAACAAAGGAAAGGAAGAAGAAAGAAAGAAGAAGAAATAAGAAGATAAGAAGAAGATCAAGTAAGTTTGGAGAAGAATTTCTGGTGTGAAACTAGTTCCAATTTTAAATCAATTATCTTAGTTTAGTTTTTATAGACCCTAAATAAATTTTGGTATTATTTTAAGTGAAAAGGACATAAAAAGAAGACAAGTACAAGTGGACTTCCATAGAACTTGAAAGTAAACTAGTGAGTGGATGATTTCTTTTAACTTAATTTATGGAAGTATTTTTGTTATGTTTCAACTTTTATTAATTTTAGAAATCAAATATGTTTTGTGATCTATGAATTTTGAACTATATTTTAAGATTTTGAAGTATGTTTCATAAATTAAAAAAGATATATTATGTTTACTATATATGTTGTATGAGGTATGAATTTTAAAATATGTTTTGAAATTTTTAAAGTTTGCTTAGACTCTATAAATTTTAGATTATGTTTATAAATTTTAAAATATGATTTATGAAGTATAAATTTTGTTTTGAAATCTTAAAGTATACTTTGTAAATTATGGATTTAAGATTATGTTTTATGATTTAAAGTATACTTTATGGTCTATGAATTAGAAACTATACTTTTTGATGATTCTAAAATATGTTTGATGATTTGTGAATTTTATATTATGTATTGGGTTTCCAAAATGTGTTTTACAAGTTAACAAAATACACTATGTTGTATGGTTTATGGATTAATTATTGGATTTAGGAATTTTATAACATGATTTATAAGCCGCATAAGAAACTATGACTTTTTCTTGTATATATATGCATGAATGAGATTTTTGTTGGAAACTTAATATTTAATATGGAAAGCTTCACAAAATGCATTTGGAATTATACTTGCAAGAGATTGAAAATAGAACACTAAAGTGTACTTTCCTTTCTAACAATTATATTGGCACCACGTGAGTAAGGTGGAGATAATCACCTAACACATGCTTGGTAGAAGTCAAAAAAGTCATTGGAACTTTTAGAGAGGGTCATTAAGTCGCTTAGAATGTGAATGACAAAGTTATCCACCGTCTTCTGCATGTGTGTTGAGTATCTCCACCATGTATGATAGAATTTCCTGAATATTAGTTTGGTGTAGATTATAAATCTAAAATCATATCTATATAAGTTCAAGCATTGTTAAATATGAATTGTTTAAATTTTATATTCTTATATGTTTTATATTATATTAACTTTTGTTACAAATGATTCACTTGGTTTTCGAAGAATATATCCACTCATTGGACGTTAGCGCTCATCTTTTATATTTTAAAACCATTTTTCAGGAATCCATTAGGTCTTGAAGGAAGGATCTGAATAGGTAAGGTCAACCACTCAAGCAAGTGATGCATGAAAATCGTATTTTGATATTTGTATTTTAAATCATTCCATAACGCATACTAGTGAATGTATTTTTATATATACATATATGCATTAATGATAAAAGGTATTTAAAACTTTTATTAGTTAGTATAAACTTTTACTTTTAATACTACGAACATTATAATCATATTTACTTATATTTTGTGAGACATGATATTACTTGTGTTGGAATGGGTATTGGAAGTAAAACCGGAGGTTCTAAGTAGTTGAGAGTGGAAATGAATTTTAAAAGTGTATATTTTCTTTATCATAGGGTGGAATTGTTCAACAAATAGCTATTATGTTGCCCAAAATTTTGTTAAACCACCCTATACCTTGTTAAACTTTTTAAATGATTTTAATTGAAAGAGTATAGAATTCGTATAACTTTTCAACTATTACAGGATCTTCTCAGATTCAAGATACAAATTTGGGAGAGTCCTGTCACAATGTGTGGCATTGATAATGAGTATATGAATGATTCTAATGATGATGAAGATTGGGACACAGATGAAGATGGTGATGGGACACATGATAATGATGAAGAGGAAACTTAAGATGATGATGTCATTGATGATAGAGGTTTTTTGGAAATAAGATTTTTGGGTTTACAATTTGAGTGCAATCTTTTACAACCATATTTGATTATTCCTCGTGTAAAACTAGGTGAAATTGAGGCTATTTCAAATGTCGCGTCGATCTTTTACCTACGCGGAACATTATAGAAAGATACATTCTATGACAATAAACAAGAACTGACTTCGACTATTAGAGCATGTGCTCTTAAAGCTATGTTTGAATATCAAATTAGATGTTAGTGCATGATTCAATTTGAAGTCGGTTGTAAGGATAAGAGTTGTAGCTTTAAGGTTCGTGTAAGATGCGGAGAGGGTGGTTTGATGTGATTTGTGTTGAAGTATGTGTCGGAACTCACATGTCATCAAGCAGCCATAGATTCACATATACAGAGTGTAAAGGCTATTGTCATAAAAAAATTGTATACGAAAAAGGTGGGTTAGATACTTACACACCTAATTGTTTGATCGGAGAAATACTAAAGTAGTATGGCTTGCATCTTGTACGATAAAGTTTGGAGGGCTTTACAATCTATAAAGAAACTAGTGTATAAGAAAGCAGATGAGTCATATCAATAACTTTCTTCCTACTTTCACATGTTAAAACGATCAAACCTCGGCACAGTGATGCCAATTGAAAATGATGAAAACAATCGGTTTTTATATTCATTTGTTATATTTGAAGCTTCCATTAAGAGTTTCCGATCTTACATGAGACCATTTGAAAGGTTAACATACAAGGGTGAATTATTTTGCTATATATAAAGATGAGACAGAGATAATTTATCCCATCACTTTTGGATTTAATGATGGAAAGTCAATTGAACCATTTATAGAGTTGGTTCTTAAAAAGATTACGAGAAGTTATCAGTATGTCAGACAATTTACTTATTGTATCCAATCATCATAGAAGCATATCGAAAGCGATGAGAGAAGTTTTCCTTCAAGTCCCACACATGATGTGTTTCTTCCTCCTATCACAAAACCTGAGTCAATAATGTAAAAAGTGGAAGGAGTGATTAAGGCATCTTACCTTACAACATACAGTTATTTGACACTTCAGTGTGATAGATATTTGATAGAAATTCAAATGTTACATCTGAAAATGCATGAAAATTTGGTTAAGGTTTGAGTGAATAGGTGGTCACATTCATATTGTCCAAAAAGAAATATTAAATTATAACCACCACATTGTAGAATCACACAACAAAAGCATGATGCAAGCACGCCATTTACTAATAACAACTGCATATAAATATGTGAGAATTGTGTTGTAGAAATGGTTTAATAATGATGTGTTGTTACTGAGAAATTCATAATTCACATTACCACCATTGTGTACAATTATGTCATGTTAATGAAAGATTTATTGATGACTGCTCGGGTATGTCCCATTTCAGATCCAACTTTGTACAGTGTTATACATCTTAACAAAGGCTATACAGAGGTTGATTTGCTAAAGAACACATGCATTTACTGTCAGTGGAACTTAGATAAGTTATCATGTGTTTATGCATATACTGTTCTTAGGCAACGTAATTGTACGTTATTATTTTTGTTATTTAATGTCATATTGTAACACTTTGCCTTTGTGAAACACATCATATTTAAAGGCATCAGTTATAATACACTTTGCCATCGATATTATTGTGCGGAATGGCTCAAAGTTGCATATGTTCATTCAATCAATTTTATCTTTAGCTTGAGCAGTGGGAATGTTTCCACGGAGGTTAAAAGCATGATTGTACTACCATAAGTAGGAAAAAGACAAGTAGATAGACCAAAAAAGGTTTAGATTCCTTCAATTAGGGAAGATCATTATAGGAAAAAGTGTGAAAAATATGATTAAAAGAGATACACCAGCCTTCATTGTCCTAACTCCCCCCCCCCCCCCCCCCCCCCCCCCCCACATCCGTCATCAAAGAGATAAGTGTAGCCACTGCTGAAGAAATCAAGGCAAACATAATCGCTATTAGAGAAGCTAGGATGAGTGCAGACACTACTTAAGATGTCGTGCACTCCCAAAAATGTCACCTCGATCATCAAACTGAACACACCTAATGTCGATGTCACTATATGATCACATTTGAGTAAGAGATGACATTAGATGACTATATATCACTTTGTGCAATCTCACTTTTGATTCTTCGAACCATGTTTGTTTATAATGTTGATTGACAGTGGAATAAGACATCAATTCCATGATTTTCAAGTCATTTGGGTCATCGCAAACCAATAAAACAGAAGAACAATTGGGAAAAACAATAAAATATATACATATATATGATCGGTTTTTAAGGGGGCTAAAAGGCCGATACTGATTTTTAAATGTTGTTAAAACCAGTCACATTTTTTTTATTGATTTTTTGCACCTTTCTAAGGATTACAATGGGCTAAAGATATTCTCCAATTACTTGAATTTAATCAATTAAATTTAATTGTCAAAATAACTTACAAAATGCCACTGTATGATCAACTTGGAGTGAGAGATGGTAGGTGACTATATATCACCTTGTGCAATCTCACTTTTGATTCATCGAACCATGTTATTTATTATGTTGGCTCACAGTGGAATATAATATTAATTTTATGATTTTTGGATCATTTTGATAATTGAAAACCATTAAAATGGAAGAACAATTCAGAAAAATAATTAATAAAAACACCAACTGGTTTTTAAGGGAACTAAAAAACCGGTGCCAGTTTTTAAGACCAACTGGTTTTGAAGGGATCTTAAAAACTGCCAGTTTTTAAGTGCCCTTAAAAACTAATTACCTTTTTATTTTTGGACTATAATTAATACCGAGTTTCAAGAGTACTTAAAAATCGATATTGGTTTTAATTCCTATTAAAAACCAATCACCTATTCTAAAAGTAAACTAAGTGTTGCTTTGGACTTGGACTTTGAGTTTGACTTCAACTTTTTCATGTTGGTTGTTATTTACTTTACTTAAATTAATAATATATTAAATTAATTTGTAAATTTTTTAATTTATTATTCTTAAATAATTAATATTAATTTTTATATAATTAAATATTTTCTTAAGTTAATAATTAACATATTAAGTAATTAATATAGTAAATAGATTATTTTCATAAGCTAGTAATTAACAAACTGAATAATAATAATTATACAAAAATCAATTATCATATACAACATTTCCATCTGTGTCTAGTGTTCACAATAGAATAACATGGAATACACACACACAAATATATACATCCCAAACTATCTTTGTCCTTAATGCAATGACATCTTCCTTCATCTTGCTTTGTTTTGACTTCCATCTACTCTTTGGACTGTAAAATGTCGCATATGTGTCTAGTGTCCATTACCCAAATTTGCCTACTTTGTAGAATGACATGGAATATATATATATATATATATATATATATCCCAAGCTATCTCTATCCTATCTCTATCCTTAATGCAATGGTGTCTTCCTTTGTCTTGATTTCCATGTTCTTTAGATTGTAAAATATTGCATCCATACATTACTATATATACTCTACAACTCATCCTGTATTAATAATAAATTAATTAAATTAAATTAATAAATATTTAGAATTTAATTAAGCAATTAATTTACTTATCGTGTTATGATGACCTAATATTATTTTAATCCCAATATAAATCTAAAATTGAGAATAACATTAAAAGAAAATGGAAGTAATAAAATAAAAATAGTAGAATAAAATTTACGTGGTAAAGCCTTCAATGTGAGAAAAATATCCATGGATCAAAATTAAAAAAATTTTATTAATCTAACAACTACAATACAACATTTCTCTAAAATTTTAAAATATAATTAAGGAGAAAGAACTCTCACATGTATAATTGAGATTTTGGATGAGATATTGAGAGACGAAATATGATTGTCTATTTATAGGTAAAATAACCTAATCCTCTACAGAGAGGAAACCAAGGTGAATAGATGGAATGTCAAATGATTCCCAAAACATGAAAATGGCTTGACACCTCTAAAATCCAGTCACCCATACACAAACTCAAAAGCCCAAATAACCCACAAACAACATTAAACCAAATTTACAAATCAACAGCTACTCAAAAAGAAATTTATAGATATGATTCTTTGATCGAAAACGGCACCCACAACAAAACAACTACCTAGAACTAAAGGTGGCAAACCAGAAGAGAGCCTTCTCAGACAGCAATCTGATCTCCTACGGTTGATGAACCATAATAAAGCCTTGAGATCCTGAATTGCTACATCATAACCCATATGAATCATTCCAGGAATCACCACATTTAGCCACATCAAAAACTAGAGGTTGTTGATCTTTACCTAAAATAGCAAAAGACTAGATCTAACTGGCACCCAAAACTTCACCAGAGTCTCTCTAGATTTCTCTTAAGAGAGAAAAGATGAGAGAAAAGCCTTACTCTCATGCTAACGATTGTTGTATTAATAAAGATAAATCATTTTATACATTATCTGAATTGTTTTTTTGGACTTTTTTTTTTTTTAAATGTATATCGTTACTGTAATATCCTTTGGATCATTTGTTGGTCTCTCCTTACTGAATTGCTTTGGATGCTTTGCTGATTCTCGCTATCGAATTATTGGTGAGCTTTAACAAAATCTGATCGCCACGTATGTATTAAAATAGTAGTTTTAACTTCTGGAACTTAATAATTTTGCTATCAGACCTAGCTCTTAAGTGCGTTTATTCACATATGTGACAATACGTTTTTATGACTAATTGTTTAACTGCTTGGCTGGAGCTTTTCCCTAGGTGGGCTTTTATGGTTGCTACATTTTAATAAAGTGATAATCCCAAAAAATTTATTATAATTTGTAAAAATGTTTATTTTACCATCTATGTTTTATTTTGATCTAAATCCTCCTAATGTTAAAAAATTAACAAAAAATATCAATTTTACCCTTCATAACTTCATCACCAATTTATGTTCATTGGAAGCATTTTTATCATTTTATATGCCTCGAGTGGATATTTGAGTGTTTTTATTAACGTTAGAGAGAATTTTAGATAAAAATAAAATTATATGTGATAAAATAAACATTTTTACATACTACGATAAGTTTTTTTAGATTATTCTTTTAATAAATTATTTGGTGCAAAAAAATTTTACTAAAAAATATTTAATTGGAGTAAAAAATTAGGATTCATTAATGAGAAGAAAAATCTGCCAAGTTTTGTTACTTTTAATAGTCAATTTAATTTTCACTTAACTATTTCCTTTTTGTCTAAACAGTATATTATAAATGCTAGACTTTTAAAGTTATTTCAACAATAACAATAATAAAATTTAGTTTTTTTCATCAACAATACTAGATATCGCTATTTTTGTATTTGATTTATATCTCAATCAATAATATGATAATTGATAAATGGATACATTTTACAAATAAAATGAATTATAAGTAACATATATCCATTCACCAATTGATTCATTATTAGCTAGGATGTAAATGAGATATAAAAATTAGGATGTCCTATATCAGTGCTAAGGATAATCTTAGTTTCGCTACTGTTGTTTGACATAATCATTAATTATCTCCTATAGTTTATAAAAATCTCATTTTACTCATTCTATTAACTTTGTTAGTGAAAAGTGGATTTTAACACTGACAATGTACAAAAAATGGGATTATTTTTGCTATAATGATTATATTAAGTAATAAAATAAAAATAACAAACAAACAATAAAAGCTAAAACAAATTGGCACAAAGCATGTAATGGTGAAATCCGATCTTTTATGGCAGAAATATTTCCTCAGCAAAAGTAGAAAAAAGAGTAGCCTACAATGTCTAATCACCACTTGTTTCTTCTCCAAAGAATTCTCTCTCTTTCTGTTGGAGCTTGGGCATTTATAGATGCCTGGAGAAACAAGATTTTCCGACTTGAGAAGGAATCTATTTTCCAATTTTGAAATGGAATGAAACTTTGACATAGAAATTAGTTTTCTTTTCCATTAATGACTTAAACGCCTCCTAAATTTGCTCAACTAATCCAATGAAGAAAGGTATAGGTTTAGAAAGTCAACTAAGATGCTTAAAAAAGGGAGTTTGGAATGAATTAAAACACTTATTTAGATAAATTGAGCACTCAAATATTCCGTTCATCCACTTGGAATTGTCTCCTATTATTTTTTTTTTCTTTTTCTCTTCTCCCATCTTTGGCTCGTGATTTATGTTCTTGTTCTGCTGAAATTGAGTTTTGTGTTGGTCACTTCATCACCGGTTGCTTAAATATATATATATATGCATGAGAGCTACCTTAAGTCTCTAAATTTAATACAGTGCTCTGCCTCACACTATGCATATATGCATAGTAAATTTCTTTTTTCAATTTAATTCATGCTGAATCATGCTTTTTCATGAACGAAATCAACACCTATCACCTCCCAGTTACAGATATAATCATGACCATATGCCCGGTAATCGAAGAAAAGCCCTGCACAAGTCGAGCATTAGTTTCCTTGTTACGGGATCCAAAATGACAAAGTCTTTCAACTTAATCAAAGAAAGCACATTGAATATCATCCACAGTCACGGAGTCCGTTACCTTCATTCACTAAATGAAATATACAAAAGACATGGAATTAAACAAAAGACAAAAAATGTTCAAACTGTACATAGACATAAACATGAGTTTGAAAACAAGGCTAATGACAGCTAAATTATTTAAGATGAAAGGGTCATTTGCATCATTTATTCCTGCACTCGTCCTTTTTTTATCAAAATGTATTCATTTGATTGATTGAACAACATTTCATCAGCATACAACCAAGGAATTCATTATACACAACATAAATATCCTGTTCATTCAATTTTTCCTTTGTTCTACAGCAATACCAGTGGATCAAAATTTTTTTAAAATATTCTGTCATTTGGGCTTGAATTATATGTTACTGAAGAAGATGAAACGGTTGTATGGTTTGTGATAAAGAACATGAAACTGTTTGTGTTGTTGATGAAGAAGTTTTGGAAAGAGATCCTTTTTGTTTTTATTTTTTTTTTTTTTTGTTTTTTGTTTTTGTTTTTTTTTTTTTTTGGCAAATTGAAATTTTGATAGAGAACTTTAAAACACGATGATGATGGTAGTAGAGATTGGAAAGAAGAAAGGATATATCAATAATTTGTAGAGTGTGATTACAAACCTTTAATATTTAAAAATAAATAAATAAATAATGGGATGAACATGCAAAAGGGGTGCACATATAGTATTTTAGGGGTGTCAATATCACCATTTTTTTTATTGGACTGTCTTATATTAATTTTGGGCTCTTTAATTGGACTCTCTAATTTGGTCCTCTTTACTAATTCATTTGAGCGCCATTTACATTTTTAGAATTCTATTGGGTCTATTTGGATTTGGGTCTTATATAATTAGCCTGATAAAAAAATGTTGGATGGATTTGCAGTTCCAGTTACCAGTATTGCAGCTAGGCCCTCTGCTTGACGGCTCTCATGGATATTTTGCTGGGATTCCATATATGTAAACTGTAGTCGCCTGCTGTCTTTGAGTAGAAAATGAGAAGTTATAATTGCTTATGAGTTTCTAGTTTATTGGTATTTATAGACAGCAAGGATTCTGTGGGTTACTGCTTTTGCTAGACTTTTTATTTGAGAAATTTATGTTTGAATGTTATATCAAAGAGAAAAAATTGTAACTCATTTACAGATCAATCATGATGCAATTTTGACAGACCAGTCATGGTTAATGAGATGGAGCTGAGTGACCAAATCTTTTCTGGCCATCGTTATTGATCTCTTCGTCTATTAAAATATGTATTTATTGGAGTTGTTTTTTCTATTGATTTTTAAAAATATATATGGCTATTACATACTAAATGGGTTCGGTTTAACACTTTAATTTTAAGATAATTTTATGATTTTAATATTCATGGATATATTTTATTTTAATTTAAATACACTAATCTCCTTTTTTTTTTTTTACTTTTTTACTTTTAAAAGAAAAAAAAAAACGCTGACGGCAGAAATCCTAAATAGTTTAATTGTAAGAAGAGATACACCAAATAATCAATCTCACCTAATATCCCCAACTTTTCTATAATCACAATATTTCACTAATTTTTATTGATCATCCACTCTAATTAAATTTTACAAAATGCTACTTCCCAACTGCTCCAATAAGTTGTTTTTGCTTATTTAAGTAAAATGTCTTTGTTGACTTCCATGAACTTACGTAGACTACTGCGCACTTGCCTCTTTCGGGCCAAGAAAAAAACATCTGTAGGTGCTTTCACTTTTGTATTTTTAATTTCGTAAAAATATTTCTTTATGTCCATATAAATTTTATATTATTTCATTTTATTCAAGTGTATGCACGTTGTTATTGTTGTTGTTTTTTATTTTTTAACTTTTAGTTATTGCTGAAGTGTTATTGAAAGTTAAACTGTCTATTTTAAATGAAAGTATTAAAGAAAAGTTTTTAATTTGATTATCTATTCAGTAATATTTATGTCATATGGGAAGTAGAAAGTCCATTAACATTAATGACATGACATTTTGTTTTTAGAGTAATGCTAGATTTTTTAAAAATTTTATTCAAATTCATATCTAAATAATATGATATGAGTTGTCAAGATCTTGTAAATCATAAAATAATGTGATAATTAATAAGATCTTGACAATTCATATATCATATAATTTGGGTTTGTTAAAAATTTTTAGGAAGTTTAGTATCACTCTTTAAAATATATATATATATATATACAATCTATGAGATAATTGGAGATGTTCTAATATCACCATCACTATTAATATTAATTATTTAAAAAAAGAAAACCCGTCATTCAATCTCTAAACAAAGTCTCCATTGAAAACTTTACCATCTTAACCCTCACCACCACTACCACCATCTCTCATCCGTCTCTAGTCTCCTCTGTTATGCACATTGCTATTGTCGACGGTCTCCCGAGCTCCCATCTCCTTTACCTTCATCTGTGTTCTCCCCCCGTCCTACTTCCTCTACTAGCGTTTTATGGGACCACTGCTACTGCCAGCATTTTATGGAAGATATCAAATAGATCTCTTCCAATATGAAGATACGTTCGATAGGGTAAATATGAAAAAAAATCTGAAGATCTCCTTCTATCCAAATTTTAGTGCTGTTTAACCACTAAAACTTCTTTTTTTAATTTTTTGTATATCCTATTTTATGTATTATTATTTATTTGTTCATTTTAAATTTTTAAAAATTAATTAATAAAAAGATGATGACCATTCTATCCTTCCATGGTGTTAAACCACTATTAAAGTTAACGATCAAAATTCTAATCAAGGGTATGTTTTTGCATGTCTAGCAAAACTTGAATATTATAAGGTATTGGTAAAAGTGGGTATATCTTTATGTAATTTTCCCTAATTTCTTTTTTGTTTCCTTTCCCTGTTTTCTTTTTTAGACTATGCTCTTTTGTTGAGATTCTGGTCTAACAGAAAAAGATGAACATTCATCTAAAATTTGCTTATATTCATAGATGATTGGATATAAACTTTTATTTTAAATCATATTTACTATCCTGAATCCATAACTTCATGGAGGTACATAAGGATATTTTACTTAAATAAGGTTAAATGCTTGTGATTTTAAATTGGGATAGCATTATATATTGCTTAATTAAAATAAGGAAAAACGACTTATTGGAGTACGTAGGTGAGAAGTTGCGTTTTGTAAAATTTATTAAGAGTGGATGATCAATAAAAATTAGTGAAATATTGTGATTATAGAAAAGTTGGGGATATAAGGTGAGATTGATGATTTGGTGTATCTCTTCTTTCAATTAAACTATTTAGGATTTCTACTCTCAGCATTTTTTTTTCTTTTAAATTAAAAAAAAAAAAAAAAAACTCTATTGAATACATGTTTTAATAGATGAAGAGATCAATTATGATGGCCAGAAAAGATTTGGTTACTCAGCTCCATCTCATTGACCCTGACTGATCAGCCAAAATCACATCACGATTATCAATAAATGATTTACAATTTTTTATTCTATATCATTGATTCTTAATCTCCCTTTGTAAAAGGTTTAACAAAAATAATAATCTAACACTGAATCTTTTTCTTTTTTTTAGTACAAAATTATACTTAAAATAGATTTAAAAGATTATCAAAATCAATTAAGATAAGATATTAGTAGCACAATCAGAAGGACTACTCTCAATTGAGAGAGATCCACTCATACAGAAGTAAAAAAAAGACTCATATAAGGGTGGGAGATCAATCCACACAATTAATAAAATATTTATTATTATTATATTATGAATATTATAAATATTATTATATTATAAAAATTTGAACTTTTACGGATGGAGTGTTGAACCCATGTCTCTTGGGGTTGCTGGCGCCAACCACAGACACGTGACACCGAACAGCCCAACGGCCCCAGCAAGACACCTAACACAGAATCCTTGTTGACTACAAATGCCAATAAACTAGAACTTATAAGCAATTACATATCACTTCTCATTTTCTACCCAAAGACAGCAAGCGAGTACAGTCAGCACGTATGGATTCCGGGCAAAATATCCAAGAGAACCGTCAAGTAGAGGGCCTAGCTGCAATATTGGCAATTGGAACTGCAAATCCACCCAACATTTTCTATCAGGCTGATTATCCCGATTTTTACTTTGGAATCACTAAAAGTCAACACTTAACTCAGTTGAAAGACAAGTTCAAACGCATTTGTGAGTACATTTAAATTTAAGTTTTCTATTTAGAGTTCATCATATATATATATATATATATATATATGCAACGGTTAATTTTTTATACGAAAACTACTCAAATGATTCAAAGAAAACAAAACTGCGTAGATTCCTATATTTAGAATTTGAATACTGTGTGGGGAACATATATAGAAATATGAGTAAGACATGAATGTAATATATAATTTAATATTGTTATTTGCACTCAAACCTCCAAATTCTATGCTCATGAGTCATGCATTTTTATTTTTATTTTTATTTTTTTTAATGGTGAATGAGGGGTTAAATTCAGAAAAAATTAGTTACACCTTGGTATTTTTAGATAAAAATGGAACTTAAACTCTTAACTTTTTAGAATAAAAGAATTGTCCGGATACTACACGTGATGATACCACACAAAAAACCTTAAAATCACATTAGGATAATCGGGGACTTGCCATGTCATTCGTGGTGCACTCAAGATTTTCTCTTCCTTTAATAATACATATTGAAACTCCATGTTGAATTGAATTTAATAGGTGAGAAATCAATGATAAGGAAACGATACATGTACCTGACTGAAGAAATCTTTAAAGAGAACCCAAACATAAGCATTCACAATGCTCCATCCTTGAATGCACGTCAAGATATCCTGGTAACAGAAGTACCCGAACTTGGTAAGCAAGCAGCATTGAAAGCCATCAAAGAATGGGGCCAACCCATATCTAAAATCACACACCTTATCTTTTGTACTTCTTCTGGGATTGAAATGCCCGGTGCCGACTATCAGCTGACTAGACTCATCGGTCTTCAACCTTCTGTTCAGAGATTTATGATCTATCTTCAAGCTTGCTTCGCAGGTGGGACAGCGCTTCGTCTTGCCAAAGACATTGCTGAACGTAATGCCGGTGCACGTGTTCTAATCGTGTGCTCAGAAATCACGGCTGTGTGTTTTCATGCACCATCCGATTCAAACTTGGATAATCTAGTGAGCTCTGCAATTTTCTCAGATGGTGCTGCGGCTGTCGTTGTAGGTGCCAAGCCGGATACTGGCATTGAATTTCCATTGTACCAACTTGTTTCAGCCACTCAAACGCTTATTCCTGACACGGGAAATGAACTGATGGGACGCATACGTGAAGTGGGCATGACATGTCGCTTCTCTAGAGACGTTCCTAACATAATTGGCAACAATATTGCACAATGTTGCACTGAAACACTTGGTCGGTTTGGCATCAGTGATTGGAACACATTGTTTTATGTAGTTCATCCTGGTGGACCAGCCATTCTCAGAATGATTGAAGAAAAACTGGGGTTGACTAATGAGAAATTAAGCGCGAGCCGTCATGTGCTAAGCGAATACGGTAACATGTCGGGTCCAACCGTGTTCTTTATACTCGATGAGATGAGGAAGAAATCAAAGGAGGAAGGCAGAGCCACCACTGGTGAAGGCTTGGAATGGGGTGTCTTGTTTGGGTTCGGGCCAGGTCTCACAGTGGAAACCGTTGTGCTGCGTAGCATTGCTATTTGATTCGAGTTATTATGTTCAACCCACCAAATTATATACCAGTTCCCGTACATCAATGAACAATGAATAAAGGTGTCTTGCATTGTTTTGGATTAGATAAGCTGTATCTTTCTAATGATCAATGTTTATTGTATGATTGTACAACAAAGGCATGCCTTTTAATGTTTTATTTTATAATAGGTGTATTTTCATATATTTAGTAAAATAATGAGAAATAAAATTTTATGTTGTATATATTTGTATATATAGAGTTCCTTTTTATATAACATCAAACGACTAGTGATTTTATCACGAAAAGTGATTTTCTCACGAAAGCAGAGAGTGAAAAAGAAATATTCTATTCATTGCAAAGCAAAATAACAAAACAAAGTTTATATAGCTGAACCTATTGTGCAGCTCAGCAAAAACACAAAATAACAACCAGTACAACTGGCCAACTTACTTGAATACTCTATACACAACAAAATAACTAATTAAAATAGTAACTAATTATTTCTAATAACCCCCCTCAAGATGGAGAGTAAATATTGCGAACTCCCATCTTGCTAAGAAGAAGAAGAAACTGAGAAGGATTAAGCGCCTTCGTGAAGAGGTCAGCAAGCTGATTTTGAGTCGAAACATGCAAAGTTTTCAGAAGTCCAGCTTGAATCTTTTCACGAACAAGATGACAGTCAATCTCAATATGTTTAGTGCGCTCATGATAAACCGGATTTGCCGCAATGTGAAGGGCAGTCTGATTATCGCAAAATACGGAGTTGGACCATGATGAGGTACCTGCAAGTCAGATAATAAAGAGAGCAACTAGATTAACTCACAAGTAGCATTGGCCATAGAACGATACTCTGCTTCAGCAGATGATCGCGAAACAGTATGCTGTTTTTTTTTTACTTCCAAGAGACTAAGGAAGTTCCAAGGAAAACACAAAAACCAGTTATAGAGCGACGAGTGTCAGGACAAGTAGCCCAATCGAAGTCTGCAAATGCTTTAAGCTGCACTGTTGAACTAGCAGAGAAAAACAAGCCTTGACCTGGAGTTCGTTTAATATATTGTAAAATTCGATAGGCAGCTTTGAGATGTGGAACCCTTGGAGCAGCCAAGAATTGGCTAAGTCGATTCACAGCATAACGAATATCAGAACGAGTGATAGTGAGATATAGTAAACGACCAATTAAACGTCGATAACTAGTGGGATCAGAAATTAATTCACCATCATCTTGAGAAAGCTTAAGATTGGGTTCCATAGGAGTAGATATAGGCTTACAAGCCAAGTAACCAGAATCTGAGAGCAATTCCAAGGCATATTTACGTTGACAAACCGAAATTCCAATTGCTGAACAAGCAACTTCTAAACCCAAGAAATGTTTAAGGACCCCCAAATCCTTCATCTTAAAGCGAGTATTAAGAACGGATTTTAAATTGTTAACAGCAACTTGATCATTACTTGCAATGATAATATCATCAACGTAAAATAAAAGAGCCAAAAAAGAATTACCACAATGTCTAATGAAGAGAGAATGATCACTAGCGGACTGAGCAAACCCCTCAGCAATTAAAACACTCGAAAACTTGGAAAACCATTGACGAGATGCTTGTTTCAACCCATAAATGGACTTATGTAATCTGCAAACAGCATTAGCAGGTAAAATCACACCCTTTTTGCAAGTATAACCAGGAGGTATTGTCATATAAACCTCTTCCAAAAGGTCACCATGCAGAAAAGCATTAGTAACATCAAGTTAAGTCAAAGACCAACCAAATACAGCAGCCAAACTGAGCAAAACTTTAACAATAACAAGCTTTGCAACAGGGGAAAAAGTGTCCAAGAAATCAATACCTTCCTACTGGGTGTACCCCTTGGCAACTAGGCATGCTTTGTGTCTTTCAATATTACCATCAGCTCGAAATTTAGTCTTGTACACCCATTTACAACCAACTGGGTGTTTTCCTGGCGGAAGAGACACAATAGACCAAGTACCATTGCTTTCCAAAGCACTCAACTCGACATTCATAGCATCTCGCCATTCTTGAAACTCAGTTGCTTGGGAAAATGTTTGAGGTTCAAGTTGAGAGGTAATGGCTAATGAAAAACCTTGATGAGGCTTAGAAAGTTTCTGGTAACTCAAAAAAGAAGAAATAGGATGAGTGGTTGAATAAACCGAAAGAGAAGAGGACGTTTGAGCTGCTAAGAAAAGATGGTAATCCGAAAGGTAAGATGGCTGTCTAGGAACTCTTTCTGGACGTGTAGAGTTGTGAGATGATGAAGGTGTAAATGAAGGATTGGACTGAGTGTTATGTGACTCTGGAAAGTCATGCACGGGTCTAGGAAGAACTCTATGATCAAAAAAATCAAGTGGCGCATTTCTGGAGATGTAAGTGGTGTTACTAGCTAGATCAAGTAGCTTGTATCCTTTATAACCAAAAGGATAGCCAAGAAAAACAGAGGCTTTAGCTCGTGGAGTAAACTTTGAACGACAAGTAACAAGAGTGGACCCGTAACATAAACACCCAAAAGTCCTAAGATGATTATAAAAGGGACGTTTGTTGGTTAACAATTCATAAGGTGTTTTATTGGACAATAAAAATGAGGGAGTACGATTAATTAAGTAAACAGCAGTGAGAACACAATTATCCCAATAGCAAAGAGGTACATGAGATTGAAAGAGTAGAGCATGAGCCACATTAAGTATGTGTTGGTGCTTTCTTTCAATGACAGAATTTTGCTCGGGTGTCTCCACACACGAGTGGTAATGCACAATTCCCTTAGAATGGAAAAAATCAGTAAAAGCCAATTCAGGTGCATTATCAGAACGAATAGATTTAATTGTTGTGTTGTATTGGTTTAAAATCAAATTGAAAAATGTAGGAAAAACTTATTTAACTTCTGACTTAGAACACAACAAATAAACCCAAGTTGCACGTCTGCAATCATCAACAATAGTGAGGAAAAATTTGTGACCTTTAGTTGTGGGAACATGAAACGATCCCCAAATATCAATATGCACTAAATCAAATGGTTTGGTAGACATATTACTATGAGAAGCAAATGGAAGCCGTTTTTGTTTGGCAAAATGACAAATAGCACAATGTGAAGACGATTTTGTAGAAATAGGATTTTGTAATTCATTATGCAAAATTTGAAGTTTAACAAAAGACGGATGTCCAAGGCGAAAATGCCATACATCAGATTTGGTCATTACAGCATAATTACAAGAAGAAACAACTTAATTACAAGAGATAGTTCCTAAATCTAGAAGATAAAGATTGCCTTCTCTACTACCCTTCCTAATCGTCAATCCCTAAGAAAGGTCCTGAATCAGACATGAGTATGGAAGAATGTTAACTGAACAATGATGTGAAAGAGTTAAGGAGCTAGTGCTTAACAAATTAAAATGAAATAAAGGAATATATAAAACATCATGCAAAACCAAAAATTATGTCAATCTCACTTAACCTATTCGGGTGATATGTACTGTGTGACCATCAGGTAGTGTTACTTGTGTAGTGGGTATCTCAGTAAAGGAGGAAAATAAGGTAGAATCACAACAGACATGGTGCGTAGCACCTGAATCAATAACCCAAGTACGAGAATTAAGGTAAGGACGATTTGAAAAAGGAAAGGAAAAGAGATTACCAAAACAACTCGAAATCGAAGGACCCATGGCAGACGAAGTTTCAGGAGAGGCGAGAGAGCTCTGATGAAGTTAAGTACTAAGATAAGCAATGAGTTGTTGACATTGGTCCATCATGAGTGAGGAAGGAGCAGTAGTGTTTGTCATTGCAAATGAACAAGGAGCCCCAGTCGAAGAAGACACAGATGGGTTATTAATGGATTGAAATGAGCTCTATTGTTGAGCCTTTCCTTTGGGCTTGTAGCCAGGAGGATAACCATGGAGCTTATAACAACGGTCTATAATGTGGCCCATTATACCATAATGAGAACAAATGGGTCTGTCTTTTCTCTTCATGGATTGAGAAGAGATTGCATCATCAGATGAAGTAGAAGAAATGGTAGAAAACGCCATTGACTCTGAGGAAGAAGAACCAGATGGGGGATTCAACCCGAGAGCACGTTGTTGTTCTTCTTGAATAACAAGATTGAGCACTTTTGAGACAGTGGGCAAATGATCAAGCATAAGAATCTGGGCTCTAATGGCAGAATAAGACTCATTTAATCCAACCAAAAATTGCATTACATACTCCTGTTGCTGATAATCAACCTAATTTTTCATACCTCCACAGTTACACACAGGCACCGGTTGGAAATCTTTAAGCTCATCCCAAAGAATTTTTAGACAAGTAAAATAAGTGTTGATATCCAGAGATCCCTGTGAAAGACCAAGTAATTGTTGCTTGATCTGAAAAACACAAGGTGCAGTATTCCGATGAAATCGATCGTATAGATCAGTCCAGACATCATGAGCACTATCCATGTACAGAAAACTATCACCAATTTCCTTGTCAACTGAATTCAGTAGCCATGAAATAACCAAACTATTACATCGTGACCAAACACCAGACAATAGATCTGTAGCAGGAGGTTGAGCAAGAGAACCATCAACAAAACCAAGTTTATTCTTGGCATTAAGAGCAATAAGCATGGATCGACGCCATGTATTGTAATTAGATCCATTGAGAAGATGGGAAACAAGAACCAAACCAAGATTGTCTCCATTACGAAGAAAATATGGACTATTAGTATCATCCATGGTAGATTGAACACGAGGAAGAGGATCGGGATCGTGTGGAGGTGTAATCAGACCAAAACGATTGGTGTTATTATTGTGTTGGCCACCCCCACGAGCCATGAATGAAAATTAGAGAAAGAGCAATGAAAGGAAGTGCTCTGATACCATATCACGAAAGCAAAGAATGAAAAAGAGATATTCTATTCATTGCAAAGCAAAATAACAAAACAAAGTTTATATAGCTGAACCTATTATGCAGCTCAGCCAAAAAACAAAATAACAACCAGTACAGTTGGCCAACCTACTAGAATACTCTATGCACAACAAAATAACTAATTAAAATAGTAACTAATTATTTCTAATAGATTTATTTAACTAGGATAACGAAACTTAATTGAACTTTTATAGCATCATTTTACTGTTGATGATATTTTAAAAGATAAGACTTTCGGCAGCATATGAAGATAAAAAAAAAACAGAGAAGCAAAACACATGAGAGCCAGGAGGATCAAAGAGCAGACCAGAGAAGCAAAACACAACCATTTTGCCATATACAGAAGCAAAACACTGACCAAGAAGCAAAAAACAAATAGGAAGCAACCAAGCGAGCCACACCCATTTTGCAGCAACAACCTAGGAACCCCAACCTGAGTTCGTGTGTAGCATCGCAGTCAAAGTTCGACTGAGTTCGCGACGATCGTCGAAGTTCGTGAGCAGCACCACACCCATAAAACAAAGGAATCATCAGAGTTCGCGAAGGCAGACCTAGTAAGCGAACGCGTTCGAATCGAGTAGTTCGCGAATTTGTTCGCTAAGTAAGTCCTCGCCAACTGAGTTTGCGAACGTGTTCGCGAACTGAGTTCGCCTTTGAGAACTGAGTTTCTTTCACTTTGAGGTGGTTGTTGCGGCGGTGTCAGTGGCGGCGCCTAGTAGATGGTTGACGATGCTAGTGGGTTTTCAATGGAGAAAATGGAAACCAGAAATAAAGACAGTAAAGGAAATCGAAGTTCAAAAACATAAGAGTTTGATTTTGTTAAAGGAAATCGAAGTTGAAAAACAAAGAGTTGGATTCTTTGTAACGATTAAATTAATAAATGGGTAATGGTGTCGGTGGGTTTGGAGTCTTTAATATTAACAAAAAAAGGATTTTATTTAAGGAAAAGAAAACGATTAAAATGTTATAAAATAAATGCAACATCAAAATATTAGAGAATATTAGAAAGAACAAATTAAGGAAAAAAACATGAGAGAAATTTAAGAGAGAATAACTTTTTGAAATTGCATATCAAATACACTCTACATCCTCTATAATGTGAAAATACACAAGTTACATATAACATTAAGAGGAAATAAATGAGAGATAATACACCTTATTAAGAGGAGAATTAATGAAGGTTAAATGAACATCATGAAATGCCAAATGGTGACATCCACACATAATTGTTTCATAACACTTTCTCTTAAATGCCTACCAAATAAAGAATATGTCCCCGTTAAAAATCTTACTAGAAAAAAACCCGATGGAAAAAATTTCTAGTAAAAAGAAAAAGAGTACATTATTCTTATATGATTTGCGTTTATAATTGCCTCGTTAAAAGCTTGCCAAAAAACCCAATAGAAAAAACTTTGGCTAAAGGAAAAAAAAGTGCAATAGACAGTAGTCTTCCCCTCATGCCAATGTGTCTTCCTTTTAGCAATTTCAACAAAAATTTCTGAGCCAATGCATTCCAATTTTGTTCACCAATTTTTCAAATAACATTGTAGAAAGTGTCTTTGTAAACAAATTTGCCAAGTTGTCACAAGAACAAATTTGATGCACATCTATCTCTCATTTATTATGAAGTCTATGAGTGAAAAATAACTTTGATGAGATGTATTTGGTTTTTGACTCCATCCATTAAGTTATGTGATATAGGCTACATTATCCTCATATAAGACTATTGAACTTTCTTTAACAAATGAAAGATCATATGGTTCCTTGGATACGTTAAACCGAAGATCTCAACCATATATATTCTCGGCTTACCTCTTGAGTTGCCAATATTTTAGCATGATTTGAAGATGTGACAATCAACGTTGCTTTATAAAATACCAAGATATAACAATACATTGATATATAAACAATAACTTGTCTGTGATCATACTTTATATGGATATGATAAATATCAAGCATCTATATATCCAACCATTTCTTCCATTGAGTCTTATAAATAAAACGGATCCATACCTGACGTTCCTTAAGATAATGAAATACATGTTTGATGTCATTCCAATGTCTTTGAGTTAGTAAAGAACTATATTTTGCTAGTAAACTAATAGATACTGCTATATCAGGTCTTGTGCAATTAACAAGATATAGTAGTGTGCCAATAATACTAAGATATGATACTTCTGGACTAAGAATTTCTTCATTATCATCTCAAGGATGAACATGATCTTTTTTCACATCAAGATATCTAACAACCATGGGAGAGCTTATTGGATGAAACTTATCCATGTTAAAACAATTTAATACCTTTTCGGCATAAGTTTATTGATGATGCAAAATTCCTTTTGATAAATGCTCAATCTATAGATTAAGATAGAATTTTATTTGTCCCAAATCTATCATTTCAAACTCATTTTTCAAAAATACTATAAGCTTTTCAGAAGTCCTGATGGTATTCAAATCATCAATCACAAACTCATGATTGTAATTTAATTGTATTCTCTAGGGTTTCAAATTGCATGCTTCAAGTATTTTCAGTCCTTTAAGAACTTTTATGTAAAAGTCATTCTCAAGTGATCTATACAAATTTCTGTTACAACATCCATTAGATGCATATGAAGTACTTCCAAAATTGTTAGGCTTAATTAAAAATGAAAAAAAAAAAAAAATCTAAATGTGATTGCATCCATCACTAGATAATAAGTCTCATTCTAATCAATGTTAGGTTGCTGTGAGAAATATTGTGCTACAAGTCCTATTTTATACCTTACAACTTCATTTTTATCGTTATGTTTTTGCATAAATGCTCATTTGTAGCCTATGGATTTCACACTTCCTAGTGTTTGGACAACAAGTCAAAGACTTGGTGTTTTTCAAGTAAACTTAATTCTACCTAAATAGCGTCTTTCCATTTTGACCAATTAGTTTTACGTCAACATTTATCAATGAACTTAGGTTCAAGATCCTCACTTTCTTTTGTAATATCAAGAGCAACTGCATGTGTAAATATATTATCAACAACAATTTCCTTTCACTTTCATCTCTTTTCTAAAATGACACAACTTTTAATATCTCTTCATTATATGTATTTTTAGGTACCTGAACCTCATCTGGGGTTGTTAATTCAATTATGTCGACTATTTTTGTTATGAATTCTTCAAGAGTACTAATAACTTTAGAGATACCAATTTACTTATTTTGCTCATATACTTTTTAGGAATTTTATCATTGGAATCGAGTGGCATACCACACTCTCATTTTCTAGCATAGAGCAACTTGTCATATAGGGACATATATATATATATATATGTGAGCAAAAGCATTAACAACCGATATATGTGATCTTGTCAGTTCTTCAACATCAATAAATGCATCTAGTAACTATTTACAACCTTTTGCAAGTGAATGATTTTCGATTCACATTGATTTGTAGAATGATTAAAATTAGATAATGATGATGCAAAAATTTTTCTTTCCAGCTGTTGTTTCTCTCCCTCTTATACTAGGAAAACCATCTTATCAAATTGATAGTTGGCAAATCATACTGTGAAAATATCACCTAGCAAGGGTTTGAGATATTTAATAATTGATGAAGATTTAAATACAATATAAATTTCCAGTTTTCTTTATGGACCCATCTTAGTGCATTATGATAAAGCAATTGTAACATGTACTGCACAACCAAAAACCCTTAGATGAGATATATCAAGTTCTTAACTAGAAATAAGTTAAAATGGGAAATATTTATGATATGCAGTTGCCCTTATGCAAATAAGTACTGCAACATGTAATATGGTTTGCTCCCAAACAAAACTAGACAACTTTGTTTTTATAAGTAAATACCTAATAATTAATTTAAGTCTTTTAATAAAAAATTCTACCAACCATTTTGTATGTGTGTGTGAGTAGTAGGATGCTCAATAGTAATCTCAATTGACATACAATATTTATTAAAACCTTGGGATGTCAATTCTCTAGCATTATCAAGATAAATTTTTTTTATTGTGTATATAATTTGACAATTAGGCCCACAATTGAATTATTTGAACAACAAGTCTAATAGACAAACATGTGACCAACTTTTTGATGTATCCACATGATGGATTAATAGGTTCATATATGTCTCATTAAATTCATTCTAAAAATGCAAGAGATTCAATTTCAATTTTTGTAAAAGATGGCATTATAATTAAATTCCCTTGAAAATAAGCGGCACATGAAAATTTTTTTTTGGTTAAAAGAATCTTCTAGTTTTTTAAACGATGTTTATATGATTTTTTTACAATTTTTCACATCAATATCGAACCTAAATTACCTAAATGGTCATGTCAAATGATATAAATCTTTGAATTCAACGACTTTTGGTTCATCACCATATAGGATTCCATTGGATTTATAAAAGTATAATACAATTAAAAAGAGTATATTGATAATTTTTCCAACATATATTTCTTTCTTGAGACAATAGACGTAATATAAACATATTTAACATCTTTTTTATTTGTCATCTCAATGTAATAACTATTACAATACATGTCTTTAAAACTTGGTAGTTTTTTATCTACTGGAAAACATAACATCATTAGTTACAAACTTTATGCCATCAAATAATAATATATTAGCTCTTCCAGAACCTTTAATAAGGTTTGCAACACCAGATATTATGTTAATATTACCTTCAACTGATACAAGATTGAAAAATATCTTTTAAGTATAATGTGTATTGTTTCACTATCTGCTAGATAAAGAGCTTCTTTTAGCATCAGTCATATGATCAATGAAAATCATGTTTCTTTATAAATAAAAGAAAGAAACAAAACATACCGAAAAATTAAAACACATTGAAAACAAAACACTTGGGATAGCTTATTGTAAGAACATCTTTTTAAGCAACGTTGATGTTTCAATTGCCAATCAAATTCTAAAATTTCCATCATAATTTTTAAAGAAATTTGCAACATCTAAATGCATTAAATCCATAAAATTATGGTGTTCACACGAAGCTTATTTTGCATACCTTTCCCTTTTTCTTTTAAGGAAGCTTGAAAATGATCGACAAGATATTTTGATGTATGACATGTACACCTCTAATGTCATTTCTTGCCACATCTATGACAAGTGACCACTATCATGTCCATGATCATTAATAAATGTAATATTCACTTCAAGAAATGGCGTTGATTCAATTAAGCAGGATTGATGATTTTTCATCAATAGTTTCTTATTTTGTTCGGCAACAATAAGTTATAATATTAACTCAGAATATTTTTTGAAACCTTATTCTCAATACTGCTATTGCATAAGCATATTAGAGACATGAAAAATAGAGTATGTTTTTTTAACATATCTTCATCAATAACACTATCTCCGCATATAACTTTAATAGAGAAACAATTTTAAACATTGTGGGATTATACTCGCTTACATTTTTAAAATCTTGTAACCATATATGCATCAAGTTATAATGAGCTTTTGGAAGTATTATGATCTTCTTCTGATGGTTGTATCTTTCTTTCAAATTATTTCAGTGAACATATGGATTTTTTACCATCAAATATTCAATTTTTTTAAAACTTTCATGGACCTGATGGCAAAACAATATGATTGCCTTCTAACAATCTTGTGAGGATGTCGGTTAGGGTACTAGTTGGAGGTCCATTACAATAATAATTGAGGAGAGAGTAAGTGAGGGGAAGTAATTGTGGTATAGTGATTTTTCGAAGGTCCACTACAATAATAATTGAGAGAGAAAGTGATAGGAAGTAATTGTAATATAATGATTTTTTTTTGTTTGATTAACATTTTATTTTATTTCTCCTTTACAACAAAATATGATCAAATTATGTTTTTTATATTTTATAATTCTTTTAAAATAAAAAAGAGAGTAAAGGTTTAAAGAGAAAAATCCCAAGACTAACCCAAAAATATTGGCTCTCATTATTTTTTAATTACTCTCTCCCATAATTATTTAATTATTTCAAAATCTGTGCTAATTTGTGTTAAATTCACTAAAACGAATGGCTCTTGTCTCTGCATGCAGATTGGACTTGACAGTGAGGCAGACAGCATGTGAGCTTATAGTAAAATTAACTTGAGTACAGGTCTCTTTTGAACTTGGGTTCGACACCCTTGTTTGCAGCTGCTTCGTGGTTGCCTCCTCCCATCTTATATGGGTTATCCGTTCACTATTGCGTGGAACGATCTCTCTCGTATGAAAATTACTTTTCAGGTTACGTCTCGTCTTATTCGGATAGTTCTTTTAACTAGACCCAATGATAAGAAAAACAAAAGGAGTCATTGGGTAAATGTCGCTTCTCATAAATTTAGATCTTGCAAAAACACCAGTCTACACTCTTATGTAATGAGTGTTTAAATATGTGATAAATTGTTATGATTTTTTGTATTTTGTATTTTTTTTTAAATTACATGCAACAAGAATTAATAGGTACATCGGGATATCCCAACTAATTTCACACCTCCTTAGCACCATCATTGTCAATTACGTATTATTAATAACTCTTTAAATTTTACTTTAAAAAAAAAAAAAAAGATCTCTAATTTCTTTCTATTCTCTTACTCTTGTCTATTATCAAACATGTGACAAATGAGAATTGAAAACTGTCATTTTCTCATTTGCCTTTGCATACAGATTGAACTAGACAGTGAGCTCCTTTCTCCACTTTGAAAGCATGGCAGACAGCATGTGAGCTTATAGTGCTACACTGTATGACATATTTAAATGAGTAACTCGGTTTGGCTTGATTCGATTCGCTTTAGTTAGTTCAACACTTTGGGACTATTTTAACTTTGACTTCTGTGCTGCACTTGTACAACTTTTAACGCAACAATACATTGTAATCTAATGTGAACAGTCTCTTTATATTTTCACTAAGAAAATGTAACCACTATATCAAGATTATTGAGAATTAAAAGGAAACTTCGTTTCCTCGACTGCCTGATAAACTTCAATTGTTGTATCAGAACCATCTTTTTCCCAATTTAAATCATGAATTTATGTATTCTACTTCAGTTAATTTTTATCTGAGGAAGAGTAAAAACATGTAGCAAGATAATTTCTTTTCTTGTAAAAATGTTTTTGTCCTGTCATAAACGACGTCACTTAATTAAATCATGTAGAGTTTGAAAACCCAAATAAAAATGTTATGATATAACATTTGGGGAATTTATAGTTTTTACCTAAATCAAAAGGAAATTTTTGTTTTTACCCCGATATTTTAAAAAATTTGTTTTTGACCTCTCAAACAAACTATTTCCATTGCATACCCAAGATTACCAAAATACCCTTAAGTTTAAAATCACTAAAATGCCCAAATATGAAATTACGAAAATAACCTTCTTCATCCCAACAATATCCTCCCTTTTCTCTCTTCTCCACCAATGGTTATCAATAATTTTTGAGATCCATTGCAGCTGAAAAACAATCTATTGAGGGGATTATTCATTCGAGTTTCTTCATCCATTGAAGTTTTTGGATCCATTCAAGTTTACACCATTGAAGGTTTTAAAGATTCTTCTTCCATTTGAGTTTGAAAGGTAATGTATGAGTTTTTTTTATTGGTTTTTGAGTTGTTTTGTTCATATTGCTAGCTAAAAGACCATAAGAATGATTTGGTTGTGAGATTTTAATTTTTTTGAAATCTGCGACGAAATCTGCAAAATCTGCGACAAAATCGGTTTTTCATGAACGACAATCGGTTTTCCACACAGTGAAAAATCAATTGAAGAGTTGTGACAGTTTTTCAGTGGGATCGAATTTTCGGTGGCTGAAAAACTGGCATCATTTTTTCATCCACTGAAAAACTGATCTGTGGCTGAAAAATCGACCCGGTTTTTTAGCTAGCTAAAAAACCGATCCAACCACTGAAAAATCGATTGAACGGTTTTTTACAGTTTTTTCAGTTTTTGAGAGAATGAAAAACCAATAACTTCATTGAAAAACTGAATTTACCACATTTTTCATGGTTTTTTATGTGTTTGTTTTACTATGTATTGAATATGATTCGATATGATTATATTTTGTAATATTGCCCGATTGAAATAAGATTTAATAGTATTATTTGATTTGAATGTTACAGGAATGGCTCAAAAGACAGTTGTAATCAACTTTGATGGAGAGTGTAATGGATATAATTACATCGGAGGGGAGTCGATCATGTGTGGGGTCCACAAAAATAGTAGTTTTTCATTATTGGTGGATGTTGTATACAGAGAGGCTAGTATTGATAGAAGAAGGTGGGATATCCGTATATATTATTTACTATAAAGTACGACAAATGGTCAGGTTAAAAAGATACGTATCATGTCCGATCTTGGTGTTGTTGGTTTGATGGCGATTAAAAATATTGATGTTAAAGAGATTTATATAGATAAGATTGCAAGAGATTTTGGAGCTGGGGTTAGTAGATGTACCGTTCATCTATTTGTCACTGATTCAATACCAAACATAAGACATGACGAGGCAAATATGGATAGACCTGTAAATCCATATACGGTTGAAAGTCATTTTTATCTCATTTCAGGTATTGAGAGCAATCAAGTTGATACTTCTGTCACCCCATTTACATCGGTTGAAAGTCCCATTCATGACTTTAATGATGACTACATGAATTATGGTACTGATGATGAAGATCGGGACACAGATGATAATGGTGATAGAATACAGGATAGTGATGAAGAGCAAACCGGAGATAGTGATGAAGAGGAAACTCGATTTGATGATGTCGCTGAAGAAGAAGAGTTTCCAAAAATAAGATTTTCAGGTTTACAATTTCAGAATAATCCTTCACAACCATACTGGATTGTTCCTGGTGTAGAATTGGGGGATGTTGAGGCTATTTCAAGCGCTACGTCAACCGTCTATCAACGTGGTATGTTGTATAAAGGAGCATTCTTTATTAGTAAAGAAGAAATGACTATAGCTATTGGCGAATATGTTCTGAAAGCTAAGTTTGAATATCGGGTTAGACGTTCGGACACGGAGCGATTTGAAGCCGGTTGTAAAGATAAAACTTGTAGTTTTATTATTGGTGCAAAATGCAGAAAGGATTGTTCAATGTGGTTTGTGTTGAAGTATGTAGCCGAACACACGTGTCGATAGACAGCCATGGAATCACACATGAAGAGTGTGAATGCTATTGTGATCGAAAAATTGTATGCAAAAAAGGTGGGAAGAGATCTTTATACACCTAATCGATTGGTTGGAGAAATGCTAGAGCAGTATGGAGTGCAGATCTTATATAGTAAAGATTGGAAGGTTTTACAATATGCAAAGAAACTAACATATGGGCAAGCGGATGAATCATATCAACAGCTTCCGTCCTACTTTGAGATGTTAAAACTTTCAAACCCCGGCACAATGACGGCAATTAAGAGAGATGAAAACAACCGGTTCTTGTATTCTTTTGTTGCACTTGGAGCTTCCATTGAGGGTTTTCGGTCTTACATAAGACCGGTTGTTGTTATTGATGCCACTCATTTGAAAGGTGAATATAAATGGGTGATTTTTGTTGCTGCATGCAAAGATGGGTCGGAGATGATTTATCCCATCGCCTTTGGATTTGCTAACGGAGAGTCGGACAATTCATGGACTTGGTTCCTAAAAAAGTTGAGAGGAGCAATCGAGGTGTCAAACGATTTACTGATCGTATCAGATCGTCATAAGAGCATATCGAATGTGATGAAAGCAGTTTTTCCTGAAGTCCCGCATGTGATATGTTTTTTTCACTTGTGGCAAAACCTTAAGCAATAGTGTAAAAAGCGTTCGGATGTGGAAAATGCATTTTACAATGCAGCATATTGTTATGTGTCTGATGAATGCAACAGAATATTGAAAAAAATATGTACATTACATCCGACCACATATAGAGCTTTGGTTAAGGCTGGAGTGAGCAGATGGTCACGAGCACATTGTCCAAAAAGAAGATATGAAATTATGACTACCAACATTGCAGAGTCGCTCAACAATTGTATGATGCAAGCACGTCGTTTGCCAATAACAACTGCATATGAATATGTAAGAAATGTATTGCAGAGATGGTTTAATAATAGACGTGTTCCCACTGAGAAGCTCATAACATATATTACTACCACTGCATATGATCGTATCATGTTGGCAAAAGATTTATCCACGGAAGGTAGTGTACATCCTATTACAGAACCATATCATTACAGTGTCATACATTATAGTAAAGAAGATGCAATGGTTGACATTCAACAGCACATATGTACGTGTAAGCAATGGAACCTTGATCAGTTGTCATGTGTTCATGCATGTGTTGTGGCCAGGTATGGTAATTATACATTGTTTTTTTCGGTATTACATGTCATAGTGTGACACTTATATTAACATTACATGTCAGGTTCAAGGGTGTCAGTTGTGATACACTTTGCAATCAGTACTACAGCATGGAGTGCCTAAAAGCCGCATATGCACGTCTGATTAATCCCGTCCCAAAATTGGCCAGTTGGAATGTTTTAACGGAAGTTAGAAGTATGGTTGTATTACCACCGAAAGATAAAAGACAAGCAGGTAGGTTGAAGGAGGTTCGGATTCCTTCAGCTAGGGAAAATCCTTGTTGAAAAAAGTGTGGAAGATGTGGTCAGAGGGGACACAACCGTCTTCGTTGCCCTAACCCCCCAACTTCTATCAGCGAAGGGACAAGCGCAGACGTGGGTGCGGATGTTGAAACGAGTTCAAATGCTACTGAAAATGAGCCACACTCTCGACGATGCCGCTTGTGTCATGAGATTAAACACAACCAACGTCGATGTCTACTACGATTTCCTACTCCTGATCCAGAAGTGGCTACTGACGAAAATGATAATTAGCAATTGATTGATATTTTGTTCATGTATGTTTTATGTAAAACGTTTTTATATTAATTACTCAATTATGTACTAATACAACTGTATAAATTATTAATCCATTTCTATTATTTTTGTATCATTTTACATTAACTCGGAACCATAAAAATCGATTTTTAAGGGAGCTTGGAAAACCGATACCAGTTTTCCAAGCTCCCTTAAAAACCGATCAACTTGCCTTTGATTTCCCCTATCGTAGAGGTACATAGATCGGTTTTTGAGTAAGCTTGGAAAACCGATATCGATTTTTCAGGTTACTCGAAAACCGATCCACTTGCCACCACCTCTTCCAGCACGCCAAGTGTGGATCGATTTTTAAGGAGGCTTCAAAAATTGGTATCGGTTTTTCATGTGCCCCTAAAAACCGATATTTACTTGGGTTGAATTTATTTCTATCTATATGTGCATTTTATTTCCCTTTAAGTGAATTATTTTTACAAATCTTTATATACGAATTTATTTAAATATATTATATAGATTAGAAAGCGTATAATTTCATTACAAACGATATAATTATTTTAAAAATATTATATATTAATTTGATCATTTATTAATATTCATATTATATTAGTAATAATAAATATACATTTACTATAATATGTGTTATCTTAATATATCATATTAATATGGTTAATATATTTCACATAATTTTACAATTATTATAACTATAATCCTAATATGACTTATAACTTATATAGATGTAATGTTAATAATATATATAATACAAATCTAGATATTATATAATATATTACAATGATATCAGTTTAATGTTTATAAAATATTTAAGTAAATAAATTAATATTAATATATTATATCAGTTAAAATTTATAATTAACTATTGTATAATGTCCATATAATATATTAATCGTATATTAACATTATATTAATATATTATATCATTTAAAATGTATAATGAACTATTGTATAATGCCCATATATTAATACTGCAATGTACATATATTAACATTATATTAATATATGTTAATATATTAACATTAACATATATTAATATAATGTTAATATATTAACATTAACATTAATATATTAACATTAACATATATCAACATATATTTAGGATTAATATAATGTTATAAATACATGTATATTTATACTAAAACATAAATTATAGTATTAATATCCTTGTTATAGTATTATGATATTAGTAATGTTAATAATATATATAATACTAATCAGGATATTAATTATTATATTACTATGATAGCAATTTAATGTATACATTTATATTTCAATAAATAAATTAATATTAATATATTTTATACTTTACTGCATGTAATTAACTATCATAGCATGCCCATATAATATATTAAATGTAACACACTTATTAATATGCACTAATTATATCATTACGTTTATATTATTTAGGATGTATATTTTATACATGTATAATTGTGTATTCTTAGGGATAATGTAATAATATTAATAATACGAAATATTATTTATTTTTTCCATGCTATGATCATATATATACAATGTCACTTAAAATGTTTAATTAAAATGATTTGTTGGCAATTAAAAAATATAGAATGTAATTAAATCAAATAAATAATGAACACATTAAATATATAATTAAATTTATTTATATACAATTTTCCCATCAGAGTCTACAAACTATTTCCCAAATTTATTAACTTTATACAAAGACTTCGTAAACATATATATGTCTTTGGTAATTTCTACCCTTAGTGCAATAGCATCTGCAACGGTCTCGCTTTTTCTTGATTTCCATGTACGCGTTTTTGAAAGCATAAGGTCGTGTACGTACATAGCCACATATGCTCTGCAACTCGTCCTATATCAGTAATAAATTAATTAAATATCATAACATATAGACTATATATATTAATTAGTTATAAACTTACTTATCCATCAAGATGCTGGGGCACAACTGATCTATGAAGACGCTAAACTTTCCACCACTCATCCACGGGTGGCATATCTACCTAGGCCTACTCATAAAATCCTATGAACCGCAACAAAATAGGCATAAAACATACCAGCGGCTCAAGTGACTGTAGCCGTGCGGCTATGTCAACATGCGCCATAGAATCATATATTATGATTTTCTGCTCTCTAAGGCGCACCTGACATAAGACCCAGTGTTATTGATTGAGACTACACGGTAGTAACACCTGCATTTCAAAACGTTAGTGTTATAGGATTAGTTCGGATAATCATATAATAAATATTAACCTTCGAACTACACTTACACTATCAACTCGCCACTACGGGACTGATGCGTCTATCTGCACACGACCGTATGCAAGGCACTCTGAGGGTACATCAGTTGTAACCAGATCAAATTTTACACCTTTGCTGACGTAATGCAGCCTATAATACGCTGTCATCAAAGTCTGCATGATAAAAATTAAACATGTTACTACCGATTAACAGAACGCGACATGAAATTGTAAATGCATAACTAACTTAAAATAAATACTTACAAACAAAGAACTACCATGAACAACGTATCTACTGTCATCCACCTTATTCCACCCTTTTCTTCGTAGGCACATCAAATAAGAATCGATGTGCTCATTAGTCAACCACATGTCTTCGTTCTCGAGGGTGACCAATGTGCTCGGTATCACACACCACCCACAACGATCAACTGAACGCCTACATTTAAAAAAAAACAAAGTATTAAGCATTATTATAAATTTTCTTACATTAATAACTAGGATGCAGGAATTAGTACCATTTTTTTTAAATATACCTGAGATCCAAAGTGGTTGTAGCTTTATATTCATTATAGACCACTTCTACGGGGTCTGTAGACTCTGCCACCTCCTCCGCCTGTTGTTGGGCCACTATCTTTTTCTTTTTCACCTGCCTCGGATCCGTGTATGGCATACGTAGAGGTGCTACTGGCTTCGTCTTTCGTTTGCCCCATTCGAGGATGCTCTCGTCCCGTAGCTGTAAGTAAATTAAAAACACGTATGATATTAATATTTACAATTATATTTCAAAATGCAACACAATAGAGATACAAAGTTTACCTGGTCATGCTCCTGCTCCTCTTGATGAGGTGGCTGCTGGTCACCCTACTCTTCCTCCTGATGGGGTGATTGATAAGGTGGCTGATGGTCATGTATGATATTAATATTTATAATTATATTTCAAAATGCAACACAATAGAGATACAAAGTTTACCTGATCATGCTCCTGCTCATCCTGATGAGGTGGCTGCTGGTCACCCTACTCCTCCTTTTGATGGGGTGACTGATGAGATGACTATTGGTCACCCTACTCCTCCTCCTGATGAGGTGACTGATGAGGCGGCTGATGGTCATATATAATATTAATATTTACAATTATATTTCAAAATGCAATACAATAGAGATACAAAGTTTACCTAGTCATGCTCACGCTCAATGTCTGCAGTTGATACACCTCCTAAGTCTGTTTGGGAGTGATGGACCTCCTCCTCCTCCTGTTGATGGGGTGATTGGTGGACACCCCGTGCATGATGGACCTCCTGCTCCTCCTAATGAGGTAGCTGCCGGTCACCCTACTCCTCCTCCTGATGAGGTGGCTGATGGTCACCCTGCTCCTCCTCCTCATGGGGTAACTGGTAGACACCCTCTGACTAAAGGGTCTCTTACTCCTCCTGATGGATGGCTGACTGGCCTACATCGATAGGCGACCGACGGACACCCTCGTCTTGATGTGGTGGTGGTGGTGACGGGTAATACATGTGCTCATCTCGGACAAAGCTCCCACCATCACCATCATCATCGTCATTGTCATCGTCGTCGTCTGGATCATACCCCACCAACCAGAGACCTGAGAATTTTTAAATGTTCTTCCACCCGTCTCAGCCTCCTATCCATCTCCCTTACAATCTGAGAGGTTGTCTTCTGCCTCATTTCCATCCTACTTAACTTCTTATAGGTTGTCTTCTGTAAATCCACGATAAACTCAAACAACCGTTTCACTTGTTTCATAGAATCATATATATCATTTTACATACTACCCTGAATTTAAAAAAAAAAAATTTGACAAAGTCTCCCCTGTTTTTTGAGTATCCAGAGAAATACAACATGTATATTTAAATAAATTACACTTCGTCTATCATTTTTAGAGACTCCGTCTTTGTTTCACACTCCGTACTACTACATAACATGTCCACATCTTTTGCATTTACTACAGTGGAAATTAATTGAACAATATTATTATATAAATAGAATATCTGTACCTCATAATCTATGTGCCGTACATCGTGTGTCTTTTTTGTCCGAAACTCTGATAAGGTATCCTCTGATTCGGATTGCACGCTTCGAACGTCTTGAATCGGATCATCGTCACCCTCCACCTTATCATCATCCTCACCCTCCATCTCATCATCATCATCCTCACCCTCCACCTCATCATCATCCTCACCCTCCATCTCATCATCATCATCCTCACCCTCTACCTGATCATCATCCTCTATCTCATCCTCACCTTTTACACCATCATCCAAACCATCATCACTCTTACTCACCCCGCCGCCCTCTTTATGTACATTTTCATGAACCATATGATTTGGATTAAAAGATTTTCAATAATCCATCTCCCTCTTGGCATCAGTAGGCTCCAAGGTTGGCCCAATGCTAACTATCTACATTATATAAATATATTTAGTTATACTATAATTATATACTTAATATAAATAACGATAGTTATAACAAACAAATAATTGACACAAATTTAGGTTATATTCGCCACTTATGGGGGGGAAAATCATCTAGGCTGTGTATATTTGTCGGTGTTCTCTTTAGTGATCGTCTCATACATCTTGGTAGATCATTTTGGAGGTTCGGGTTCTTTTTTGATATCTTCTCCCGTAACACTAGGAACACTCCATTAACCACTACTATAATATAAAAATGATTAAACAAAAAACATACATATAGTTAGTAATGGCCATATAATGCAAAATTAATTAAACTAAAAACATACATATAATATTATATATTAACCGTAATAGAATGAAGCAATAAATAGTGAAAGTATTAATTATACCTGAAATGCCAACACATAGTCATAAATATTAATGGTCTTGGGTGGATTTCTGATTCTCTCTTCATTAAGTGGCATATCAAGGCAGTGCAATAGGACACTGTAACATAATGTGCCCCAAGGGAATGTCTTCCACCTCTCTGTATTCTCAATTAGGACCCACATAAATGGATAAATCCTAACCCTATCATCCAGTCCTATAAAGAGGTGGAAAACAATCCCTACATTCACCAACTTCAACAAATCTTCATCATCTATCGAATTCTGCCCTGCACGGTTTCGTTACCCACTATGACTTCTTGCCTTAAGAAATGTGATCAACTCCCTCACCTTCAGCGACACTTCATTGAACATTCGTCATAGGAGGCCGTTTTTATTATTTGACACTATTTGGTAGATTTTACGGTCGATGCCACCAAAAGGAAGTTCGGTCATCAACAGAAACTCATGTTTCCCAAACCTATATCTTCTCCCTCCAATTTCAAACCACCTCTCATCATAACGTGCATCCGTGACCTTTAACTCTCTAGCAAGCACCCACAAAATCACAGAACCAGCAGCCGTATTATTGGTTATCTTCAAAATATGTCCGAACGGACATTCTTCCATTAACCGATCATATAGATTTTTTCTATTAATAACTGCAATTATCTTGTTAACCAATCTTTGACCAATATGTGTGTTCCCGCTCGTATGTGTGCCAATTGTTTGTGAACTATATTTATATTTGAAATCCATCTGTAGGAAAGAAAAACAGCAAAGAAATCATCAGTAGGGATAAACTGAATCGGTTTTTGAAGGAATCTGAAAAACCGGTTAATGAAATCGATCGGTTTTTGAAGGCATCTGAAAAATCGGTTACTGAAATCGATTGATTTTTCACTTCGGTTTTCCATGATCGGTTTTTCGGTTTTTCATATCGGTTTTTCACTTCGGTTTTCATGATCGGTTTTTCAACCTCGGTTTTTACATTATCTATTTTGAAGATCGGTTTTTCACTTTGGTAACCTGAAAAACCGAACTTGAAAACCAAAATGAAAAACCGATCGTGGAAAACCGAAATGAAAAACCGATCTAAAAAACCGATCCAATCCTGACGACTCTTATTTGGTCGGAATCGACCATTTTCAACCCAAAAACGACCAAACACAATTAAATCCAACCTATTCTAAACCTAATAATCATAACCTAACATCCATAACACAACAAACCACCCAAAATCTCAAATCTCAATAAAAAACTACAATAAACATTTCAAAAATCTAACATTCGCACTTTTTGCAGGTTCGCCGGCTGTAGGAGCTCCTCGGGGAAGGTCGGCAACGTTACGCGAATGGCCAAAAACAGGGATTTCACTGTCGGGTCGCAATTGGGTTCAAGTTTGGCAAAAACCGGTGTGGTTTTAAGTGGGAAATCGATGGAAGTGAGATCATTGATTTTTCACTCAAATATATATGCAGGAACTTTATCGTAATTTCACGTTTCAATTTTTCGTGAATTTTTAACTGATCAGGGTTTTTTTATAAATATGTCCAGGGGTGTTTTGGATAATTTGGGTATACCATCAAATATATTTGTTTGAGGGGTTAAAAATAATTTTTTAAAATAGTGGGTAAAAACAAATTTTACCTTTTTTATATGGGTATTTGTTATAATTTCCACTATAACATTCTTATATATGTATGTATGTATGTATATATATGTATATATATATATATATAGTATAGAACCTTAAATCATTATAAATTATATGAAAATGTTATGATATAATTGAAAAAACAAATAAAAATGTTATAATAATTATCAGGTGAATCATGTATGTCTAAGTCTACAATGTTGTAGATGGAATTAAAACTTTCATAAGACATCACGGTGCAGTGAGTGCATTCCAGTTTGAGCCCCGAGATGTTCTTCTAGATTTCTATCTCAATGAAATCTACCTTATTGCAATGTAATTTATTACACTTACATAATTACTCCTCTTTCATCTCTGTAAAAGGTTAATGTCACCACCGAAAATGCATCATGCACCACATCTTCTTCTACATAGCTTTTCCGCTGTCAAACGCAAACGATCATGAACTTTTTTCATTCGCAACTAATAAAACCTAAATTTAAAAATTCAAAAAAGGGAAAATTTTACTTTAGTCTCTAACTTTTGATGAAATATTATTTTTGTACTCATCAATAGATTTTTAGTTCCCTTTATCCCAAATATTTTAGAAATTCATCAAATCGGTCATTGCGTCGGTTGACCGTCAATCAAACTTAATAATTGAATAAGTTTTTAAACTCAAATCGATGTTGATCTGGGTTTCCAAATCAATGGTTGATGAATCCTTCTCTATGACTCTTCAATCTCATCTCTCAATATTCTTCAATCTCATCACCCAATCTTAAATCTCATCACTAGGCAAAGCCCACTATTCGATTGCATCACTCACCTTTGAGAACCTGGATGGTCAAATCAAACACGAAGATAAAGACCTCCATCTTTGCAAATCTTGTGGAACCCAAATCACCTACTTTTTCGGCTTCTTGGAACCCATATATTGCTCCTCGATTGGTCACGACGGTTGCAGTCACAATCATGGGATTCAAAAGAGAGCTTTGTGGGGGTGTGGTGTGGTGAGTGGAGGAGGATATCTCTCTCTTCTTTCTTCTCCTTATCACAGATTGATTTATTTATTTTTTAATTTGTAATTGATTTATTGTTGTTTTATTAAGTTTTGTATGATGGATTTTGATTCTTGTTGTTGGAATTTGATTCTCGTTGTTGGAACTAAGTATACAAATCGATTTATTGTTTTTTTTCTTAAAAAAAATGATTTATTGTTGTTTTGTTGCGTTTTGTATTGTAGATTTTGATTGTCATAGAAACCGAGTTGATATTTCAAGATATATTCAGATCTATTAGCATTTGTTAAATAATTAGGATTTGCCTTTTTTTTTCAATTTATTTTTTTAATTTTTGGTTTTTGAGATGAATGTGTGGGTTCAAAATTTAGATCTTCAATCTTTGAAGTTTGAAACCCAAATCTATAGTTGAATATTTTTGGGTTTTATTTTTATTTATTTTTGTTTTTTCAATATATATTTTTTTAATTATTATTTTAGAGATGAGGATTTGGATTCAAACCCAGATCTTTAACCATTAATGATCAACCTAGATCTTCCTTTTTTTGTTTTTTTTCAAAATTTTCTTTTCTTCAAAAATTTTCAATTTTTATTTTTTCTAATTTCGTTACGCAAAATCTTTATTGTCCATAATTATAATGGGTGGTAGAGATTTAAAATTTTTTATTTTTAATTTCAAAATTTTAATTTTTTAATCTTTTAAAATAAATTTTACAAAATTAATTATTTTTTAATTTTTATTTTTGCTTTGTTTAATTTAATTAAAATAAAATAAAAGAAAATAATTAAGGATATTTTAATCTTTGTACGTATTTTATAATGAACACTCTTAGTTTTTTGGCCAGAGAGACTGATTTGATGATTTTTTAGAACACTAGGGATCACAAGAACCAAAAACACATTAATGAGTTAAATGTAATATTTTGCAAAAAGTTAAAGACTAAAGTAAAATTTTCCATTCACAAAACTTTCTCTCGCTTTGATCTCAATCAAGTTATTATATATTGATCACATATAAAGAAAGAACATATTGTGTCACCATATGCATGATACATAGGCTAAATATTTTGAACCAAAATTTTTTTGTTTAAAAAAAAAGTAGGCAAAATATGCACGAATCCATGACAAGAGCCTCTCGTGTTCTGTCACAGATATGTAACAGGAAAGGCTCTTATCACGATTCACAACAAGCATCTCCTATCATATATCCGTGACATGAGACTATCTTATCACGGAATTGTGATAGGAGGAGTCAAAGGCTCTTGTCGTAGAACCGTGACAAGAGGGGCTCTCATCATAAGTGCTAGCACTTTTCGCAATAATTTTGTTTTTCAACTTAGGATCTTATGTTTCCACGCTAAATCACATAGTATAATTTCATTCACAAGAACAATTACTCTACATCAACCTAAATAAGCAATGTGAATAGAAAAATATTTAAAGAAAAAAAAAAACAAAGAAACAACATACCTCAAAAACTTAATGTAATTTTGTCAGATGGATGAAGAAGCTTGAATGATAGATGAAGAAACTTGAGTTTTAGTAAGTTTTCACCGGTGGAAGGAGAAAGGTAGAAGAAGAAGATAGAGGGTTTAGTTTGGTAATTTAGACTAAGGACAATGGAGTTATTTTTAAGTTTTTAAATTAATGGCAAAAGAGACAATTTAAGATTTTTAACTTAAGGGTATTTAGGTCAAAAGGGAGTACCAGATGTAATTAATTTGTTTGAAGGAATAAAACAATTTTTTTTTTTAAATGGGTTGAAAACGAATTTTCCTTTTAAATTTGGATAGTTTTGAATTTATTCCTAATATAATTTCAAGAAAATTACTAATAAAATAATCTTGTCTCCGCTTAACATGAATTTATATCATTATCATTATTTTGAAATGTCCTCTCTAACCTGAACTTCTGAATCTGTCTGCCTTATCAATAAAGATTTTTCAGTGATTTGAATTTGGAAGATGGGGTTTGGAGATACCATTTTTATCATTACTAAAGTGAAAAATCATAGTAAAGCAAAGTGAAAACCATAGTAGATCATTAATATAAGGGAAGTGAAGTCAGTCAGAGTAATTGTTGGAGGTCCGCTGCAATTACAATTGAAGAGACAGTACGTAATGGGAAATAATTGCACTATAGTGATTTCTTGTTTTCTTTTCTTTTTTTTTAATAGAATAACATTTTATTTTATTTTTATTTTACAATAAAATATGACCTGATTATAGTTTTAATATTATACAGTTCGTTATTTTATTTTTGAAAAGAAGAAAGTATGGAGTCAAGGTATAAAGAGAAAAGTCCCAAGATTTATTAACTTGCATCAACTCCATACCCAAATTTTCTTTTCATCTTTCTTTTTATACACTATTTCTCATAAAAAGATGTAAGAACTCAGCTTATATCCCCAACACTCAAAATGTGGGTTGGTTGCAATTTGTACAAACAATTTCAAAATAGTAGAAAAGGCTCACTACAATCTGCCTAAAATCACTTCCAAGTGAAATGCTTTTAGACCTTGAATGATTAATAGCTGTGTTGTATATATCCAGGGTCTGCTGGTAAAGTTTTATACGCTCAGTTTTTATCTTTGCAGGATAGAATTGGTTTACTGTATTTTTGAAATATAGTTAAAAAAATGATTATTCTTTCATTTTTGAAACAGGGGCCGCACTTTAAATGCACTTTTTCTTTTAGAAAAAAACTCTAGCTTCCAGATCTGCTCTCTCGACTCTCAACTCTCGACTGCGCCTCTCTCTCTCAATCGCCGCCGTGTCATCTGTTGTGCGACCACCAGAACATCTCCGTCTCTCTTTCTCCATCACCGTCGTGTCTAAAGCTTCGAAACCGTGGTATCGCCGCCGCCGTCGTCTCTCTCTATTTATTTTTTATTTTGGGTCTTTCGATTTTTCATTTCTCTATTTCGATGGTATCATGTCTTGTGCTTTGATTTTTTGTGTGTTTTTATACCTGGGTTTTGTGTCTACTCTTGTAGAGAAATAACAACAGACACTCCACAATTTCCTTAACTGCTAAGCTAAGCTAATCCCTCTGGCTCGATTTCGACCTCTCAGTCTGTCTTTATTATATAAACCCTCAGAGTGGGTGAAAACCGTATGAGACCAACAATGTCGATGACTGGTTTGTTAGCGTTACCGGAGGGCTGCATAGCGGACATCATCTCCCTCACCAGTCCTCGCGACGCCTGCCGCTTGGCTTGTGTCTCCACCGTCTACAGATCCACCGTCGATTCCGACCCTGTCTGGGGCCGCTTCCTGCCTCCCCAGTACCTGGCCGCCATCCCCGACTCAGCCTCCTTATCCAAGAAGCAGCTCTACCTCCAAGCTTGTCACAACCCCGTCCTCATTAACGATGGTAAACTGGTAATTTCACACTAACTCTTTGATTTGTTTCCCTTTTGAATTTTTAGAATGTTTTATTTGGGGAAAAATACTTGGTCATTGCAAACAACCCCTTTTGAGTGTTGTTGTTTTGGAGCAAAAATTGTAGGTTCATGTTACAATCCCATTTTTATTTTATTTCATTTTAATTAGAAAAGCTGATTTTAGTTTTAGCTATTGGATTATATTTTTAGTGCCATGGAAATCTGCAGGTAACATTTTTATTTATGAATTTGTAAGTGTTTGATTGACATATTGAACAGAGCTTTTGGTTGGACAAGCCGAGCGGGAAGAAATGTTACATGATATCAGCTAGGGAACTCACGATTGCGTGGGGTGATACTCCTGAATATTGGGGCTGGATTCAATTGCCTGAGGCTAGGTATCGTTCTCGTTTCGCTAATTTTTCTTGTATCTTTTATACTTAATTAGAGTGTTTTTGATTGACTATGATTGGAAAAAAATAAACAGATTTCCTGAGGTGGCTGAGCTGAGAGATGTGTGCTGGTTTGACATTAGTGCCAGGATTAGTACTTCAATTCTGTCCCCGAGAACAACTTACGTATTTTACCTTGTGTTCAAGCCAGTCAATGATCCATATCGATTTGAAAATTACCCGGACGAATTTGAAGATAACCCAGTATATGGATTTATCGACAGATTTGAAGCTAACCCGGTATATGGATTTGAAGATAACCCGGTATATGGATTTATCAACAGATTTGAAGGTAACCTGGTATATGGATTTGAAGATAACCCGGTAGAAGTAACTATTGGACTTGCGGATAGTGATGGCCAAACACGTACTGTTTATTTGGATCCTACGGAAAGACGTTTTCCTACTGATGATCAGGGGTCCTTCCCAGAGGAGAGAGGAGATGGATGGTTTGAGTGTGAATTGGGCGAATACTTCTATGGAGGTGATGAAGATGGTGAATTGTCAATGGCTATTAAGGAGACTGAGCGTCTTAATGGGAAGAGGGGCCTCGTCTTCCAAGGAATAGAGATTAGGCCGAAAAAGGAGTAAGTAAATAACTGAAAAGGAGGCTGAATTAGGTGAGTTTTTGTAATGGAGACGTAGTAATGATGAGTTGTATGTTGTAATGATGAATTAGGTGTCGAGGCAGTCTATTACCTGGTGCATTCTCTTTTGAGAATAAAGTAGTTGTATAAAGCACCAGAGAAACCACAAGAGTGGAAAGGAATTACATCTTGAGCTGCCAACTTTTGAAAGGCATTTTGCCATGTAGTAGATGTGTTGAAACCTGGAGCTTAGTTTGCTATACAGTGCGCTGCCTGGTTACATTGTCTATAAACAAAAGAGAGAGAAGCTATATGATGAATAGAGATGAGAAGCTCATTGTCCTGAATAATATTACTTGGTGCATTTGGTTGTATGTTGGCATTTGGTTGTATGTTGTATTTGTCATTGTATATTTATATATGTGAGAATAATAATTCAGGCTTGAGTTTCGAAATTGAGTTATTTGACAGGATGAATTGGATACGACTGTTATGGTGGTTAGAAGCAGTAACTTTACAAGTCTCCAATGTTTGAAGGATGACTAAACACTTCTTAAATAAACTCTATGTTATTGCCAGCCTTGTCAATAAAGATTTTTTAGTGATCAGAATTGGGAAGATGGGGTGTGGAGATATCATTTTTATCATTAATAGAAGTAAAATATTATAGTAAAGCAGGGTCGATCATTAATATAACGGAAGTGAAACCAGTTAGGGAAGTTGTTGGAGGTTCACTACAATTATAATTGAAGAGAGTAATTAATGGGAAGTAATTGTAGTATAGTGACATCTTTTATTATAGAATAACATTTTATTTTATGATAAAATATGATCTAATTATTGTTTTTATATTATACATGTATATATATATATATATATATTTATAACGGAGTAAAGGTTCAAAGAGAAAGTCCCAAGATTAAGACAAAAATATTGGCCTTCATTATTTTTTACTCTCCCTCAATTTTACAAATCTTATCAACAAATACCATCCTTTTAGACCATAGATTAACAGTCTTGTTTAATTATTTATTTATGTTAAAATCATTGCTAATTTGTGTTGAATTCACTAAAAAGGATGGATCTTGTAAAGCTAACATTTGCATAGACACGAGATCGAGTCTGCTGGAAAGATCAAGACAAAGACATTGAGCAAGAAAATCAGTATTGGCATCTTCCAGGCAGACGAACATCTTTCTTAGATACCTGACGCATAGAGAAGTTAAAGCAAAAGACGTGGAAGTGTCGGCAGAAGAAAATATAAAACCACAATTACTAGGTGTCGGCAGGAGAATATCCACTATTCACTTTATCAATAGAGTAAAAAGTAATTGAAGCATTATCAGAAGATAATAAAAAATGAATCACTTTTGTACGCTAAAAGTTTTAAATGTGCTGAATAATTATCCTTTTTGTATTAATCATCTCTTGTAATCTTTCTATCTTTAGAATAACTGTCTTTCCTGTACTAATTATCTCTTGTAATCTTCGTATCTTTAACCTTTTGTGATAATTGTCCTTTTGAGTACATAGTAATTATCTTGTTCCAAGCTTATTTCTAAGCTCCAACTTCATACATACATTATACACGCTTCTGAACAAAAGAAAGAAGCAATCTTCCTTCTCCTTTCCTTGGCATACATCTCATAAATAGTTTCAGAAAACATTATACCAAATCTAGCAAAAGTTTGCGGTCTACAAGTAACTCTCCTTAATAAAACTTTAATAGTTTGATGTATTTATTTCATGGATTAGGAAATAAAAATGAGGAATAAGATTGATTGATGGTGTTTACTTACTTAAAATTCAATCCGTAATGAAAATAAAAATGTTGGTCTTGCATCAATTTGAGGTTATGGAATAGGAAGCTTATTCCCTCTATTATATTAGGGAATCTCATTCTCATTCCCGAATGTAATATAAAAAGTCTCTTATATCATTTAAAAAAAAAAAAAAACTTATTTTGATAAATCTATCTTTGCTTTGAATTAATTTATTGTTGTTATTATTATTATTATTATTATTATTATTTTAAAGACAAAAGTAGGGAGTAAAGGTATAAAGGGAAAAGTCTCAAGATTTATTAAACTGCATCAAATCCATACCCAAATTTTCTTTTTATCTTTCTTTTTTAACACTATTTCTCATAAAAGATATAAGAACTCAGTTTATATCCCCAACACTCAAAATGTGGGTTGATTGCAATTTGTACAAACAATTTCAAAATAGTAGAAAAGGCTCACTACAATCTGCCTAAAATAACTTTCAAGTGAAATGCTTTTAGACCTTGTATGATTAATCATTGTGTTGTATATATCCAGGGTCTGCTGGTAAAGTTTTATATGCTCAGTATTTATCTTTGCAGGGAATTTAATAACTTCAGTAACTAAGAAGAATGACGATTGATCATGAACATAGAGGACTATTTGATGTTGAAAAAATACATAGAGATATACAATACCAAAACCAGTAGAAATACCAAATAGAATGTGCAACGTTAACAGCTAGATCCCACAAATGACTTGGATATTAAACTTCCAAGTAACTTCCATATATCAAGTGCACACCAAATGTCCAACACCTTATCATTCTAGTGCTGCAAGGAAAAAATCATGGCTCTTCCCAATAAAATTTAGCAGATCAACGGTAAGTTCGAGAGTTTCAGAGAGTTTGATGATAAAGCATGAGGTTTTACGAGAGGGTAGATGGTTGAAGCAATTGTAGTTGATGAAACAGAATTTATTTATTTATTTTTAATTTTTCAATCTCTAATTTTTAATTTTTTTTAATTATTTATTCTTTATTATTTTAAAAATTTTCTTAATTGCATTTATTTTTTTATTTTTTTTTTTAAATTATTTGATTCGTGCATGTGTCAAGATCCTAAATTAAGATTGAAAGTGACAAAATTATCCCATTCCATTATCTTATCTATTAAGTTTGACTGTTCATTGGCTGATAGAAGGGGTTAATTTCCTCTCGACTGCGCCTCTCTCTCTCCAACGCCGCCGTGTCATCTGTCGTGCGGCCATCAGAACATCTCCGTCTCTCTTTCTTCATCACCGTCGTGTCTAAAGGTTCGAAACCGAGGTATCGCCGTCGCCGTCTCTCTCTCTGTCACTTTCCTTTTTTTTTTTGGGTCTTTCGATTGTTCATTTCTATATTTCGATGGTATCATGTCTCTTGCTTTGATTTTTTTTTTTTTTTTTTGGTGTGTTTTTATATCGGGGTTTTGTGTCTACTCTTGTAGAGAAATAACAACAGACACTCCACAATTTCCTTAACTGCTAAACTAAGCTAATCCCTCTGGCTCGATCTCGACCTCTCAGTCTGTCTTTATTATATAAACCCTCAGAGTGGGTGAAAACCGTATGAGACCAACAATGACGATGACTGGTTTGTTAGCGTTACCGGAGGGCTGCATAGCGGACATCATCTCCCTCACCAGTCCCCGCGACGCCTGCCGCTTGGCTTGTGTCTCCACCGTCTACAGATCCACCGTCGATTCCGACCCTGTCTGGGGCCGCTTCCTGCCTCCCCAGTACCTGGCCGCCGTCCCCGACTCAGCCTCCTTATCCAAGAAGCAGCTCTACCTCCAAGCTTGTCACAACCCCGTCCTCATTAACGACGGTAAACTGGTAATTTCACACTAACTCTGTTTCCGTCTTGAATTTTTAGATTGATTGTTCGGGGGAAAAATAAATAGTTGTTGCAAACAACCCTTTTGAGTATTGTTGTTTTGGAGCAAAAACTGAAGGTTCATGTTACAATCCTATTTTATTTCATTTAATTTTAATAATACAAGTTAGTTTTAGTTTTGAATTTGATTAGATTAGATTCAATCTATCTAGTCATCTATTAGTTTTTAATTTGAACTTTTGTTTAGCTATTGAAATTCCTTTATAAATTTGAGAATTATGATTAATAAAGGTTGAGTTGATTATTTAATTTTATACTTGGTGCCACGGAAATGTGCAGGTAACAGTTTATTATGAATTTGTGATTGTTTGATTGACACATATTGAACAGAGCTTTTGGTTGGACAAACCGAGTGGGAAGAAATGTTACATGATATCAGCTAGGGAACTCATGATTGCGTGGGGTGATGATCCTCGTTATTGGGGCTGGATTCAATTGCCTGAGGCCAGGTATTGTTCTCGTTTCACTAATTTTCTTGTCTCTTTTATACTTATTTAGAGTCCTTTTGATTGACTACGATTGAAAAACCAAAGAATGAACAGATTTCCTGAGGTGGCTGAGCTGAAAGGGGTGTGGTGGTTTGACATTAGTGGCAAGATTAGTACTTCAATTCTGTCCCCAAGAACAACTTACGTATTTTACCTTGTGTTCAAGCCCTTCAATAATCCATTTGGATTTGAAAATCACCCGGTAAAAGTAACTGTTGGACTTGCTGACAGTGGTGACCAAACACGTACTGTTTATCTGGATACTATGGCGAGACGTCTTCCTGCTGATGATCAGGGGTCCTTCCCAGAGGAGAGAGGAGATGGGTGGTTTGAAATTGAATTGGGTGAATGCTTCTATGGAGGTGATGAAGATGGTGAATTGTCAATGAGTGTTAAGCAGACTGAGCGTCTTAATTTGAAGAGCGGCCTCATCTTCCAAGGAATAGAGATTAGGCCAAAAAAGGAGTAAATAAATAACTGAAAAGGAGGCTGAATTAGGTGAGTTTTTCTATTGAGATGTAGTAAATGATGAGTTGTATGTTGTAATGATGAATTAGGTGTCGAGGCAGTCTATTACTTGGTGCAATTTTTTTTTTTAATTTGAGAATAAAGTAGTTGTATTAAGCACCAGAGAAAGCACAAGAGTGGGAAGGAATTACATTTTGAGCTGCCAACTTTTGAAAGGCATTTTGCCATGTAGTAGATGTGTTGAAACCTAGAGCCCAGTTTGCTATACAGTAGGCTGCCTGGTTGCATTGTCTATAAACAAAAGAGAGAGGACCTATATGATGAATAGAGATGAGAAGCTTAATGTCCTGAATAATATTAACAATGTCCTGGGTAATATTACTTGGTGCATTTGGTTGTATGTTGTATTTGACATTGTATGTTATATATGTGAGAATAATAATTCAGGCTTGAGTTTCGAAATTGAGTTATTTGACAGGATGAATTGGAAACGACTGTTAATGGTAGTTAGAAGCAGTAATTACAAGTCTCCAATGTTTGAAGGATGACTAAACCCTTCTTAAATAAACTCCATGTTATTGCCAGCCTTATCAATAAAGATTTTTTAGTGATCTGAATTTGCAAGACGGGGTGTGGAGATATCATTTTTATCATTTATAAAAGTGAAAAATCATAGTAAAGCAAAGTGAAAACCATAGTAAATCATTAATGTAAAGGAAATGAAACCAGCCAGAGTAGTTGTTGGAGGTCCACTACAATTATTTTGAAGAGACAGAAAGTAATGAGAAATAATTGTAATATAGTGATTTGTTATTATTATTATTATTATTTAGAATAACATTTTATTTTATTTTTATTTTGTCATAAAATATGATCTAATCATAGTTTTAATATTTTACAAATTGTTTTTTTAATAAAAAAAGAAAGTACGGAGATAAGGTTTAAAGAGAAAAGTCCAAAGATTTGACCCATAAATGTTGGCCTTCATTATTTTTTACTCTCTCCCTCAATTTTACAAATCTTATCAACAAATACCATCCTTTAGATTATAGATCAACGCAGTCTTGTTTAATTATTTATTTATATTAAAATCACTGCTAATTTGTGTTGAATCCACTGATAGGGAAGAATCTTGTAACGCTGACTTTTGCACAGACACGAGTGTCTGCATGAAAGATCAAGAGAAAGACAGTAAGCAAGAAAATCAGGATTGGCATCTTTCATGTAGGCGAACATCTTTCTTGGATTCCAATTTCAACTCAAAATCCATCATTTTCTCATTCGTCTCTGCGCGAAGATTTGACTTGACTGACCTTTAGTGAGCCCCTTCTTCTTGCTCCACTTTCAACGCATGGCAAACAAAACGTGAGTCTGCAGTGCTACACTTTTATTTGTTTATTTATTTATTTCTTCAAACTAGCATTGATATTTTTTTCTTTTGTTTTTTTGTTTTTGTTTTTTTTTTTAAATTTATTACAATTACATAATTACCCCTCTTTCATCTCGTTAAAAGGTTAATGTCAGCTCCAAAATTGCATCATTCACCACAGCTCCTTCTATTAGGGGTGGGCAACACCATGTTCGGATCGCTTTCGACCGGATCCGATCCGAATATGGTAACTTCGTGGATCGTCATTTTTGGATCCGAACATGATCCATCAAGGAGAAGGAACCGATCCGATCCGAACACCTAATTTACGGATCGGACCGGATCGGACCTGATCAGAACACCTACTTTCAATTTCAACTTATGATAAGAAGATGGTGTACCTTCGTGAATTGTAATACATATCTCCCAAATTTTGTAAACATTCATACAAATTACTCAACATCAAACACGTGCAACATCTCCTTTACCGGCTACCAACATCAAACACCACTGACAACTACTCACCCAGAATAATAATAAAAATAAATAGGAGAATTGGACACTTAGTTTTTAAGGTCATTTTCAACAACAAGTCTTCTGAATTTCAATACGCCCATATTTATATTAATGGAAATCATAGTGGACTTTATGTTTATGAGAGTGAAAATGAGTGAGAGATGAATGTTATGGTTAGCTTAAGTGGACTTTATATAGAGACATATGAAATTACGTATGTATCATTGTTCACGGGTTCACGGATCGGATCGGTTTTGGATACCCCGATCCGATCCGATCCGTGAAACATGGTGTTTTCACAAGTGAGGATCCAAACACCTTACTTTTGAACATGTGATCCGATCCGAACACCCACGGATCGGACCGGATCAGGGTGTTCGGATCGGTTTCATGTTTTTGTGCCCACCCCTACCTTCTATACAACCTTTTTTTTTTTTACAAAAATTCTCTCTCTCTCTCTCTCTCTCTCTCTCTCTCTCATCCAGTGGCGAACCTAGAAATCTGTATTAGGGAAGGCACTTTTTTAGAATAATTATAACATAAAAAAATAAATTTTATGAAATGTTATTTATAATATTTCTTTCAATTATTAGACTAACGTTATATGAAATAAAAATAGCAAAAATATATAACCAATAGAAGATATATAATTTTACCCCTTAGAAGATTATAAATAAAATTTCTTAAAATAACATTTTTAATACAAATATAAAATCAAAAGCATACCGATTGTGAGTTGATAATTTATGAAGTTAAAATATTTTAAATTTAAAGATAAGTTTGTAACAATGGAAAAAAAAAAAACAACATGTTTTGATAGGAGAACAAATCAAACCAAAATGGGAAAAAAAATTTGAGGAAAGATAACATGTTTTGATAGGAAAATTAATTGAACCATGGTGGATGAAAGAAAAAAGATCCATACGTTAAAAATATATATATTATGAGACAAAGCAAAATTGACTAGTGAATAAAAAAAAAAAAAAAAAAAAAAAAAAAGCAACATTTGTGAGTGAATAAAATTAAAAAAAAAAAATGAGACAAAGGCGAGTGAAGAAAAAAAAAGACACAATGGGGAGTTGAACCATGGCTGCATCTAGGAAGGAAAGCAACCACAACCATCAAAACCTTTCAAATCTTGTGATTCCATTTAATATTCTATTTATATAATATATATTAAATTACCAAGAAAAAAGATAAAATGCAAAATCTCTTTAATAAGGCCAAAGATCGAACCCTGGTGGCATTTACAATAAAAGGCAGACTACTACCATCCAAGCCATCATGCGCCAATGAAGTAATATCACATTATATTTATATATTTAAATACAGTAAACTTAATTAATTTTCAAAAAATTTTAGGGGGAAGGGGGCGGGAAGGGGGGGACCCCCTTGGTCCAACAGTGGGTTTGCCCCTACTCTCATCTGAATCAAGGTTTTTGCGCTTCGTTTGTCTCCATTTCACCTTTGAAGGTACACTAATTTACAAAAATCTTCACCTTCTCTCTTCATATTTCTCTTGAACCTCAGACAAGTAGTCTTATTTCTATGACTTATCGGGATAAAGACAACAAACTATGTGAGAGGAGACTTTCGGTTTGTTCTTGTGAATTGTGATGTTTTTGTTCTTTGTCTCCTCATGACACTTAGTGTTTGTTTGATACGAAAATATCAGGAAGACTGCTCACTACTTTTTGTGATTTCAATAACTGGAATGGGAGGCGTTGGAAAAATATCAAGGTAGCATTCTTTCTTTCTTTCGCTCTTTTTCTTTTTCCCTTTTTGCCAATATTGTTACTCCAGCTCAATAAAAAAAAATAGCTACAATCGTCACTAAAAACTCCACAAAATTCCTTAGTTGGACTAATAATTTGCTTTATCAAATGAGAATAAAACTTTTTCATATTTGTTATTTTATGTTCAATATAAAAAGGATCAAATATTAATAAAAAGCATCATTGTCCTTTCATCTTGGTTGCTAATGTAATAAAATTTACAATTAATTAATTTTTTTTCTTTTTTATAATTTTAGACATGCAATTGATTAAAAAAAATTTTAGACATGTGATTGATTGTTGCAGGTGGTGTGTGACGTCGAACACATTGCGAACCCTCAAGGACAAGAACCAATAGTTGACTTCAGAACACATCGATTCTTATTTGACGTACATACAAAAGAAATGGTGGAATAAGGTTGAAGATAGTAGATATATAGTCTATGAGAGTTAAATAATATGTTTAGTTTTTATCTTGCAGACATTTATAGTATTGTACTATAAAGAGTCTTATGTCCGTAAAGGAATAAAATTTGATCTGACTACAGCTAATGTATCCTCAGAGTGACCTGCATTTGGTTGTGGTAAGATAAACGCATCAGTTTCATGGTGGCGTGTTGAAAATATAAGTGTTAATCGAAGATTAAGATTTATTATTTGATAATTCAAATTAGTCCTATAACATTGACGTATTCAAATTGTAGTTGTTACTACCATGTAGTCTAAATCAAAATCATTGAGTTCTCTGTCAGGTATGTCTCAGGGAGCAGAAAATATTAATATATGATTCTCTTGCACATATTGACTTAACTGAATGGATTGAGCCATTTGAGCCGTTGGTGCCTTTCATGTCCATTTTGTTGCGGTTCATAAGATTTTATGAGAATACCCAAATAGATATGTCACCCATAGATGAACGGTGAAAACTTGAATATCTTGATAGATCGGTTGTGCCCCAGCAACCCGATGGGTGAGTAAATTTATAACTTAATATAAATATATATATATTGTAAATGTTATATTAATATCATTTAATTAATTTATTACAGATACAGAACGAGTTGTGGAACGTATGTGGCAATGTACATACACAATCTTTTACAGTCGAAAGAGAATACATGAAAATTAAAATGACCTAATCAAGTTGTAGACGCCTTTGCATTGAGAGCAGAGATTGTTAGAAATCTATATATGTTTTCGATAATGTTGTATAAAGTAAATAAATTTCGGAAATGGGTATTAGACTTTGATGAAGAGATTGTATATAAGTAAATGTATTAATTTATATATTAACTATTCATTTTGTTAATTACTAATTTATGAAAATAATATACTGAAGGTTAATATTGATATGTATAAAATTTGAAAGCCATGATCGGTTTCTTAAACGGTTTGAAAAACCGAAATCGGGTTTTTAATCCACTTGAAAAAAACAATCAAAGGAGAAAATCAATAAAAACCTATGATCGGATATTTACAGGCATTGAAAAACTTAAATAAGTTTTTTAACCCCATTGAAAAATCAATCCTATTTGTTTTCCAATTTTTACCTCCTTTTTTCACCATATTTGATGTTCTCCTAACCAAAAAGATAAAAACCCATAGAACTGATGTTATATTTTACAACGAATCAACATTACAAACAAACATAGTTCGATGAATCAACATTGAGATTTGCACAAGGTAAAACATTATCATCTAAATGTCATGTCTTACTTCAGTATCACCATGTGGAGTCATTATATAATTATTTACGTAATTCTATGTTAATTAATTATATTAATGCAATTTTAGGGCCATATTTGCTCATTGAAAGCCATCTGAATGGGAGAAAATCAAGAAAAATCATGATCGATTTTTTTAAAGAGGTTTAAAAACTGAAATCGATTTTTTAACTCGTGTGAAAAACCGATTAGACAAGAAAATAAGAAAAACCCATAGTCAATTGTTTGCAGAGGTTGAAAAATTAAAATCAGTTTTTTAACCCCACTAAAAAATTAATCTTATGTTTTCTCTTCTTTTTACCTCATTTTCCACCATATTTCAAGGTTCTCCATGATAAAAAAAAGACACAAAAATCATAAATCCATGGCATAAGACTCTTTTGTCATGGAGCTATTATAGGAGAGGGTCAAAGGCTCCTATCATGGAACCATGACAAGAAAGGCTCTTATCATGAGTGCATAGCACTTTTTGCAATAATTTTGTTTTTCAACTTACGATCTTATGTTTCTACACTAAATCACATAGTGTAATTTCACCCACAAGAGTAATCACTCTACACAAGGCTAAATAAGCAATGTGAATAGAAAAATATTTAAGGTAAAAAACAAAAAATAAGGAAACAATATACCTCCAAAACTCAACGTGATTTTATCGGATGAATGAAGAAGCTTGAATGATAGATGAAGAAACTTGAGTTTTAGTAAGTTTTTGATGGTGGAAGGAGAAAGGTAGAAGAAGAAGACTGAGGGTTTAGTTTGGTAATTTAGGCTAAGGACAATAGAGTTATTTTAAATTTGTTAATTACTGGCAAAAGAGACAACTTAAGATATTATACTTAAGGGTTTCTAGGTCAGAAGGGGGTATTGGGTGCAATTAATATGTTTGAGGGAGTAAAAACAAAATTTTCCTTAGAATGGATTGAAAACGAATTTTCTTTTTGAATTTGTATAGTTTTGAATTTATCCTTGAAATAATTTGAAGAATATTACAAATAAAATAATCTTGCCTCCGCTTAATATGAATTTATATTATTATCATTATTTTGAAATATCCTCTCTAACCTGAGCTTCTGAATCTGTCAGCATTATCTGTAAAGATTTTTTTAGTGATCTGAATTTGGAAGATAGGCTGTGGAGATATCATTTTTATCTTTAATAAAAGTGAAAAATCATAAAAGCAAAGTGAAAACCATAGTAGATCATTAATATAGTGAAATGAAATCTGTCAGAGCAGTTGTTGGAGGTCCACTGCAATTACAATTGAAGAGACAGTACGTAATGGGAAATAATTGCACTATAGTGATTTCCTTTTTTAATAGAATAACATTTTATTTTATAATAAAATATGATCTAATTATAGTTTTAATATTCTACAGTTTGTTATTTTACTTTTGAAAAGAAGAAAGTATGGAGCAATGGAGCAAAGGTACAAAGAGAAAAGTCCCAAGATTTATTAAATTGCATCTAACTCCATACCCAAATTTTCTTTTCATCTTTCTTTTATACACTATTTCTCATAAAAAGATGTAAGAACTCAGCTTATATCCCCAACACTCAAAATGTGGGTTGGTTGCAATTTGTACAAACAATTTCAAAATAGTGGAAAAGGCTCACTACAATCTGCCTAAAATCACTTCCAAGTGAAATGCTTTTAGACCTTTGGATGATTAATAGCTGTGTTGTATATATCCAGGGTCTACTAGTAAAGTTTTATATGCTCAGTATTTATCTTTTAAGGGAATTTAATAACTTCAGTAACTGACGATTGATCATAACATAGAGGACTATTTTTTTTTTTTTGAAATAAACATAGAGGACTATTTGATACATAGAGATATACAATACCAAAACCAGCAGAAATACCAAATAGAATGTGCAACATTAACAACTAGATACCACAAATGAATTGAATATTAAACTTCCAAGTAACTTCCATATATCAAGTGCACACCAAATGTCCAACACCTTATCATTCTAGTGCTGCAAGAAGAAAATCATGGCTCCTCCCAATAAAATTTGTCATAGATCAACAACGAATTCGAGAGTTTCAAAGAGGTTGATGATAAAGCAAGAGGTTTTACGAGAGGGTAGATGATTGAAGGAATTGCAGTTGATGAAACATAATTTATTTATTTATTTTTAGTTTTTTAATCTCTAATTTTTATTTTTTTAATTATTTATTCTTTATTATTTTTGAAAATTTTCTTAATTGCATATATATATTTTTAATTTTTAAAATTTTTTCCAAATTATTTGGTTATTACATGTGTCAAGATCCTAAATTGAGATTGAAAGTGACAAAATTACCCCTTCCATTATGTTATCTATTAAGTTTTACTATTCATTGGCTGATAGGAAGGATTTTTTTTTTTTCGAAATATTAGGGTTAATTTACTACATTTTTTAAATATAGGTAAAACTACTATATTTTTTAAAAAATTGGGGACGAAAATGATTTTTGAAACAGATCCGTACTTTCAATAATACCCAAGAAAAATCACTAGCTTCCAGATCTGCTCCCTCGACGGCGCCTCTCTCTCTCAATCGCCGCCGTGTCATCTGTTGTGCGACCACCAGAACATCTTCGTCTCTCTTTTCGCATCACCGTCGTGTCTAAAGTTTCGAAACCGAGGTATCGCCGCCGTCGTCTCTCTCTCTCTCACTTTTGTTTTTTTTTTTTGGGTCTTTCGATTGTTCATTTCTATATTTCGATGGTATCGTGTCTCTTGCTTTGATTTTTTTTTTTTTTATTTTTTTATTTTATTTGGTGTGTTTTTATATCTGGGTTTTGTGTCTACTCTTGTAGAGAAATAACAACAGACACTCCACAATTTCCTTAACTGCTAAGCTAAGCTAATCCCTCTGGCTCGATCTCGACCTCTCAGTCTGTCTTTATTATATAAACCCTCAGAATGGCTGAAAAACGTATATGAGACCAACAATGGCGATGACTGGTTTGTTAGCGTTACCGGGGGGCTGCATAGCGGACATCATCTCCCTCACCAGTCCTCGCGACGCCTGCCGCTTGGCTTGTGTCTCAACCACCTACAGATCCACCGTCGATTCCGACCCCGTCTGGGACCGCTTCCTGCCTCCCCAGTACCTGGCCGCCATCCCCGATTCAGCCTCCTTATCCAAGAAGCAGCTCTACCTCCAAGCTTGTCACAACCCCGTCCTCATTAACGATGGTAAACTGGTAATTTCACACAAACTCTTTGATCTGTTTCCCTTTGAATTTTTAGGCTGTTTTGCTTGGGGAAAAATAATTGGTCATTGCAAACAACCCCTTTTGAGTGTTGTTGTTTTGGAGCAAAAATTGTCGGTTCATGTTACAATCCCACTTTTATTTTATTTCATTTTAACTAGAAAAGTTGGTTTTAGTTTTAGCTATTGGATTATATTTTTAGTGCCATGGAAATCTGCAGGTAGCAGTTTATTTATGAATTTGTAAGTGTTTGATTGACATATTGAACAGAGCTTTTGGTTGGACAAGCTGAGTGGGAAGAAATGTTACATGATATCAGCTAGGGAACTCGCGATTGTGTGGGGTTATACTCCTGCATATTGGGGCTGGATTCAATTGCCTGAGGCTAGGTATCGTTCTCGTTTCGCTAATTTTTCTTGTATCTTTGTTACTTAATTAGAGTCCTTTTGATTGACTACGATTGAAAAACAAATAATGAACAGATTTCCTGAGGTGGCTGAGCTGAGAAATGTGTGCTGGTTTGACATTAGTGGCAAGATTAGTACTTCAATTCTGTCCCCAAGAACAACTTACGTATTTTACCTTGTGTTCAAGCCAGTCAATGATCCATATGGATTTGAAATTTACCAAAAGGATTTGAAAATAACCCGGTAAAAGTAACTATCGGCCTTGCTGATAGTGGTGGCCAAACACGTACTGTTTATTTGGATCCTACGGAAAGACGTTTTCCTACTGATGATCAGGGGTCCTTCCCAGAGGAGAGAGGAGATGGGTGGTTTGAAAGTGAATTGGGCGAGTGCTTCTATGAAGGTGATGAAGATGGTGAATTGTCAATGACTATTATGGAGACTGAGCGTGGACTGCCTGGTAATTGGAAGAGGGGCCTCGTCTTCCAAGGAATAGAGATTAGGCCGAAAAGGGTGTAAATGAATAACTGAAAAGGAGTGATCTGTGGTGTCTCTAGGCAGTCTTAGGTGCATTTGGTTGTATGTTGTATTTGACATTGTATGTTATATATGTGAGAATAATAATTCAGGCTTGAGTTTCGAAATTGAGTTATTTGACAGGATGAATTGGAAACGACTGTTAATGGTAGTTAGAAGCAGTAATTACAAGTCTCCAATGTTTGAAGGATGACTAAACACTTCTTAAATAAACTCTATGTTATTGCCAGCCTTACCAATAAAGATTTTTCAGTGATCTGAATTTGGAAGATGGGGTGTGGAGATATTGTTTTTATCATTAATAAAAGTGAAAAATCATAGTAAAGCAGAATAGATCATTAATATGACGGAAGTGAAACCAGTTAGGGTAGTTGTTGGAGGTCCACTACAATTATAATTGAAGAGACCGTAATTAATGCGAAGTAATTGTAGTAAAGTGACACCTTCTATAGAATAACATTTTATTTTATGATAAAATATGATCTAATTATTGGTTTTATATTTTATAAATTGTTTTTGTTTTTGTTTTATTATTATTATTATTATTTTCATAATGGAGTAGAGGTTTGAAGAGAAAAGTCCCAAGATTGAGACAAAAATATTGGCCTTCGTTATTTTTTACTCCCTCAATTTTACAAATCTTATCAACAAGTAATATCCCTTAGACCATAGATTCACAGTCTTGTTTAATTATTTATTTATATTAAAATCACTGCTAATTTGTGTTGAATTCACTAAAAAGGATGGATCTTGTAAAGCTAACATTTGCATTGAGAGAAGAGAGTCTACGTGAAAGATCAAGACAAAGACATTCAGCAAGAAAATTAGTATTTGCATCTTTCAGGCAGATGAACATCTTTCTTAGATACCTAAAAAAAATAGAGAAGATAAAACCAAAGTTATTGAAGTGTCAGCAAAAGAAAAGATGAAGCCAAAATTACTAAAGTGTTAGCAAAAGAATTTCCACGATTCATTTTATCAATAAAGTAAAACGTAATTGAAGAATTATTAGAAAACAATAAAGAAAGAATTATTATTGTACACTAAAGACTTTAAATGTGCTGAATAATTGTCCTTCCATACTAATTATCTCTTGTAATCTTCCTATCTTCAACGTTTTGTGATAATTGTCTTTTGTGTCTTTTGTAATTATCTTGTTCCGAGCTTTATCTCTAAGCTCCAACTTCATATATATATATATATATGCTTCCGATAATTGTCTTTTATGTCTTTTGTAATTATCTTGTTTCGAGCTTATCTCGAAGCTCCAACTTCATATATATATATATATATATATATATATATATCCTTCCTAATAAAAGAAAGAAGCAATCTTCCTCCTTTTTTCCTTTGCATACATCTTATAAGCAGTTTCAGAAAACATTATATCAAAGCTAGCAAAAGTTTGTAGTCTACAAGTCTCCTTAGTAAAACTTGAATAGTATGGGGGCTTAAGAAGTCTAACCTAGTTAATGAAAATATAAATTTGTTCTTTTAAGAAAGGTTGATCTATATATATTTATATTTTAAAAAAATATATGCATGAAAATTTTCTAAAAACATTAGGAAATTTTTTTTAAACATTTGAACTATTATCTTTGGTTTAACCTGTTTGGAAAAATAAGAATTAAGTAAAATTTAAATCTGGAAAGAAAAAGATTTTTTTCGGTAAATTTCCCGGTTTCCTTTTGCAAGTACTAAAGTAGATCTTAGAAATAAATTAGCAGTTGTAGGAAGTTTGCCTAACATAGACAAAGATGTTAAAGAATTTTGTAATAAAGTTAAACTTAGCATACAAACTAAAAACTAATTTAACGAAATAGTATAGCTATCAAGTTTGAAACTATGTCCAGGAGGAGCAAATTTTTGATTTTATTACTCTTAACCCCCTACCGTTAGGCTATCTTTGTTAGAGTTAATTAATTGAGGGACAAACTTATATTTTGACCTTATATTTTTATTTTTCTATTTAAATAAAATTTAAAAATTCTAAAATAAATTAAATTTAATCAAATATCCACTATCGATCTTAAGATGGATGTGGGAGATTAATTTAAAAAAAAAAAAATAGATTCAAAGAATGAATATACTGTGTCACCATACTATCATCAGATGCATTATAAATAGGCAAAATATTCTAAACCCCTAAAAAAAATAGGCAAAATATGCATGGATCTATGATAGGAGCCTCTTTTGTTCTATAATGTGCATCGCACTTTTCCTATTAATTTTATTTTCCAACCTACAATCTCATGTGTCATCTGTAAATCACACAGTATAATTTAACTCACAACAATTAATCACTCTACACAAGCCTAAATAAGCAATGTGAACATACACACATACAAAAAAAAAAAAAAAAAAAAAACAACAACAACAATAACATACCTCCAAAACTCAATGTGATTTTGTTGAAGAAAAGAATGTGATTTTGTTAGATGGATAAAGAAATTTGAATGATAGATGATGAAACTTGAATGTTAGATGAGGAAGCTTGAGTTTTAGTAAGTTTTCAATGGTGGAAAGGGAAGGGTAGATGAAAAAAATATAGGGTTAGTTTGGTAATTTAGGCTAAAGAAAATAGAGTCATTTAATTTTTTTTTTCTTTTATTAAGGGCAAAAGAGACGATTTAAATTTATTTTACTTAAGAATATTTTGGTCAAAATGGGGTATTGGGTGGAATTAATATGTTTGAGGGAGAAAAAAACAAATTTTTCCATAGAATTGATTGAAAACGAATTTTCCTTTTGTATTTAGATAGTTTTGAATTTACCCCTTAATATAATCTCAAGAAAATTACTAACAAAATACTCTTGTCTCTATCTATCATGAATTTATATTAATGTAATTATTTTGAAGTGTGTCTTCTAACATGAATCCCCACTCTAATCAATTAAAACCTTTTTAGTGATCTAAATTTGGAAGATGAGGTGTGGAGATATCATTTTTATCAATAATAAAGTGAAAAATCATAGTAAAGCAAAGTGAAAACCAGATCGTAGACCATTTCAAAAGAAAGAAAGAAAGAAAGAAAGAAAACTAGATCGTAGATTATTAACAAATGGAAGTGAAAGTGAAACTAGTTAGGGTTGCTATTGGAGGTCCATAACAATTATAATTGAAGAGACGGTAAGTGATGGGAAATAGTTGTTTACATGAAAGATCAAGAGAAAGACAGCAAGAAAATCAGTCTTGTCATCTTTCAAATAGAATGTGCAACATTAACAACTAGATACCACAAATTAATTGAATAATTAAACTTCCAAGTAACTTCCACATATCAAGGGCACACCAAATGTCCAACATCTTATCATTCTAGTGCTGCAAGAAGAAAATCATGGCTCCTCCCAATAAAATTTGCCACAGATTAACAACGAATTCGAGAGTTTCAGAGAGGTTGATGATAAAGCATGAGGTTTCATGAGAGGGTAGGTAGATAGTTGAAGCATTCGTAGATGAAGAATCAAAATTTATTATTATTATTATTATTTTTTTTTAATCTTTAATTTTTTTAATTAGTTATTCTTTATCGGTTTTAAAATTTTTCTTAGTTGCATATATAATTTTTTTTTTTTCAAATTATTTCATTCATACATGTGTCAACATCTTAGAGTGCAATTGAAAACGATAAAAGTACCCCAATTCACTATATTGTTTGTTAGGTTTGATTGTCCATTAACTGATAAGAGAAATTAATTTGATATTTTTTTTTCGAAATGTTAAAATTGGTTTACTGCATTTTTAAAATATAATTAAAAATACCATAAGTTTTCAAAATTTAGGATGAAAATGATTTTTGAAACAGATCTGCACTTTAAATACCCCTAGACCCTTTTTCTTTTAGGGGATAATCCTGAAAAACCTACCTTAGTTTATGAAAACGTCAATTTTATTATTTAAATTTTATTTTTTTTCCAAATTACCCCATATTGTTAGTAAGTTAACAAAAAAATTGATAAAATTATAAAAAGACAATTTTAATCCTGATAAAACATTTTTATTTAAAAAATAAAATAATTATAACATAATATTTTGAATTAAAAAATTGATTAAAAAGATGGAGATCTATTAGACCATTTCATCTTCAACCTTCAACCTCCATTGTCATTATCATCAATCTTCATTACCAACCATACAACACACCAACCATAGAGTCCATTAGACCACCACCGCGAGTCACCATCTCTTTCTTTTTCTTCTTCCCCCTCCCATTTTTCCCTCTCCCCATTTCTAGGTTTCCAGTCATTAAAAATCCAAATTTTTTTGTTGGAAACCCTAAAAATTTTGGGTTTCCATTTTTTGGAAACCCAGTTATCATCAACCCAAAAAAAATTTACCATATTAACCTCATCATCCATCATCGATCATCAACACCATTATCATTAATCATTAGCACAACTACCAACCAAAATCAAAATCATTTAAAATCAACAATCAAAATTGAAATCATTCAAAGTTAATAACCAAAATCAACCAAGAAGAAGCACGACATCACAACCAGCCAACCACCAGCGAGAAGAGGCATGGCGAGGGGAGATTGAGAGGGAGAGAGTGTGTGTGTGAGTGATAGACCAGTGAGGGAGAGAGAGGGAGGGGGGGGGGGGGAGAGTCGTCCGTGTGAGGGACCGGCGATGACGAGAAGAGACTTTGGAAAAGGATAGCAACTCGACAAGGGGATGAGAGTGGGTGAGGGGACAGTGAGATTTGGTTTGATTATGAAGTGTATTGACTCGACGGTGGTGGAATGAGTGTGCCAAAGTCATTGGTGGTAGAGATGAGTGGTCGTAATGATGAAATCAATGGAAAAAGAAGAAGAATAAGAAACTAAAAGGGAAGAAGAAGACGTATGGAGATGGGTGGCGTCTATAACGCTGAAGAGAAGGAGAAGATGAAGAAAATGGTTTCAATTTTCTATTTTTGTAACTAATTTAGTTTTTCGCTTTTCTTATTTTAATTTTTTAATTATAATATCATTTTATTTATTTACTTTATTAATTTTTCTCAGAGATTTATTTTAAGAATTTTAGTATTATATTATTATATTTTAGAAAGTTTATCTATTTTCAATTTTAATATTATATTTTATTAATTTATTTTAATTAAATTTTTTATCATATTTCGTTTTTTACCTTTTGAAGTCAAACAGTTAATAAAGTCAACAATATCATATTTTAGGGATACTGTTATCCTTTTATATGCCTTCAATCAAGGGATATTTTAAATATTTTTATTAATATTAGGGGAGAGTTTGGATAAAAATAAAATCATAACTGATAAAATAGATATTTTTGTAAACTAGAATGACTTCATTGAGATTATCCCTTATTTTAGAAAAAAAAAAAAAAAACCCAAGCTTCCAGATCTGCTCTCTTGACTCTCAACTCTCTCGACTGCGCCTCTCTCTCCATCACCGCCGTGTCATCTGTTGTGCGACCACGAGAACATCTCCGTCTCTCGTTCTCCATCACCATCGTGTCTAAGTGGTATGGCCGCCGTCGTCTCTCTCTCTTTCACTCTTTTGTTTTGGGTCTTTCGATTTTTTATTTCTCTATTTCGATGGTGTCATATCTTTCGCTTTGATTTTTTTTTTTTTTTTTTTTTTTTTGTGTTTTTATATGTGGGTTTTGTGTGTGTACTCTCGTAGAGAAATAACAACAGAATGGACTGCAGAATGGATGAAAACCGTATGAGACCAACAATGGCGATGACTGGTTTGTTAGCGTTACCGGAGGACTGCAGAGCGGAGATCATCTCCCGCACCAGTCCTCGCGACGTATGCCGCTTGGCTTGTGTCTCAACCGACTACAGATCCACCTTCGATTCCAACTCCGTCTGGAAATGCTTCCTCCCTCCCCATTACCTTCCGGCCGGCAAAGACATCCCCGAGGACCCCTACTCAGCCTCCTTGAAGCAGCGCTACTTCCTAACCTGTCACAACAAACTGGTACTTTCACATTAACTCTTTGATCTGTTTCCGTCTTGAATTTTCAGGTTGATTGTTTGGGGGAAAATAAATAGTTGTTGCAAACAACCCTTTTGAGTGTCGTTGTTTTGGAGCAAAAATTGGAGGTTCATGTCACAGTCATCTTTTTATTTCATTTAATTTTAATAGTAAAACTTAGTTTTAGTTTTGAATTTGATTAGGTTAGATTTAATCTATCTAGTCATCTGTTAAGTTTTTATTTTGAACTTTTGTTTAGCTATTGAAATTCCTTTATAAATTTGAGACTTATGATTAATAAAAGTTGAGTTTATTATTTAATTTTATATTTGGTGCTGCGGAAAGGTGCGGGTAACAGTTTATTTATGAATTTCTGATTGTTTGACTGACATATCGAACAGAGTTTTTGGTTGGACAAGCCGAGTGGGAAGAAATGTTACATGATATCAGCTAGGGAACTCAATGATATCAGCTAGGGAACTCAATATTATGTGTGGTGAGGCTCCTGAATATTGGTGCTGGATTCATTTGCCTGAGGCCAGGTATCGTTCTCGTTTCGCTAATTTTTCTTGTATCTTTTATACTTAATTAGAGTGTTTTTGATTGACTATGATTGTAAAAAAATAAACAGATTTCCTGAGGTGGCTAAGCTGATAGGTATGCGCTGGTTTGACATTTGTGCCAAGATTGGTACTTCAATTCTGTCCCCGAGAACAACTTACGTATTTTACCTTGTGTTCAAGCCAGTCGATGCATATGGATTTGATGATAACCCGGTATACGGATTTGAAGATAACCCGATAGAAGTAACTATTGGACTTGCTGATGGTGGTGACCAAACACGTTCTGTTTATTTGGATCCTACGCAGGCACGTTCTCCTCGTGATGATCCGCGGTCCTTCGCAGAGAAGAGAGGAGATGGGTGGTATGAAAGTGAATTGGGCGAATACTTGTATAAAGGTGATAAAAATGCTGAATTGTCAATCACTATTATGGATACCAAGAGTTGTAAACGGAAGAGTGGCCTCGTCTTCCAAGGAATAGAGATTAGGCCGAAAAGGGTGTAAATGATAACTGAAAAGGAGGTTGAATTAGGTGAGTAATGGGAAATAATTGTAGCATAGTGATTTATTATTATTATTTTTCAGAATAACATTTTATTTTATTTTTATTTTGTCATAAAATATGATCTAATTATAGTTTTAATATTTTAGAAATTGTTTTTTTAATAAAAAAAGAATGTACGGAGATAAGGTTTAAACAGAAAAGTCCCAAGATTTTACGCATAAATGTTGGCCTTCATTATTTTTTAGTCTCTCCCTCAATTTTACAAATCTTATCAACAAATACCATCCTTTAGATGATAGATCAACACGGTCTTGTTTAATTATTTATTTATATTAAAATCACTGCTAATTTGTGTTGAATTCGCTGAAAGGGAAGAATCTTGTAAAACTAACTTTTGCACGGACACGACAGTGTCTGCATGAAAGTTAAAGAGAAGGACAGTGAGCAAGAAAATCAGGAATGGCATCTTTCATGTAGACGAACATCTTTCTTGGATTCCAATTTCAATTAAAAAACCCATCATTTTCTCGTTCGTCTCTGCACGACGATTTGACTTGACTGAGTTTTAGTGAGCCCCTCCTTGCTCCACTTTCAAAGCATGGCAGACAACACGTGAGCATGCAGTGTTGCACTTTTATTTGTTTATTTATTTTTTGAAACTACACGCAGTGCTGCACTTTGAGAATTGATATTTTCTTCATTTTTTTTCTTTTTTAATTTATTACAATTACATAATTACCCCTCTGTCATCTCATTAAAAGGTTATTGTCAGCTCCAAAATTGCATCATTCACTACAGCTTCTTCCATATAGCTTTTTTTACAAAAATTTCTTTCTCTCTCTCTCTCTCTCTCTCTCTCTCTCGTCTCAATCAAGTTGTCATATATATATTTATTTATTTATCACTTATGTGGGAGGAGCTCAACTGCGGCTCAAGAAATCATGCAAGGTTTTTGCGCTTGGTTTGCCTCCATTTAACCTTTGAAGGTACATTAATTTACAAAAGTCTTCACCTTCTGTCTTAAGATTTCTCTCGAACCTCTGACAAGTAGTCTTATTACTATGACTTACTGGGACAAAGGCGACAAACTATGTGAGAGGTGAGTTTCGGTTTGTTCTTGTGAATTGTGATGTTTTTCTTCTTCGTCTCCTCATGACAGTGTGTTTGTTTGATACGAAAATATTAGGAAGACCGCTCACTACTTTCTGTGATTTCAACAACTGGAATGGGAGGTGCTGGAAAGATATCAAGGTAGCATTCTTATTTTTTTTTTTTGGTCAATATTATTACTGCAGCTCAATCAAAAGATAGCTAACATCGTTGCTAAAAACTCCACGGATTCCTTGGTTGGACCAATAATTTGCTTTATCAAATGAGAATAAAACTTTTCATTTTTGTTATTTTTATGTTCAATATAATTTGAACTCTATATATATATATGATATTATGCATCCACATATGTATACATATATATATGCATATGCATATGCATATATATATGTATACATACATAATATCATGTGCATACGTATATATATGTATGTACATGTTTGTGCGTATATAATGTCATATATATGTATGCATGTATACGCATGTGTATAAGTGTTTGTACATAATACATAATCAAGCACTAGTTCTGTACCAGAGCCATATGAAATTAACAGACTGTATACATACATATATATATGTATAAACATGACATGATATTATGTAGAGATACATATATGTGCATATGCATACATATATATGTATGTATATGTATGTACACATACATAATATCATAAATATGTATGTGCATGTATGTGTATTAGTGTATATACATAATACAAATATACATAATCAAGCACTAGTTCGATACCAGGGTTAGATGGAATCGAACACACATTGCTACATCGTAGTCTTACACTTCATAGGAAATCTTAATATTTACTAAGAAAACAAGTCTCTACCCACTAAAATCTTAAGTGTAGAAGATTAAAATATTTTAAATGGTATAAAGAGGTTTTTATCACTCGTGTCATGCAGTGAGAGGACAATACTTGCGCTTATTGGAAAGAAAAATTCATTTCCGGTTTACCAACCTTTTTGCTAATAAAGTTAGAGGTACGGTCCTAACAAATCAAGGAGAGGAGTGGACAAAAACAGACATAGGAAAAATGATTCAGTGTTTGCATCTGAATCTTAATGAATCTAGAAGAATTATTTAAGCCTAATCAATGATTTATAGAGGCTAGGATTTAATTGAGCCGAATTCTAAAGGTAGCATAAATTGGAATTGAAATAAGATGGAGATAAAGGATTTAGATGGCCGGTTAGTTTGCAAAGAAAGAGAGCCTAAAACTATCTTCAATGTGGTGCATCAAATTTGACATCATTTTGGTGTTAACACCAATTTTTTTAACATAATTTTTTTTTTACTCCAATGTGTTGACACCAAATTGATGCAAAAGGTATTTTAAAAAAATATTCCATATATAATTTTTTAACCAATATTAATTAATTTATTTCATATAAAATTTTATTTTCAATTAATTACGCACAATATATTAAAAATTATTAAATACTCACAATTTTTTTTAATTTTTTATAATAAATTATTCTCATTATATTTCTACCTAATTTTTTAGTTACTTAATATTTTTCAACTCATTTTTATCAACTAATTGTTTATCCATCTAATTTTTTATCCATTTCATTTTTCTAACTAATTTTTTATCCAACTATTTTATTATCCACCCCATTATAAAATCTTATTCTCAAATAATTACGCATAATATATAAAAAAAGTTATTAATTTCTCACATAATTTTTTTAATTTATTATAAAATATTGTTATCATTAATAAAGTATGTTTGTTTTACCAAAAAGAAGATGAAGGTTTTATCCTAATCATTAATCTAACACTATCCTAAGTATAACATAAAAATCTAACATTATATGATCTCTACCGTTGGATGAAAAGTGGTTTGATCCTAACTGTTAAATGATATTTTTATCTTTTTCATATTCTATCCTAGGTCTGACATAAAAATTTAATATGATATGATCTCCACCATTGGATAAAAAGTAGTTTGATCTTAACCGTTAAACGATATTTTTATCTCTTCCACACTCTATCCTAGGTCTGATATAAAAATCTAACATGATATGATTTTTACTGTTCGATGAAAAGTGATTTCATCTTAACTGTTAAGCGGTATTCTTATTTTTTCCATACTCTATCTTAAGTCTGATATAAAAATCTAATATGACATGATCTCCACTTTTGGATGAAAAATGGTTTGATTTTAACCGTTAAATGATATTCTTATCTCTTTCACACTCTATCCTAGGTCTGACATAAAAATCTAACATGATATGATCTCCACCGTTGGATGAAAAGTGGTTTAATCCTAACTGTTAAACGATATTCTTATATCTTTCACACAATATCCTAGATCTGATATAAAAATTTAACATGATATGATCTCCACCATTGGATGAAAAGTGGTTTGATCATAACTTTAAAACCGTATTCTTATCTCTTCCATACTTTATCCTAGATCTGACACAAAAATCTAACATGATATGATCTCCACTGTTGGATAAAAAATGGTTTGATCCTAACCATTAAATGATATTTTTATCTCTTCCACAATTGATCTATAAATAATGGCTCTTTCTCAAAATTAAAACATCTTTCTCTTTTAGTTTCAACCAGTAAACATATATCTTTACAAAAATGTCATCAAGCAAGAATTTAGGTGATAAGTTTAAAAATACTCTACGAAGTGCTTCATATTCGAATGAAGAGGACCAACTCCTTTGTCATGTATATCTTGATGTTTCCCAAAATCCAATTATAAGCACAAATCAATTTAGTTTTCAATTTTGATCTTGCATAGAGACTGAATATCATATGACATTATTAGCGCATATCACTCAAGTTCGACCTAGAAGATCTCTGACAGCTCGAATGCAAGTAATCAATGCAGCAATTAGCAAGTTAAGAGGATGCATTCGACAAATTGAAAATTTGAATTCAAGTGGTGTTTCTCAACAAGATATTGTAAGTATTTTCTAAATTTCAGTTATGCAGATTTTATGAAATTCCTTTTATTCTAATTTCGATCCCATTTTTTATAGCTTTAATTTTTGGTCGCATTGTGCAGTTAAATCAAGCCAAAATCTTATTGGCACAAGATCCAAATTATAGTAAAGGATTCAAATTTGATCATGTTTGGCTCTTCCTTAAAGATACAGAGAAATATTTTGATATTAATAGCATGCAAACTCCAGGCCGTCGAAAGAGACATGACTGCATCGAAGCATCACAATCAGACTCGACCATGTCAAAGTCTGCAGAAGTGTCGTCATTTAATATTGATTTAAATGCAGACTTTGAAATTGAAGAGTAAGTTAATGATATTAATGACAATAATGATTCGATTGAGCGGCTTGTTGGGAGGAATAAAGAAAAAAAATGAAAAAGAAACAAGGAGAGGAGATGCTACAATATTTTAAATCCATAAAAAAAGATAATGAACAAATAATGAGTAAGTTTAATGAAACTCAGTCTATACTTCAAAAGAGTTATGAACTCCAACTGTTACAGGCTCAAAATGAGGCAAAAAAATTAGAGTTGCAAGAACGATGCAAAAAGAATAAAATTTTACTAAAGAATGTAGATTCCATAAAAGATCCAATTTTACGTGATGTTTTTCGAAGTAAACAAAAGAGAATTTATGAAAAAAAGTCCTATGAGCAACAATTTCAAGGAGGAAGCAGATCATCCAATGCATTTGACAAGTATTTTGGTGGTTATGGAGGAAGTGGAGATGACCTTCCAAATTTCTAAATGGTTGTTTAGAAGTATTTATATCAAGCATTTTATTTTTAAGTTATGTTATTGTTGTTGTTGTTGTTATTTTATTATTATTATTATTATTAATCATATATGTTTAATTTAAGGTAATGATAATGTTAATGTTATTGTTATTTAAAATATTATTGAGTTTTTGCATTAAAAATATTACCAATTCTATAAAGTAATTATTAAAATAATATTTTGTATATACATTAAATAATTTAATTCATTTTATATTAATATATTACTTATAATATATATTAAAAACTTAAAAATATATTAAAACATATTCAATATTATACCCATTTTAAAGATCTCAATGAAATATTTTCAATGGTATAATTTTTTTATAATAATTTAATTTTTATTTAGAATTATTAATCAAATTATATAAATATATTAAATATGATAAATGATATAAATGAAATAAAAATTATTGTAGTTATTATATAAGGGGTATTATTGGAATTTTGAAAAAAAAAGGGTGCACGTGGATCAACACTAAATTTGGTGTTGGCTACAATTTGACACCAAATTTGGTGTCAAACTATAGTAAAAACACTAAATTTGGCATTGGTTTTTGAGGCAATCAACACAAAAGACAAAGCAAAGTCAGTCGTAAAATCAAGCATTTGACAGAAAGTGGGCCCAAAGAAAGTTAGATTAGTGGCAATAATTAAAAGAAAATTGGGACAAGTGTCACCATCTTAATTCAACATGAAAGATCGTGATTTTCATAGTATTCTCTTAGACTCATGAGATGAGTTAGGTTGGGTTTTGTTAGTTTTTATGAGATTCTTTTAGACTTAAGCAAAGAGTTGGGATGGATCTTGTTAGTGTTTGAGTTTTTTGATGGTGATTGAGGGTTTTTGTTGATTGAGTTTAGGCTTAAAAGGAGGCAGAAAAGTTGATCTAGTTTCCGTCACTTGGTATTGGAATTGTAAGTAATGTCAAGTGCAAGCTTAAGTGAAACTAGATGAAGGTTTGTTTGGTTCAATTAGGCAAAAAACCAAATCAGTTAATAGATCGGTTGTACCCCAATAACCCGATAGATGAGTAAATTTATAATTTAATTAATATATCTTATGACCTTTCTCACAGTTCATCATTAACTCCATTTGTTATCTTTGGTGCTTATCTGTATTATATTCACATGTCATACTATTTTCTTTGCAGGCAATATATAAGCATCTTTATGAGCCTTCTTATAAAGACTCACTTCTTACCACCTTCCTTTAACTGTTTGGTTCTTTACCAAAATGGAGAAAAGAGCTTCAAAAGTTCACTGGTCAATACAACCTTTGGAAACTAAATTTAGAGATGGCTTCCAAAGTCACCTGTATATGGGTGTTAAACAGACCATTCAAACAAACTCTATTTCTAAAGTCTTGTGGACAGTCAACACAAATTACATGTGGCATTTAACTTATGATTATCCAGGACTTTATCTTGAGTTTGGACCAGCTCTTAAGACATTTCTTAAAGAAATAAATCGAGAAGAGTCAGGCATTATCAATTTGATGGACCTTACACCAGATCCATCTTTGTCGCCATCACAATTGTCATTACCAAACATTTTTACAAAAGCTCAAGGCCTTAATGAGGATGATAACAGATATCTCCGTTACAAGACCTATGGACCATCCTTTAATGACCGTACACATCATGAACCATGTCTCATTTGTGGAGCCACAGATTCAGAAGATGAAGACCACGCTTATTGCAATCTTGATTCAGATTGACCTCTTTTACTAAAGTAGCTATAGCTCTACCTATTTGCCACTTGTTTGTAATGATTTTACTTTTTAAAAGTTTGTCGGCCATTTGCTTGTTGGTCACTTTTTTGTCAGTCACAAGTGTATTGTAGACTATATGATTGTCTTTTTATGGGTCCCGGTCTTTAATTATTGTGTTTGTAATAATTATGATAAGCTTGTCATGTAAGCTTGCTTGTCATGTAAGTTTGCTTGTCATGTAAGTTTGTTATGTTGTGAGGCCTCAGACCTATAAATATGTATGCTCCCTTATTGAAGGCAGAATGTAATTAGTTTCCTATCAATAAACTTAGATTTTCTCTTAACCATGACATTCTAGACTCCTTCCTTTGTTGATTCCTCGAAATCCATAGTTTCTATGAAAAAGAAGAAGAAAAGCTTTTGACTAAGTCCGAGTATGCTCTGTGCTTGTCTCCAATGGAGGATCCTGCATAATAGAAAAGCCCTAGTATGCTCTGCGCCTGCCTCCAGTGAGGATTCTGCGCATCAGAAATGTTAATAGTCCCCATTCTCTCAGACCTTAGCTTGCGTTTGGTGAACAGACTGTAGCCTTGTTTAGGCTGTTGAGTGTGGAAGGGCGCTATAGGGATGTAAGTTTATTAAACTAAGGCTCATTCTTTGAGAGGTTTGGGGCTTCTGGCCCACCAGTGGTATCAAAGCCATAGGTTTTTTGTGGTAAGGGCATCTTGAATTCTAGTAATTCAGTGTTGCTGACGTTAGTTATCAGTGGATAGAGCTTACCTGATTTGGATTTGGATGAAAAGTATAAGGGAAATTCAAAATCATGGCTTCTATTTCAAATTTCTTTACGACCTTAGGTAATCCAGAAATTTCAGATTATTCTTCCTCTTCTTCTCAAAGACTATCCTCTTCTGTATCTATTCCTTAATCTCTTCCTCGTACCAGTTTCAGAAAAATAACCAATCTTGTTGAATATACTTATATTCTTGAAGGAGCTTAGATCAATGCTTCTTCTTAGCCTATTGTCAATCGTTATAATGTCTTTAGAAGAGATAAATCTCTTGTCAAAAAAGTCACTCAACTTGTCTCTCACAGATCACTCTCTGTAAAAGAATATGTTCAGTCCACTTCCTTAGACTGCCTTATTCCTGCTATTGAACAGGAGCAATACATTGATCTTGAAATTCCTCAACCTATGATTGATCAATGGATCAAAGAAGGGTACTCACATATCCATTTTGGTACATTTATGATCATTCTTACTCTCTATGGAAGAAAAGGAATCCCAGCTATTTGTCGTCTTGCTCTACTTAATACTACTTATCTTAAGTATGAACATGTAGTGATAGATACTTGTATATCTTTTTTTCATGCTGACAGTATCTCCTTCACCTATTATCCTAATTTCAATATCCTACTAAAGGATAAAAATCTTTCTAAGGCATTGAAAGTCCAACTTTAGATCATTGGTGCTCCACAAGTATTGCCATTATACATGGTGACACTTTGTCACCAGATCGTGTACACGCTCCAAGATCATGTAATCAATTTACCATCTCCGATACACAGTAATGATGCTATAGTCCTCATTACTACTAAAAGAGAGGAAGATGTGCCAACCATCATCCAGATGCCACACTAGATCTAGGGAAAAGAACTCACATAACTCATGCCTCTTGAATGGATCACGAGTTATGAAAAGCTGTTCAGAGAAAATAATACTTCTGTTGTTGCTACAAATGTCAAATATGAATAGAAGCAAGATGGGACAATCAAGACTACTTATGAACATGTCCAGAATAGACAAAGTCATTCTTCACCAGTGTTTCGCTACCTTGTGGTCCAACTAATAATTTCTGAAGAAATCAACTCAGGAAATCCACCTATCCATGAGTTTAGAAGTGCAAACGTGCCAATCTACACAGGTAAGGTTTACGGACATTTTATCTAGGACATAGACCCATCTATGTGTAATCTAGATTATCCATGTAGATGGGAAGACGACGACATTATCTACATAGATAATGGAGATGATAACAATCCTTGCAACAATAAAAAAAGACATCATCCAAATGATCTGGATAGTCCTTGGGTTAGAATAAAAAAACCAGAAACCAAGAAACCTTTAGATATTTATAAAGGATTATGAAACCTCCATGAAGAAGGTTGGCTCACTTCTGAAAGAGAAGCAAACATGTTCCCTTGTTCCAAGTTAGAACGACAATGCAGGAAGAAAGAAAAATCTAATAAGTCTCAGGGTATCTCATGTGCTTTCATAACATCCAAGCCCAGTTATAATGAAGAGTTTCCTCCCCTTTAACCAATAGTGGTTCCAACAAACTTTACAGAATCCAAACCATTTATTCAAACCACACAAATCCATTCAGATGGAACCAGAGACCACCTGTCACAAATTAAACGAGTGCTGAATTGGCAAACTTAGAACTCCAGATCCAAGAATAAAGTTCTTCAAAGAATTGATGAAAAACTTGATAGAGTAGAAAAACATGTCTTATAGTTTGATCAATGACTTCAAGTGATGGATTCAATGTTTAAGGACTTGTACCTAAATCTATAGTCTAGAATCTCGTAGTTAGATACAGATCTCAGACAATATATTGATGAAGGGTATTTTGGTGTAGAATTTGGAAGGAAAGAAAGAGAAATCATGAGACTTAAAGAGCAAAAAAGTCAAATAGAGAAAGATTTTTCTCTTCATCCTTCTCAGCCATTTCGTATCCCACTAGTATCTCCATTAATCTACATACCAAAAAGCTTATCCATACTCATTTTCATTAGTTTTTCCCCAAGTCCAATTCACCGCCATATTCATCACCAGATGACTCAAAGTATTTTAAGTCAACAGGAATACTTTTGAGAAAAATCCCTTTAGCCTAGCAACCTCAAACCACCAAACCTACACCATCAGCTCCACCAAAAGACAAAGGCAAAACACCAGAAACACAATCTCATCCTCTTACTATGCTTGCCTACAGAGAACTATCTATATCATTTAATAGCTCTTTAGTATGCAATATTGAAGACTCCTCATCAAACACTGAGTCAAAGATTTCACCATTACCCACACAAAAACATTATACTAACATTTCCAAGATGCTTATGGCATCCAGAACTGATCCCCCTAGATCATTTGCTACAACTCACCAACCACCTGATGAAATATCCATTTTTGGCCCAACACCTTTAGTGGAAGAATCTTTAGATGTAAATCAATTCCCACCACCATAACCAGGCCTAAAACTTCTTAAACCTACTAATAGTCATTGATTTACTCTTGATGATATTCCTCCAACAAAATGGAGGAATAGAATTTTAGAAATGAGTGCCTGGTTAGATTTGCAAGTTGCAAAATCAGAACAAACTGTTGAACAAATTGTTAGAGAATTTGTGTCCAGATTTACAAGATCTCTCAGAGATTGGTTTTAGTTTTTAGATGAATATACATAGGTCAGGATTCTATGATTTGATGTTCATGCTATAACGAACATATTATTAAGAGAGTTTCTTGGTGATGTCTAGCAATATTATAGAAGAGAATGCCAAGAGTTCTTTGAAATGAGATGCTATTCATTAAAGAGAGAAGATTTTGAAAAACATTACAGAAGAATGGCATCCAGATACCATTCTTTTAATGGTGCACAAGACGAGAGACTCGAATAGGTATACATCAACTCTTTTCCTACAGAATTTTAATATGAACTCCAAAGGAAGATTGATGCAACCAACAGACTCTTTAGAGAACTAACATTAGGCAGATTTAGCAAATGGCGTTACAATTCCTAGATAAACTATATGCCACTTAACAGTTTTTTTCAATAGTGCTAAAAGGACACAGGTACAAAAAGATGTGTAAGCGTCTAAATCTCTAAATAAAATGCAAAAATAAGGAACAATGTCACTATAGAACAAAGAAAAAGCACCACTACCATTCATTTTCCAAAAGTAAAAGTAGACACCATGATGGATACAAGGAAAGAAAGCAAAGATTCCGCTATTTCAAAAAGAAGCACACCCGTGACTCCAAAAGCACTCGGTGTTATGCATGTGGAAAAAAGGATTCATGTAGGGTTTGAGAGGTTGGCTATTCTATAAGAGTGATCTTTTTGTTGAATTCTGGCAAGGTAGACTAGATAGTATCTTCTAGCAAAACTTTGAATTTTTTGGGGACTGAGAGTAGGCTTTGGGTGTTCTTGGAGTAGTTCAGGAGGAAAGTTAAGTTGTTGTGGTGAATTCATATTTGTAATGTTCTCAGGTTCAAACGGGAGGGGGCGAGCGAGTTTAATGAGCTTGAGGTGACCATTAGGATGAATGATATAGTTCTAATGGGAAAGAGGATGGAAATAGCTGTTCGCTTGGCAGTAGATCGAGAAAGCATATAAGCTATTATATTATTGTCTCCCTTCATGTGGCGTACAGTAAAACTGTAACTTGAGAACCATTCTTTTAATCTCAGTAACAGTGGGCTAAGTGGAATCTTATTTTTGAAGTTGATAACTTTGGGAAAGGACAAGTTGTCTATTTCAAAATATCATTTAATTAATTTATTACTAATACAGGATGAGTTGTAGAGCGTATATGGTAATGTACGTATACGACTTTTTACAGTCGAAAAAGAGTACATGGAAATCAAGATGACCTGATCAGTTGCAAACGCCATTGCATTGAGGGTGAGATTGCTAGGGATATATATATATATATATATATATATGTTTTTTAAATGTTATGGGTGCGTAAATTTATAACTTAATTAATATATATATTCTAAATATTACGTTAATATCATTTAATTAATTTATTATTGATACAAAATGAGTTATAGAGTGTATGTGGCAATGAAACTACATGACTTTTTACAATCAAAAGAAAGTACATGGAAATCAAGATGACCCCATCAGGTTGCAGACGCAATTGCATTGAGGGCAAAGATTGTTAGAGATCTATATATGTTTTCTTCACCATTGTATAAAGTAAATAATTTTGGGAAATGTATATTAGACTTTGATGGACAGGTTGCATATAGGTAAATTTATTAATTTATATATTAATTATTCATTTTGTTAATTACTAATTTATGAAAATCATATACTGAAGGTTAATATTGCTAAGTATTTAATTTGAAAGTCATGATAAGTTTTTTAAACGGTTTGAAAAATCGAAATCGGTTTTTCAACTCACTTGAAAAAGTGATCAGAGGAGAAAATCAAGAAAAACTCATGATTGGTTGTTTGTATATATTGAAAATTGAAATCAATTTCTTAACTCTATTGAAAAATCGATCCTGTGTTTTCTTTAATTTTTACCTTATTCGTCACCATATTTAAAGGTTCTTAGTGACCAAAAAGACAAAAAAACTATAGAACTGATGTTATATCTCCACAATGAATCAATATTACAAACGAATATAGTTGGATGAATCAACATTGAGATTTGTACAAGGTGAAACATTGTCATCTAAATATCATGTCTTATTTCAGTGTCACCATATGGAATTATTATGTAAATTATTTACGCAATTCTATGTTAATTGATTAAATTAAAATAATTTTGGGGCCATTTGTTATTCATTGAAAGTCATCTGAAGAGGAGAAAATCAAGAAAAACTATGATTGATTTTTTAAAAAGGTTTAAAAGCCAAAATTGATTTTTCAGTCTGCTTGAAAAATCGATCAAATGAGAAAATAAGAAAAACTCATGATTGGTTATTTATAGGGGCTAAAAAATCGAAATTAGTTTCTTGATCCCACTAAAAACCCGATCCTATATTTCTCCCTTTTTTACCCTTTTTTCCACCATATTTGAAAGTTCCTAGTGATCAAAAAAAAAAAAAAAAAAACACAAAAACCATATGGATGAATCGACACTGAGATTTGCACAAGGTAAAATATTGTCACCTAATATCATGTCTTGCTTTTGTGTCATCATATGGAGTCATTATGTAAGTTATTTACGCAATTTTATTTTGATTGATTAAATTGAAACTGATCTAATGTTGAAACTGCAGATCGGTTTTTTAAGTGCTTTACTACATTCATTAAATTTGATGTCAATCACTTTATTTCATTTATTAAATTTGCATTCATTCATTAAAATTGATGAAATTATTTTATTAGTAACTTGAAAATCGATCTGAGTATAATAGTATCGAGGTATTAAATAAATGGAGTAAAATTTTACTTAAAAAAATAAAACAACATATATGAAACAACAGTTCAAATTAAAGTCTAATTATTATTTTTATCATTACCCACCACTAAATTGAGAGTAAGAAATCGTTGAGAACATCGACGTTAGTTGTGTCTAGTCTCATGATAGAGGTGGCACCTTCGAGACGACAGGGCATTTTCACGAGCATTTGTGCTTGTCTCAGCTTTCACGCCCACGACTGCGTTTGTCCCTTCCCTGACGGAAGTAGGGGGGTTAGGGCAACGAAAACAGTTGTATTCTCTCTAGCCACATTTTCCACATTTTCTACACTTTTTTATACGATGAGCTTCCTCAGTTGAAGGAATTTGAACCTCCTTTAGCCTACCTATGTGTCTTTTTTCCTATGGGTGGTAGTACAATCATACTTCTAACTTTCGTAGGAACATTCCAACTGGCCAATTTTGAGACGAGATTGATCGAACATGCATATATAGCTTTCAACCACTCTGCATTATAATACTGACTACAAAGTGTATCACAACTGATGCTCTTGAACTTAAAATTATCACAAATTTAAGTGTTACGATATAACATTAAATATCTGAAGCAACAATGTACAATTACGATACTTGGCTATGGCACAGACATAAACATATGATAATTGATCTAGATCCCATTGCTTATAAGTACATGTGTTCGCTTGAATATTAACAACCACATCACCTTTGCTAGGATGCATGATGCTATACGTGATTGGTTTCGTAACGCGTTATACGTTACCTTCCATTGATAAATTTTTTGCCAACATGATATGATTGTACGCAGTGATGGTAACATAAGTTATGAGTTTCTCAGCAACAACACATCTATTATTAAATTATCTCTGTAGTACATTTCTCACATATTCATGTGCAGTTATTATTACCAAATGACGTGCTTGCATCATGCAATTATTGAGCGACTTTGCAATGTTGGTGGTCATCATTCATATCTTCTTTTTAAACAATGTGTCTGTGATCACCTGCTCACTCCAGCCTAGCCAAAGTTTCATGTGTTTTCATATGTAATGCTTGAATAATATTCTGTTGTAGTCATCGGACACATAACTGTATATAGCATTGTAAAATGCATTTTCCATATCTTAACACTTTTTACAATGTTGTTTAAGGTTTTATTACATGCGAAAAAAACACAACATGTGTGGGACTTCAGGAAAAGCTACTTTCATTCCATTCGATATGCTTTTATGATGATCGGATATGATAAGCAAATCGTCTGACACATTGATCACCTCTCGTAATTTTTTTAGGAACCAAGTCCATAAATGATCTGACTCTTCATCAGCAAATCCAAAAGCGATGAGATAAATCATCTCCAACCTATCATTGCATGCAACAAAAAAAAAAAAATCACCAATTTATATTCACCTTTCAAATGAGTGGCATCAATAGCAACAATCGGTTTCATGTAAGATTAAAAACCCTCAATAGAAGCTCCAAGTGTAACGAACGAATACAAAAACCGATTGTTTTCATCCCTCTCAATTATCGTCATTGTGTCAGGGTTTGATAGTTTTAACATTTTAAAGTATGATAGAAGTTGTTGATATGACTCATCCTCTTATTTATATGCTAGTTTCTTTGCATATTGTAAAGTCTTTTAAGCTTTATTGTATAAAATTTGCATGTCATATTGCTCTAGCATTTCTCTAATCAAACAATTAGGTATATAAATATCTCTCCTACCTTTCTCACATATAATTTTTTGATAACAATAGCCTTTACACTTTTCATATGTGATTCCATGGCTATCTGACAACACGTGTGTTCCGCCACATACTTCAACACAAACCATATCGAACAACAATTTTTGCATCTTGCACGAACTATAAAGCTACAACTCTTATCCTTGCAAACAGTCTCAAATTGCTCTGTGTCTAAATATTTAACTCGATATTTAAACTCAGCTTTTAGAATATATTCTCTAATGGTTGTGCCCATTTCTTGTTTACTATCAAAGAATACACCTTTATACAACGTAGCACATTAGTAGACGATTAACATAACACTTACAGTAGTCTCAATGTCGCTTAGTTCTACACTAGGAATAATCTAGTATGGTTGTGAAGAATTGCTCTGAAATTGTAAACCTGAAGATCTTATTTCTAGAAACTCTTCTTCCTCAAAGACATCATCAAATCGAGTTTTCTCTTCATCACTATCTTAAGTTTGCTTTTTGTCACTATCTTGTATCCTATCACCATTATCATCTATGTCCCAATCTTTATCATCAATACCATCATTCATATAGTAATCATTAATATCACAAATGAGACTTTCCATAGATGTAAATGGGGTGATAGAAATATCAACTTAGTTGCTTCCAATACTTGAAGTAAAATAAAATTTATTTTCAACCATACGTGGATTTACAAGTCTATCTGTATCTACCTCGTCATGTCATGTGTTTGGTATTGAGTCGATGACATTTGGACGAACGATATGCCTACTAACTATAGCTCTAAAATCTATTACAATCTTATCGATATAAATATCTTTAATATTAATATTTTTCATCACTATCAAACTAACCACACCAAAATCAGACGTGATGCTTATCTTTTTAACTTGGTTATTTGTTATACTTTATAGTAAATAATAAATATGGATATTCCACATTCTTCTATCAATACTAGCTTTTCTGTATGCAACGTCTACCAATGATGAAAAACTACTATCTTTGTAGACCCTACACATGATCGACTCACCCCCAACGTAGTTACATCCATTCCACTCTTCGTTGAAATTGATTACGACCGTCTCTTGAGTCATTTCTGTAACGTTTAAAAAATATAATTAATAAATTAGTCATACTCTAATGGGTCAACATTATAAAATATAATCATATTGAATTAAATCTAACACTATAAATTCGTACTCAATATCAAAAACACAAAAAATATCAAAATTTTGTTAACACTGCCTAACTCGGTTTTTAAGTAGATTAAAAAACCAATACCGGTTTTTTTGTCCACTAAAAATTGAGTTAGACGAATTTATTGTACACTCACAACACTCTTTAGCCAAATATCATCAAATAGAATAAAATACAATCATATCTAACCGCATATAAAACTAAAATTCAATACACAACATTCAAAACACAACAAATATCAAAAAAAAAAAAAAAGGTTATTTTGGTTTTTCATTGGATTGAAAAACCGACATGAGATGAAAAACCAATCTAATTCTTAAATTGATTTTCCATTGATTGAAAATTCGATATTGGTTTTTTAGTTAAATGAAAAATCGATTTCATTGCAAATTTTGTAGAAACGACTAGTTTGCCTACCTTATGGATACCATATATATATCACAACCAATCATTCTTAAAGTCTTTAGCCTGCAATCTGAATAAAATAACAAAAAACCAACCAAAAAAAATATATATACATACATTACCTTCAAAACTCAAATTATTTCAAATGGAAGAAGAAACTACAAAACCTTCAATAGATGAAATTTGAATGGATCAAAAACTTTCAATGGGCGAAGAAGCTTTAATGAAGAATCTCTTGCTCGGAGGTTTGTTTTTTTGGCTAAAATGGTGAATGGAAGAACGAAAAACTTGAATGGAGAAGAGAAAAGAGATTAGGATGTTGTTAGGAAGAAGAAGACTATTTTGGTAATTTTGGGTTAGGGCAATTGGGTAATTTTAACTTAAGGGTAGTTTAGTAATTTTGGATATAGAATGAAAATAATTTATTTAAGAGATCAAAACCAATTTTTTTTTTTTTTAAGAAGCTGGGTAAAAACAAAAATTTCCTTTTTATTTGGATGAAAACAATAAATCTCCCTTAATTTAAGTAAAGTAAATAATAGCCAACATGAAGAAGATAAAGTCAAACTCAAAGTCAACATGAAGAAGCCAACATGGAAAAGTCAACTTGAAAAAGGTAAAGTCCAAGTCAAACTCAAAGTCCAAGTCCAAGGCGGCACTTAATATACTTTCAGAATAAATGACCAGTTTTTAAGGGGACTTAAAAATTGATATCGGTTTTTAAGTGTCCTTAAAAACCGATCATAATTTTGTTGTTTGTCACTTAAAAACCGATCATAATTTTGTCGGTTGTTGTTCCTTTTATTTTTCCTCCCATTTTGATGATTTCCAATGACCAAAAGATACAAAAACCATAGAATTGATGTTATATTCCTTAATGGGTCAATATTACAAACAAACATGGTTTGATGAATCAAAAGTGAGATTGCACAAGGTGATACATGGTCACCTAATGCCATCTTTGACTCAAATGTCACCATATAGTGGCATTTTGTAAGTTATTTACTCAATTAAGGTTAATTGATTAAATTCAAGCAATTGAGGGGCATTTGTTGCCCATTAGAAGCCATATAGAGGCGAAAAAAAAGAAAAATTCGATCGATCATAGTTTTGTTGGTTGTTTTTCCCCTTTTTCATTCCATTTGGATGGTTTCCAATGGCCAAAAAGATAGAAAAACCATAAAATTGATGTTATACTCCACAATCGGTCAATATTACAAACAAACATGGTTCGATGAATCAAAAGTGAGATTGCACAAGGTGACACATAGTCACTTAATATCATCTCATTCCATTGTTATCATATAATGACATTTTGTAAGTTATTTATTCAATTAAGGTTTATTGATTAAATTCAAGCAATTGGGGAGGCATTTGTTACCCATTGAAAGCCATTGAAGGGTGAAAAAAAAAAAAAATCAATCATTTTTTAAGGATACTTAAAAGCTCTTAATAACTTATCATAATTTTGTTGGTGTTTTCCCCATTTCTTCTCCCATTCGATCGGTTTTTAAGAGCACTCATAAACCAAAATCAGTTTTTAAGTTCCCTTAAAAACCAATCATAATTTTATTGGTTGTTTTCTCCTTTTTTCTCCAATTTTATTTGTTGTGCTTTATTCTCGATTTAATTACATTAATTTAATTATTCATATTTCAATTACTTTAGTTCATTAAATTGGAATTATTACTAATTTAATTTTAATAATTGGTCAAATTTTGATAGAATCTTTCTTATTTTTTAACAATCCGGATAAAATAGCACTTGCATTATATACTAATAAATATGAATATAAATATAACACCACCACCACTACAAAATATCCAACGAAGTCAACATTTGTCAGTACCTTATATTCATATTCCATTTGTGGGCAATTTTTTTTTTTTTTTTTTTTTTTTAACTTTGTGTGGATTGTTCTCTCCTGCTTTCTGAGAGAAGAGTTCAGACTACATTATAAATCTTATCACAATTGATCTCGATAGTCATCTAGATGGGTTCAGTAAAGAAAAAAAAAATACCATCCTTTAAAGCATGGATTAACACAATCTTGTTTAATTATTTATTTATATCAAAATCTTTGTTAATTTATGCTAAATTCACTTAAAGGATGGATCTTGTGAAGCAAGAAAATTAGTATTGACATCTTTCTAACAGATACACATCTTTCTTGGATTCCAATTTCAATTCAAAAATTGTCATTTTCTCATTATGTTTGTATATAGAATGGGCTTGAGAGCAAGCTCCTTACTCTGCTTTGAAACCATGGTAGATAGCACGTGAGCATATAGTGGTACTTGTGTATGACATATTTAAACGAGTAACTCAATTTGGTTTGATTGGAATAGGTTTAGTTAGTTCAACACTTGGGACTATTTTAACTTTGACTTTTGTAGTAAACTTGCACAACTTTTGAATCCGTCAGTCTTATCAATGAAGATTTTTAAGTAATCTGAATTTGGAAGATGGGGTGTGGAGTTATCATTTTTATGATTAGTAAAAGATCAAATTATAATTTAGTCTACTAGTTTGAAAATAATTGTAAACGAAATTACTTTTTAAGGTTTATTATGATTTAGTCTATTGCCACTATAGTTCCTCATTAAACTTAACCGTAAAGAGTATAATTATGTTAAAAGACCTAAATACCCTTGTGTATCTTGTTGACCCAGTTGACGACATTAAAAAATTAAATAAAATTAAAAAAAGTTTAGTAGATTTTCATTAATTAGAAAAAATAAAAAATAAAAAAAGAGATCTAATCTCTAAATTGGATTTCTATCATCTATCTCATCAAATAAATGTTGAAGATCTAATATGGAATTAGATTTCCATAAACCACAAAAAAATATAAAATAAAAAAAGAAATTGAAAAACCATTTCAACATTGCCGATCCACTTCTTCATCTTTCCCATCTAGAAATCATCAACATTATCAACAACAAATCATCAACAATTAATCACCAAAAATCCCCTAAATACCATCATCAACCTAAAAAATCATTATCAACTTATCTGAAAATCAAATCAAAAACGAACCCAACATTAAATCAAACCAAAAACTGACAACAAATCATCATCAAATTGACCCAAATGAAATCTGGGTTTTGGAACCAACCCAAATTTCATTTGGGTTCAAATTGAATCTTCGGGTTTTGGAAAGAATGAACCCAAATGGAATATGGGTTTGTTCAAAATAAACCAGATTCCATCTGGGTTTGATTTGAACTCAGATTAAGAAGAAGAAGAAGAAGATGATGATGATGATGATGATGAAAATGATGATAAAGAGAAGAGAAAAGAAGAGAGAAGAAGAAAAGAAGAAGAAGAAAAAGAAAAAAGAAAAGAGAAGAGAAGAAGAGGAGAAGAGAAGAAGAAGAAGATAGAGAAATTTTTTATTTAATTTATTTTAAAGTTTTTGTAATTTATTTTATAAGAAAATTAAGAATAAGATGAAAAGCCAATTTTGCCCCTACTTGAGTTAACTTTAATGGAGGGGCTGTAATGGTAGTAGGCTAAATCATAATAAACATTAAAAAGTGACTCCACCTACAATTAGTTTCAAACTCAGTACCTAAATTGTAATGTGATCTTAATAGAAATGAAAAATCATAATAAATCAAAGTAAAAGCCAAAGTAGATCATTAATACAATGGAAGTGAAACCAATTAGGGTGGTTGTTGGAGGTCCAACAATTATAATTGAACCATCAATAAGTAATGAGAAGTAATTGTAGTAGGTAATCTTAGGCTTCTCAAATATTTTATCCAAATTCATACTCAAATAATGTGACATGTGAGTTGTCAAAATCTTGTAAATCATGAGAAGATATGATGATTAATAGAATCTTGACAACTTATATGTCACATCATTTGAACATGAATTTAAACAAAATATATAGAAAACCTAACATTATTTGATTACAGTATATATTTTTTTTTTTTTTTTATAAATAGAATAATAGTTTATTTTATGATAAAATATGATCTAATTATTGTTTTTATATTTTATAAATTGTTTATATATATATATATATATGTATGTATATATATAATGGAGTAAAGGTTTAAAGAGAAAAGTCCAAAATTGAGACGCAACCATCATTATTTTTACTCTCTCCCTCAATTTTACAAATCTTATCAACAATTACCATCCTTTAGACCATAGATTAACCTAGTATTGTTTAATTTTTTATTTATATTAAAATCACTTCTAATTTGTGTTGAATTCACTAAAAAGGATGGATCTTGTAAAGCTGAGATTTGTATAGACAAAAGAGAGTCTGCATGAAAGATCAAGACAGACATTAAGCAAGAAAATCAGTATTGGCATCTTTTAGGGAGATGAACATCTTTCTTGGACACTTGAAGCATAAAGAACATGTAATGCCTTCTCCAGAGGATATTACTGTACATATGTACGAAAATGTTTTATACTGGGATATATTTATTTTTGGAAATAATAAAAGGATTTTAAAGTGTTCAAAGGTAGAATTTAATTTTTATAGAGCTTCCAGAAGGATCAGGAGAAAATTTAAATTATAAAAGTTGAGGGACAATTGGTGAAAATAAAATATTTTTATTTAGAATGGCAGAATCGTAAATAAAGAAAAAGGACAAAGATATGATGGAAAACAAAAAAGTTCTTTAGAGACTGGTGGAATCGTAATTTTAAGAAAGTTTAAGGATAAAAAGCGAGCTTGAACCACGTCTATAAATAGGTGAGTGGGGTTAGTATGTCAGTAGAAGAAAGAAAAATCGAGAAGAGAGAGAAAAAGAGAGAGGCACTTAGAGTGGGGTGGGCGTGTTAATGATTGTATAAGAATGTAAAAGTCTGAAAAAATGAGTGTTAGAAGTAGGTATGCGTGAGTTAGGGCAAGAGCTCGCGAGATGCGAACTGGAGGAGGCCTTTAATGCATTTTAGCTAGATGGTCGATTGGGGAGTGAGCTGGGCTATGCCTGTTGCTCTCTATCTCGCCTATCTGGACTAGGCTGGAGTGTGAGCTTGCAAGAAGAGTTGAGTGAGGTCACAACCCATCAAGAGTGCCTGGCTAAGCTGGCCTAAGGCAGTAGCTCGCAAGGGCGAGCTAAAAGGGGTTAAGGAACGAACCGAGTTGGATGAAGATAGCAGCTCGCTGAGGGAGTAAGCTAAGCGAGCTCACTAAAGGCGCAAGCTAGGGCAAGCTGAGGTGTGAGCGTAGCTCGAGCTCGAGCTGGACTGGCAATGTTGTACTCTCCAGCAGCTCATATGAAATTAGGAGTTAAAGATAATAGTTCAGTTATCTAAGTAAATGTTCAATTTGTGATTAAATATAGGTGATCAGACGAGTTGGGGAGGTCGCTGGAGCAGTGGTGCAAGTGGATCAGACAACAAGCAGTGAGTGTAAAATATTTTTATAATTGTTAATTTCTTTTTAGTTATTTTACACATACTTTTATAGATTTTCATGTCTTATTTTAGCTCCTAAGTGTTTTCATACTTAGAATGAAAAGAAATAGTTCACAGTTCATTTCTATTGAATATATTCTATTTCTTTCAGCATATTATGTAAATGTTATTTCGATTTTATTAATTATTCTAGCTTATAGATGTTTTTATATTCTTGCATGAAAAGAAATAATTTGCATATGAGATGGTATGTAATCTATCAATATATTTTATGAGAAAGAATTTAATTTGTACTATAGAAAGAGAAAAAGATTTTCAAAGACTGATGGACACCCGAGATTTATAGAGACTCAATTTATAGCTTTATAGATTTAGACCTCGCCAGTATATCCCACAGTGTCTGACAAGTGTTGGGAGGGCTAGTCTTACTAACATCAGGGGGATAAAGTCCATCGTGTCTGTCGTGTCGCCCTCTACACTTGTGAGGTATTATCTCGCTATGCGATGAACGATGATAGTTTCGCCACACAGTAGCAGGATGTTTTTATAACATTGTCACAGTGTGCGCTATTAGCATATACGCCACGTGATTAGTATCTCACATTGTGCAGCATTTGGGTTGGTCGCTATGTGATTATAGCATTCCCTTGGGTTCCCATTAGTACGTTTTAGAAAGAGAAAACATACCATTAAAAGTAAAGTTTAGAAAGGAAATATTTTAGAAACATGTTTGAAAATCATAAAATACTTTAGAACTTTATGAAACCAATTTAGTAATAACTTTTGAAACTTTCAAATAAAAACTATGAAACCCCAATTTTTAGAAATAAATGGTTTTAAACAAAAATGTTTTCAAAAAGCCTTTTTTAGGAGGTATTATACAAAACTTAGTTAAATGAAAACCTTTACACTCACTAGGCTTTGTAGCTTATAACCTTTTTGGTGTTATGTTTCAAAATCCTCTCAGGTGTAGGAACGAAAAGATCGGGGTACCAGTCCGCTACATTCAGATTAGATGGCACCACCTTTCAACAATGTTGTATAGTTACTTTTCTAATTATTATGATTTGATTTGAACATAAATCATGTGTTGTGCATATTTTTGATTCTTGATAAATTCTATAGAACTTTTATTTTAATGATAATGCCTACATGTGTTAGATATTTGAATATTTGAGATAATGATGACTATGTTTTAAAGAAATTGCTTTGAAATTGAACATGAGATTTTAAATAAATGATTTTTAGTTACAGGTTCGTTTCATGACATCCTTTTGAGTCTTATTAGTTAGATTTCAGAAGGGTCTCATGGGGTGCTCGACAGGACCGTTGGGTTCATTAGAGGGAATCCGGGTCAGGACCTATCAAAAGATAAAGCCAAAGTTATTGAAATATCAGCAAAAGAAAAGATAAAACCAAAATTACTGAAGTGTCGGTAGAAGAATTTTCACTATTCACTTTATCAATAAAGTAAAAAGAAATTGAATAATTATTAGAAGACAACAAAGAAGGAATCATTACTGTATACTAAAGGCTTTAAATGTGACGGGCACTGTTCTTATATCTCTATTTTCGTACTATCGGTAGCCCGTCGGCAACTCCATGGTAGCCTTCCAAAAGATATCTTATCCAATTGAAAAGTTCTCGTGAAGCTAAACTATTTTACTTCACTGTAAATCTTTGCAAAACTCTCATTTCTAACGGAAATTGGCGAAATTTTTTTTTTTTTTATCATTCATTTATAAAATAGATTTAATAAAAATTTAGACAGCATAACGTCTATTTTTCTAAATATGTCACCCTGCAAAAATTTATAAAAAGATTTATACACTTCTAAATTCAACATCTTCTTTACTTTTGGGCCTCAAGCCCTTCCCAATTCAAAGTCACAAGCAACCACAAACATGCAGTTTAAATTCATGAACAATTTAAAAACTAATCCCATGTCATGCATATTTATATTTATATATAAACATCTATACATTTTCCAAAAGAATACAATTAATTATATACAATTTTACAAAGCAATTAAATTTCCAAAAGCATCTATAATCAATATACATAAACACAATAGCACAAAGACTCAGTCCCTTTACTCCTAGCTCGGAGTCCCTACTACAAATATACCGGTACCTGTACTCATTATTGGAGAGGTTTTATTTATAAAAACATAAAATGTGGGTGAGCTAAATGAGCTCAGTAAGTGTCGTAAAACTCTGTTATGCTTTTGCTTTATAAAATTAAACCTCCCCAAAAATTCTTTAAAATTTATTTGTAAACTTTTTTTTAAGACTATAATTCATACTTTATAAAACTCATTTCGCAAAATTACTTTAAAATGCTTTTCTATGTTTTGCTATAAGACATAAATAATGGCGGCAATAAATCTTTTGAAAATCTCCGTATAAAAATATATAGCCACCGTGTTTATACCATATGGTACCCTAGGTACGAGTGGAATGTACCATCGCTCAGGCCTCCACGGCCTCCTGTCCGTTAAGGCGCTATCTATCGTATACCCTAAATCATGCATGGATGGCATACTGACTGAACTAACTAACTTAGTCCATCCCCGTTGTTAGTGATAGATACTCTCGGACACTGTCGTGTATGAGTTTGGATACTTTGACTAGAAAACTCTGTGAATCTCTAGCGAGACAACCTTTTTATGGAATGGGTTGGTCCATCCCCACTCTTGGACCCAACTTGTACCGTCATGGATTCGAATGCAACCGCCCCGGTTACCCCCTCTCTTGAGCCTTTCATGGGCCTTAGCCCTCAAGGATTCGAGTAGCAGGTATTGCTCCTAATCTATCTTTAACTTTATCATGTCTAGAATACCTATCAGCAGTACTATAGGTTTATAAAATATTTCTATTGCAATTGCTCGTCTTTATATTTCAATTCACATTTCTTTAAAACTTTATCAAAATAATTTAGGTTTCGTATCAATCTATTTACTTTAAAATCGATATCAAATAATTCAATGTACAATCTTTAAACAATGAAGATAAAATCAATGAATAAAATAAAATCGTTTATTTACATTTCGAAGGGACACTTATGTATTTCTTTAACTTGGCTCACTATAGCACGAAATTTTCGAACTTTCTTTATTTCCTCGTCACCTACATATTTTCGCATTCTATATTTAGAAAACTTTACAATTATTCACTCATTTACAAACATTTCCATAAAACATCAAACTTTTGTAATTAGAAAAAGTTTGGCCACAATATGATCATTTAACATTTTAATAACTTTTTTTTTTTCAATTTCAAGTTATTCCTATCATCTAAATAACTCATGAACTTATCCAAATTATTCAAAAACAATTGTGTAACACTTTAATATACTCCTAAACAAATCATGGCAATTTGCACACAATACTTTCACTTCTCATTTTAACATCACATTTCAATACTTTAACACATACAAAATATTACCATTGAACTCAATTTTCTCATCAAAGTCCTAAACAAATTTTTAGACCCTTTTTACCCCTTTTGGTTGAATATACATCCCTTTTTACACCACCAATCCAAATCAATTTTTCTCACCAAAATCACATTTAAATGCACATTTTATGATATAAATTCAAGTCAAATTCATGAAACAATGCACTTGAACAAAAATGATAGTCTTGGCCAAGGACTGCCCCTTTACTATCCAAATCATTTCTGTTGACGATCGGAATCGATCAACACCAGGTTGGGGGTCGGAATCACGCCAACGGAATGATTTATATGAGGTTGGCCTGTGGATCGTTGAACCCCTTTTGACCCCATAGGGTCACGTCCGAAGTTGAACCTTCAACCTCATAGGTGTTTTTGGTGATTGGTGGTAGGAGTTGTACACCAAAAACACCTATGAGGTTGAGGGTTCAACTCTAGACGTAACCCTTAAAGGCCAAAAAGGGTTACCCGGCATGGTTTTCATCATCGACCCGGTATGGTCTTTATTGCCAACCTCATACAAATCATTCTGTTGGCGAGGTTCCGACCCCCAACCAGGTGTTGACTGATTCCAATCGTCAACATTAAAAATGCGCGTTTTAATTTTGGTGCACAACTCCCACCATCAAGTTGAGTAAGCTTGGTGGTAGGAGATATACATCAAAAACATCTATGAGGTTGAGGGTTCAACTCTGGACACGACGCTATGGGGCCAAAAGGGGTTCAACGATCTACGGACTAACCTCATATAAATCGTTTTGTTGGCGTGGTTCCGACCCCCAACTCGGTGTTGACTAATTCCGATCGTTAACATTAAAAACACATGTTTTTAATATTGACGTCCGAAGACAGTCAACACCCAGTTGGGGATCGGAACTTCATCAAATGAATGATTTATTTGGAGTCGACGGTGAAGACCATGTCGGGCCAGGAGTGAAGACCATGTCGGGCAATCCCTTTTAGCCTCTTGAGGGTCATGTCTAGAGTTGAACTCTCAACCTTATAGATGTTTTTAGGTTGACAACTCCTACCACCAAGCTGATCAGTTTGGTGGTAGCACCAAGCTGATCAGTTTGGTGGTAGCACCAAGCTGATCAGTTTGGTGGTAGGAGTTGTCAACCTAAAAACACCTATAAGGTTGAAGGTTCAACTCTAGACATAACTCTCAAAAGACCAAAAAGGGTTACTCGGCATGGTCTTCACCCCTGGCTTAACATGACTTTCATCATCGACTCCAAACAAATCATTCCGTTAGCGAGGTTCCGACCTCTAACCGAGTGTTGACCGTCTTCAAATGTCAACAATTTCCTTTCAATTTCATGCCATAAATACCATTCAAAATAGCCCACAAATCATGTCAAAACAATCACAACAATTATCCATCACATTAATTGTGCTTTGACTGAATATATAGTTTACAAGCTACTTTGTTTTTTTATTTTCATTTCAACCATTTCACTTGAGATTCTAACGTGAGATTTCAACTCATTTTCATGCATAACTTTCATTCAAACACATTAAACACACTTAAATCACACCAATCATGCCCTAGCCATGTAACATACCACATATATACCAAGCTCGATTCAAGTTTTTCACTTGGAAATCTAATCAAATTCACATGAATAGTTATGACAGCAATTCATCAACTCAAATCACATTAATCACACTTTAAATCACAAAATCAACTTAGTAAGTTTACAAAACTGCCTTAATAATTTGCTTTGCTTTGCTTTCCTTCAAGATTAAAGCTTCAAAACCTTAAATTCATGCATAAAAATTCCATTAGAAGTGTTTACAACAAGTGGGCGGCTTTGTAGTAGATTTTTCACACCAAAATATCATGGAAACTCACTCTTTTTTACTTGAAATTCACTTACCGAAGTTGGATATTGTTCCTAGGCTTGTTTACAACCTTTTGAGGGCTTAAAATCCACTCAAAATTGGCTTGGAAAGCTTAGAGAATAGCTGCTGTTCTAGGTTTCTTCTACTAGCTGAATACACCCCTGCACTTTCTCTTTCTTTCCCTTTCTGCCAGCAGCTCTCCATTCTCTCAAAAATCTGGTCACTTCTTCGCTTATTTTGTTGGTTTTTTTTTTTTTTTTTTAATTTTGTATATGTCGATTTTGAACTTCTATCAAACTTTTATGTACTTTGTAATAGGATAATTATAAGCTGTAATGTATTTTGTAATTCATTCATTAGTTAATTGAGATTTTTATTTTCAATTTTTTAACTCTTAACCTTATGCCCTAAGGATATAGGTTAGACAATATAATGAAATTAAATGAATTTATTTGGTAATTAGTTGTGACTTTTTCTTTTCTTCAATTTCTAAGGTTTTAACTTGTGTCCTGAGGACAGAGTAACATTGTAACAATGGCATAATAACATATTGTAAATATTATGTTTGATTTACATAAAAATTCTCAGCATAAAAAATGAAAACAATAATTAAAAAAAAATGGAAAAACTAATATACTAATCATATGCATATTTTAACGCATGAAAGAATGATACATGTTAAAACATTTTCTTCATCAAATACAAAGTATGCATATAAGATCTATAAAAGAAAAATAGGGCATCTGTTAGGATTTTTTATATTTCTTAATATGGGCTTACATATTAAATAACAATTATATTATGGGCTATCTATTTTAATAGGGCCAAATAAATGATTTATTAATTGAGCTCTAGAAATATTTATTGGGTATGAACTTTAATTTGTTGAAACCTAATACTAATTAAATTAGGGTTAATGAGAACCTAATTAAGTTAGTATATAAAGAACATAATTAGGGTTATGGTCCCCAAGTCAAATCAACGTAATTTTGCTTTCTTTTCTCTTTTCCCATTCAAGAAAAAAATATATATATAGTAACCTAAGGAGATTTGACTATGGAAGATTCAATCCTATTCGAGTTTAACAATATGGATTCAGATATATTTTCTATAATAATTCTTATTGATTTAATATGAGTTTCTAGATTTTAATATAGGTTTAACCTATTAAAGTTATTTTCAACAAGTGATATCAGAGCGTACTTATATTGAATTATTGAGATATTAATTGATTTAATTATTGTGATTACCGTGAAACTTTGAAGAATATATATTGTGTTGGTTTGAAAATCTTGAAGCAAGAATGAATATATATATATATATATTTAATCGGGTTACTACTGTAATATATATATATATATATATATGTGTGTGTGTTTACTGGATGGCGACTTGACTTTTGTTGAATGGTGTTGGTGATTTTTTGGTAATAATATATAATATATTTTTTTTGTTGAGCCAAAAGACCGGCATAGGAATTATATATATATTTTTTGTTGAATGCTGTGACTTTTTGTTTTGTGTGTTTAATTTGTTTTGGCGTGAAAGTCAATGCAAACATGAACACATAAATATATTTAATCAGGTTTGCTTTAATATATATATATATATATATATATATGACAGTAATATGAAAAGCATATATATAGGTGTTTACTGGATAGCGTGAAAGTCAAGTGACTTTTGTTTGTTTGTTAGTTGGCGTGAAAGTCAATTCACAAACATGTACTCAAGAATATATATATATATATATATATGTATAAAACTAGTAGTTTTATTCTATGACCAACGATTTTTGGATAAGTAGTTATTTTAAGAAGTAAAGTTTGACTTTTGTTTCAAGTGTTATAGAATTTTAGTTGTTGATATATGTATTAAGTTTAATATTTTAAAATAAATTGAATTGAAATTATATATTGTCAAAGTAATTTCTATAATTAAATTTATTTTTTTGGAATATGAAGATATGTATGTCAATTGTTTATGCGAATAATGACCAGTTCAAAGAAAGGTTATTATTTGGCCAAATAATAGGCATATCTATGGTAATAAATATGTGACGATCATTAGTTTTTTTTTTTTTTTTTTCATGTAAATAATAAATCGGTCCAAAGAAAGATTTATTGATGAGATTAATTGTTAATATTTGATCACTATACGGAGAGTACCACTTACAATTGATATTTCTGTCCAAAGACTAAATGTCAATGTTGTGCTAGGTATCTTGTTTTAGGGCTCACTATTATGGGAATAGTTTAATTATGTCATATATGAATTTATTAATTAAGTATTCTTATCTTATGATATGATTATTAATTGTGAGCTTGTATTTGGTTTTGTTCTCAATTCAGCTATTACTTCTGCTTCAACAATAACTGCTAATATCAATTTCATTCCTGTGTTTAATGGCACGAATTTTAAGAATTGGAAAGAGAACGTTATGATTGCTCTCGGTTGCATAGATCTTGACCTTGCGCTTCGGGAAGAACGACCCGCATCTCTTAATGACAATAGTACCATTGATGAAAAGGCGAGTATGGAGAAGTGGGAATGTTCTAATTGCATGTGTCTTATGATCATGAAACATTCCATTTCGGAAGCTTTTAGGGGTTTTATGTTTGAAGAGAAAAATGCTAAGAAGTTTCTTGATGAAATAAAACAGCGTTTTGGGAAAAACAAAAAGGTTGAAACAAGTACCCTTTTGGTTAACCTTGTTTCAATGAAGTATAAAGAAAAAAGGAACATAAGAGAGTACATCATGGAGATATCTCATATTGCTTCAAACTAAAGGCACTAAAGTTATAGTTGTCTGAGGACCTGTTGGTGCACTTAGTTTTAATTTCTCTTCCTGCACAATACAGTCAGTTTAAAGTGAGTTACAACACTCAAAATGATAAATGGACTCTTAATGAGCTCATATCTCACTGTGTGCAAGAAGAAGAAAGATTGAAGTGAGAAAGTATTGAAAGTACTAACTTAACAACTATCTTTAAGGACAAGAAAAGGAAAAGAGGAAAGAAAGCTGTAACTGGGACATCACAGCATAAGGTGCAAAAGAAATAGGATGGAGAGTTTACCTGTTACTTTTGCAAGAAAACTGGACATATAAATAAAGAATATCCTAAATACGCCAACTGACGTGTCAAGAAAGGTATGATTCTTAATTTAGTTTGTTCTGAAATTAATTTAGCTTTTGTACCTAAACACATTTAGTAGATAGATTCTGGTGCTACTACTCACATAAGTATGTCCATACAGGGTTGCCTGTGGAGCTGACAGTCAAGTGATGCTGAAAGATTCATCTATGTGGGCGACGACAAAACAATTGCAGTAGAGGCTATAGAAACTTTTAAGTTATTATTAAAGACTGGTCATTTTTTGAATTTGGAAAAGACTTATGTAGTACGTCTTTTAGACGGAATTTGGTTTCGGTTTCAGTTTCAGTTTTGGACAAATTTGGTTATTCTTGTTCATTTAGAAATAATAAATTTAGTCATTTTCAAGATTCGAATTTTATTGGTACTGGTCCTTTATTATTGCATGATAACCTATATTTGTTGAATACAATTGCCTCAATTAATGAAACTTTGCATATAAATTCACGAGGTACAAAACAAAAATTAACTAATAAGGATTCCGTCACATTATGGTACAAGCATTTAAGTCATGTCTCTAAACAGAAAATTCAGAGGTTTGTGTCTGACAGGATTCTTGATCCATTTGATTTGACAGATTTCGAAGTCCATATTGAGTGTATTAAAGGGAAACAGACAAACATTAGGAGATTAGGTACCAATAGGAGTTCTGATATCTTAAAACTAATTCATACTGATATTGCGGACCATTTCCTACAACTTCTTGGAATGGTCAACAATATTTTATTACGTTTATAGATGATTATTTAAGGTATGGGTACCTATATTTGATATATGAGAAATCTCAATCTCTAGATGTTTTTAAGGCCTTCAAAGTTGAAGTTGAAAATCAACTTAGCAAGAAAATTAAAGTTGTCAAATTTGACGTGGTGGTGAATACTATGACAGATATGATGGATCTGGTAAACAACGTCAGTACCTTTTACAAAATTCCTAGAGGAATGCGGTATCGTCCCGTAATACACAATGTCAGGCAAACCTAGCATGAATGGTGTTGCTGAAAGACGAAACAGAACACTTAAGGACATGGTAAGAAATATAATCAATCATTCGTCTTTACTAGAATCTCTCTGGGAGAAGCACTAAAGACTGCAACATATATTCTCAACAGGGTTCCAAGTAAAGCGGTAGCTAAAACCCTTATGAATTATGGATGGGCAAAAGGCCTAGTATTAGGCATTTACATATTTGTGGTTGTCCAGCAGAGGCAAGGCCTTATAGGTCAAATGAAAAGAAACTGGACTGAAGAATTGTAAGCTGCTACTTTGTTGGGTACTTTGAACGATCAAGGGGTTTTAAGTTTTACGATCCCACTATTAGAACATTTTTTGAGACTGGAAATGTGAGATTTTTTGAGGAAGTTGAGTTTGTGGGGAGAGATAAGATTAAAGACATTGTCTTTGAAGAGGAATTTATTTCTCTTCTTGCTATTACTATTAATAATGATCAGACTTCTATTCTTGACATTGTTCAAAATGCAAATCCGGAATATCAAGATAATGTAGAAGAGCTCTCTGTGCAAAATGAATAAATTATACTCGAAGTGCAAACTCAACAACCTTAAGAGGATGTGCCATTGAGACGATCTACTAGAGAAAGGAGAAGTGCGATTTCGGATGACTATATCATTTTTCTCCAAGAATATGAAGTTGATATAGGAGTGGTGGAAGATGATCCAATCAACTTCCATCAAGCCAAACAAAGTTCTAATTCTCAAAAGTGGATCGATGCTATGAATGATGAGATGAATTCTATGAAAAACAATGACGTTTGGGATCTCGTTGAATTACCTGAAGGTGCGAAACTCATTGGTTGCAAATGGATATTTAAGACCAAAAGGGATTCAAAAGGCAATGTTGAGAGATATAAGACTCATTTAGTTGCCAAGGGTTTCATTCAAAAAGAATATATTGATTACAAAGAGACTTTCTCTCCGGTTTCAATGAAAGACTTTCTCTCCGATTACAAAGAGATTTTCTCTCCAGTTTCAATGAAGTTGATATAGGAGTGGTGGAAGACGATCCAATCAACTTCCATCAAGCCAACCAAAATTCTAATTCTCAAAAGTGGATCGATACTATGAATGATGAAATGAATTCTATGAAAAATAATGATATTTGGGATCTCGTTGAATTGCCTGAAGATGCGAAACCCATTAGTTGCAAATGGATATTTAAGACCAAAAGGGATTCAAAAGGCAATGTTGAGAGATATAAGGCTCGTCTAGTTGCCAAGGGTTTTACTCATAAAGAAGACATTGATTACAAAGAAACTTTCTCTTCGGTTTCAACGAAAGACTCTTTCAGGATTATAATAGTACTCGTGGCTCATTTTGATTTAGACCTACATCAGATGGATGTAAAAACTGCGTTTCTCAATGGTGACATTGACGAAATAATATATATGATGCAATAAGAAAACTTTGTATCTGGTGACCTAAAGAAAATGGTTTGCAAATTAAAGAAGTCCATCTATGGTCTCAAACAGGCTTCGCGTCAATGATATCATAAATTTCATCAAATCATTATCTTATATGGATTTGAGGTAAATAAAGTTGAAGATTGTGTATATCATAAGTTTAGTGGGAGTAAATACATATTTCTTGTGTTATATGTTGATGATATACTATTTGCTAGTAACGATATAAGCTTATTGCACGAAACCAAGAGATTTCTGACGAAGAATTTTGAAATGAAAGATCTTGGGGATGTCTCTTTTGTATTAGGCATACAGATACATCGAGATCGAACTCGAGGTATCCTTGGGTTATTATAAAAGAGCTATATCGAAAAAGTTCTTGATAGATTCGGCATAAAAAGTTGTGCACCAGGAGATACCCCTATAGCTAAAAGAGACAAGTTTAGTCTTAGTCAGTGCCCTAAAAATGAGTTGGAACGAAAAGAAATGTAAAAGATTCCTTATGCATCAGCTGTAGGAAGTATAATGTATGCTCAAGTATGCACGTATCTGGACATTGCGTTCATAGTGAGAATGTTGGGTAGATATTTAAGTAATCCAGGGATGGATCATTGGAAAGCAGCCAAACGAGTTATACGTTATTTACAGAGAACAAAAGATCACATGCTCACATATCTGAGATTAGATAATTTAGAGATCGTTGGGTATTCTGATTCCGATTTTGCTGAATGCCAAGACAATAAAAGATCCACGTTGGGCTATATTTACCTGCTAGCTGGAGGAGCTATTTCTTGGAAGAGTGCTAAGCAAACACTTATAGCTTATTCCACCATTATAGCTGAATTCATAGTTTGTTATAAGACATCTAATAATGGGATATAGCTTTGAAATTTTTTCATGGGGCTGCGAGTTATGGATTGTATAGAAAGACCATTAAAGATATATTGTGATAATAATTCGGCTGTGCTATATTCCAACAACAACAGAAGCTCTATGAAGTCAAAGTACATAGACATCAAGTTTCTTATTGTTAAAGAAAGAGTTCAGAGTCGTCAGGTGACTATAGAACATATTGAGACAAACTCCATGATTGCGGATCCGCTTACTAAGGGATTATCACCCAAGGTCTTTCATAAACACACTGCTCATATGAGTGTTGTTTTCGTTGATGATGTGCATGTTTAGTGGGAGTTAGTATTTTGATGTTATTTGTTAAAGACATATTTTATGTTTATTTTCTGTAGAATAAAGTATAAGGTTCAGTTATAAATTCTGAATGTTATTTGCATTTGATCTCACTAAAGATTAATGTAAGACCAGTTGGAAATAGACATGTTTGAGATCACATTGCATGTAATTTACATGTTACGCATCCATACTTGATCTATGTCATTAAATATATTGGTGTGGTGACCATTGATGGGTTTAGTTACGAATATCTGTGACAAAGGTCGCTTTGATCCCATATTAATATAATTGATGGACCAGATTGTAATTAAGGGGATATTTCAAGACAAATAGCTTTTCAATGCACACTCAAGACTATAGATAATATAATTGTTTCAAGAAACATATATAGTCCAAGTGTGAGATTGTTAGGATTTTTTTTATATTTCTTAATATGGGCTTACATATTAAATAACAATTATATTATGAGCTACCTATTTTAATAGGGTCAAATAAGTTATTTATTAATTTGGCTCTAGAAATATCTATCGGGTATGAGTTTTAATACGTAGAAATCTAATACTAATTAAATCAGGGTTAATGGGAATCTAATTAGGTTAGTATATAAATAATATAATTAGGGTTATCGTCTCCAAGTCAAATCAATATAATTTTGTTCTCTTTTCTCTTCCCCCATTTAAGAAGAAAAATATAGAGTAACTCAAGGAGATTTGACTGTGGAAGATTCAATCCTACTCAAGTTTAACAATATAGATTCAAGTATGTTTTCTATAATAATTTTTATTGATTTAATATGAGTTTCTAGATTTTAATATAGGTTTAACCTATTAAAGTTATTTCCAACGGCACCAACACAATACATGTGAAATGACATTAAGACTAAATTTATAAAAGCATATATATTAAGTGTGAAACCCACTATTAGAAAAATTTGGTATGCTGTCATGGTCAGCCGTCAAGTGAGACTCAATTCCACTATATGAAGATGGTTGGAAATTAATTTGCTTCCTTCTTTTGTGATTTCTGCATGACTTTGGCCCTGTATTGACAAAGGCTTTTTTAACAGTCCACACGATTTTAAAAGAAGCCATAATGTCAAAAGACAAGTTTCGTTTCTTCCTTCTTTTTAGGATACCATAAAAAGTTACTCTGTGATTTCTATGAAATGCAATCAAAGCATTTGTTCTGTGATTTTTGTGATTTCATTTTTTATGTGAATATGTTAAATGGTGTTCATAAAATGAATTTAATGGTGTTTGTGGAAGGTGTTTTGTCATTTGTGGGGTTTGTTGAAGGAGTTCTTGAAGAGCACGATCTGATTTTTTTTATCTCTTTATTTATTTATTTATTTATTTTGTTTTATTTTTTTCTTCTAAATTTACTTTTTTCCTAATATTTTATTATTTGATTTTTTTGTTCTAATTTTTACTAATCTTTTCTATTTTATTATTATAATTTATAAAACTATTTAAATATTAAAAATAGTCTATTGATTGATTAGATAATAGGTTATATCATTATTTGATTGAAAATAAGAGGTAAAAGTGAGTTTTTATTGGTTAAGGTTTATCCATAATTAAAAGTAACTATGATAAATATTTGATCAATGAAAACAAAGGCAGTTTATATCCTTAAAGGATATTTTGTATATAGATTTTATTTCACTTAAAATCAAAGCTAACTATGATAAATATTTGGTCAATGAAAACAAAAGAGACTTATATCCTTACAGGATATTTTGTATATAGATTTCATTTCATTTAAAATAATGGAATGTTACTGTAATTTTTCATTATTACAATTATCAGGAGGTTTGTGTGTTTTGAATCAGATTGGATTTATTTTACGATTCATTGCTTTGCTGTGCAATTTCCATGCAATGCATACTTACGAAAGCATCAATTATTTCAACGGGGTAAAGTTGACAATGAAACCAAAACTTTAGACTTTTTCAGTCATGGTGGCCCCGAAACATGTCCAAGACACCACGTAAAGGACTATCAGTCACTCCAACTTATCACAATACTGTGAACAATCAAGGAAAATCTTAGAAATTCAAGAGGGAAAAGCTAGAGGAGGAAAATGGATGGTGTGTTGTCTGAAAAGTGCAGAATACAAACACACACACACACACACACATATATATATATATATATATATATTAACATGAAAAGTCTAAACTACCCTTATAAAAGAAAAAGTCTAAATTACCCTTACAATAAAGAAATATTAACCAACTCTAATAATTACCACTTAGTCTCACTTCTAAAACTTTCAATACTCTCTCTACTTCTCTCAATTCTCAAACTCTCTCTCAAATTTGGTACTGTTAACTCTATTTGTACTCGAATTTCAGAAATCAAGCTACTCTCATTTCTAAGATTATTTAAAAAAAAAAATCGAGGTACGTTCAAAATTATTTTTACATTTATTGTTAATTTTTCGTTTATTAATTTCATGATTCTATTGTTTTATGTTTTTATATTTATTTGTTGACAAATCAAATTTTTAAACGAAAATAATATTTTTGATTATGTTGAACTTTGTCCAATTCATTTGTAACCATTTTATAGTTGATGGACGCGATTTATTGTAATTCATGTTGCTTTGCTTTTTTTTTTTTTCTTCCGATTTGTTCTCCCTAGCTTATTCCGACAGGATTAATTAGCATCAACATCTTCATCTCCATCTCCATCTCTAGTATTTTTCTTTTTTTATTATTTAATTTGAATCAAAATTCAAAATATATACCAAAAGCTCAAAAAAAAAAAAAAAACCACTGTCTATCAAATTACTCAAGCGCAAAGCACTTTTTCACTCAAACATAACTAGATTTAGATCATAGAGGAGCCACGTCCTCCACCAATAAGATTATAACAACTATCATAATGACTTTTCGAAAATTATCACTTTACTTTTTAAATTTTTATTAGTTTTAGATTAATTAATTTTATTTTATTTTAATCTATTTTTATTTTTTTTTAAATGATGACTTGTTTATATTAAAAAATATTATGAACTTGAGTAAAATAGATATTTTCATGTTTTCACCCAAAAAAAAAAAAAAAAAAAACTCCATCACCTAATTTCTGACTACACCAATCATTTAAGTTTTAAAGCTATAATTTTACTTTCAACACTCAACAAAATCAGAAAAATAATCTTAATTAAAATTTACTTTCACTGGTTAACATTTTATTTTTGACACCTATCTCTTCATCTTCTCTGATATGCATCGGCGAAGCCACTATATGGCCTGGGGAGGCCATATAGGGCCCAGGCCAACAAAAAATTTTAAGTTTAATAGATTTTTTTAATAAATAATATCAAATTGTGGATATTTTGGAGTTTGACTCTTACAAGTGAATAACTAAACTTTTTAATCTTATTATTATTGCTTGTAATTTTTAGGATGGAAGCAAGTAATTAATTTAATCTATAAGTTTTAAAATAGTAAAACATTGAATTAATTGAGTTTCACTTTTTTATTTTCCTTTTATATTTTCCCTTTTTAATTAGATCTAATTTAAACCCTTATTTATTTTCCTTGTTCACTTTTTCCTAGCCACAAACAATTTCGACGAATAACAATTGGTTACCTCATGGTTATACGATCTAGGGTATATAGTTTAATACGTTTCAAAGTTTTTTCACAAATTTATGTTTCACTTTTCCTTTGATGAGTTTATACTTGAAAATATTAACTTTCTTTTTTTTTTTTTCCCTCCAGATATTGGTTTAAATAATTGAGTTGTTCATCGATAATTGCTTTTTTCTACATCAAACACAAAAAGAAGAATTCAGGTTTGACTTGTTTGAATTGTTGAATTTTACTAATAATTTTATATAGTTGTGTGTTTACATCGATTACTACACTTGAAATTTATGTTAATTTTTACAATTTTGTTACTTGATCATTTTATTCTATTTTATCTATATTTAAGTGAATATCAAGATATTGCTCCTCTTAGGCTTTAATTATTTTGTCAAAATAAGTTTTGATGCAATTTCATATTTAATAAAATTTTATAAATTTAGTGTAAAAAATTGTAAAATATAAAAATCAGAAAGAAATTTAATTTATATTCAATTATAGATAATTTTTTAGATCTTAAAGAGTAAAAAGTTCCATTTTAATTCGCATATATAGATAATTTTTTTTTCATTAATTTTCATTTATAGCTAAGATTAGATGATAATACATCACTCCTTATTAGGAGTAGTTGAGCACTTCTCTTGATTTTAAAAGGTTAAGGATTCAAATTCCACTCATACACACACACACACACACACACACATTCTATTATTCTTCAATTATTTAATAGAATCACTAAAAATTAAAAGATTAAATCATTTAGATTTGGGTTTTGTTTTGCTTATCAAACATTGAGTAGATATAGAATTGACTCTTTCATCATAAGGGTCCCTTGATCCTAAGAGATTAAAAGTTTAAGTCTCATTTTTGTCTTAAAATATAAGATATGAGTAATTTGCTATGAATTTAATCCCCCTCTTCCACCCTAAAATAATAATAATAATAATAATAATAATAATAATAATAAGGGCTTCTTATTATAGTTGCAAGCGAAAGCTATTTAGAGTACCAAATCAACTTAGACTATGGATAGTGTAATATATATTAGGAAGTAACAGGTGATCGTAAAATACAAATTAAGCACACACATAAAATAATAAATAAAGAGACACAATATTTTTATGTGGTTCGAGAAATCCTTTATGTCCACTGAGTGCACAAAAACTCTTTTCCACTACATAACAATGTTTACAAACAATAACTTGTCTCTCTCATGACTCTCACAAATAATCACTCTCAAACCCTCTCCATATCTCTTTTTCTCACTTTGATCAACTCTAATCATTGTCGGTACAAGTTTGAAACACTTATACTTAGGTATCCATAGTTCTAAGGTCAAAAGAGTTCTAATTCGAATGAGACTCTTATTTTTGAACATGGTCAGAGTAACTTGCGAGATGTGGTGTGACTTCAAAGTCGATGTATCAAGTCATGCCACACTTTGGTTGAATGTGGGTGACCAAAGTGAGTGACTTGTGGCACGACTTCTAGGTCGTCGACTAGGTTACAAAGCCGAGTCATGGTAATCATTGGTGGCTCACCTACAACTTGTGGCACAACTTAGGTTGCGACATATAAGTCGTGTTATATACTATTGGTGTGAAAAAATTTTCTTCTAGGGCTCTAGGAGGTCTACAGTGAACTTGACCTTCGGTGCATTTGCATAGTGTGACATTACTGATTTAAGCTTTACACTCCAACAATATGACTCCTTTCTAGTTTCACCTTTGAATGACATTAAAATCATAAATGTTAGATCATGAAAACTTGGTTGTTAGTAGGAACTATTAAAACATGAAAATTCTTGTAAAGCATAAACCATGACACTATTTCCTCTATATACGTTGATTCGTTTGACTACCTATAATGATATGAACAATCTTTTATCAAAAAGAAGAGAAAAAGACTATGAAACCGATGATGAAATGTAGAATTACGATAGTAAATGATTTATAAAACATAAATAAATTATTTTTGATGGTTGTGTTAATTCAAAGAGATAAAGTAGTAGGGTTCATGATATAAACGGTGCATGTTGATGGGTTTGGATAGTAAAATTAATTGTTTTAACTTATCTCAAAAGTTAAAAAAGAAAAAAGAAAAAAAATGTTTTAGCTAGTTATTTACCTTTGTGGGCTTGTTTAGTGCCCTGGAAATCATATGGGTTTGGGAAATAAAATCTCCAATCCTGCTCATGGTGCCGGTTGGAGCCACGATGGAAGAGGAAAAATGTTTTCCCAACCCATGTGGGTCCTGCTTTTAAATCCCATTAGAGACCAACCCACTTTGTGGGTCGTGGGATTTGACTTTTTTTAATATTATATTTTTAATATTTTTTTTCATTTTTTTATGTTCTTTTAATAATTTTTAATCAATATAAAAATTATAAATTTATTTAAAATTATTTTATAAATTAAAGCTTTTAATATTATTTAAAAATATATTATATTTAATTAATTTATGTTTTTATTATTTATTATTTACATTAAATATATTTAAAATTAATTCAAATATTTTTATTTAAAAATTAATTTAGTCAAATTTAATCAAATCCAATCTAATCCCAACTGGACCAAACACATTACAATGCATACCCAATCTCATCCAATCACATCAAATCAAATTAAATCTTATTTTATCAAATTCAATCAAATCCTATCACATCCAATCCTGTCCATTAAACAGGGTAATTTATGAGTGGGGTGAGGTTTTTTATTTTTTATTTTTTATTTTTATGGCAACAATGTCGCACTCTTTCACTTCTTGATTGGAGTATTTGTTAGGATCAAAAATCAATTTATAATTTCAATTATAAATGTCAAAATAGATATTGAAACACAATGGAAAACTAAATATTTTTTTTTTAATCAAAATGAGCTTTTAATCTTTTATTTCAATCGTTGTTAGTGTTTTTTTTTTTTTTTGGCATTTTGGCTTATATTTTTTTGAATGTTTCTTTTTCATTTGAATAATTCAATATGTTAAGCCTATTTACAAGAAATTAAGTTCATTCTTCAAATTTTATCAGGCTTCAAAAGATTTATTCTAACTTGAACAAAGATAAAAACTTAATATTACAAATTATAATTCCACTTAAACTTACGTTGATTTAACTTCAACACAACTCTTTTTGGCATGCATGTTAGGTGCCTAGGAAATACAAAGCGTCGTAGTTGTAACTAGGTTATACCAAATTACAAGAAAATAAAATAAAATAAGTTGAACGTGGATGACGCAGATTATATTTATTGATTAATTGCACTTAAATTTACGTATGCTTTATGGTACATGAAGGTTGTATGTTGATGGGCTCTTGGGTCCTTGTTTTATATAACTAACAAGCACATGATTCTATTAAGAAATAATAACTCTTCACCTAAAGCATTGAGGAAAGCAAACATGGCGTAATGCTAACTAATGAATATAAGTTTTGACTATATGCTAGAAAATAACATTTGTGAATTTCTTCACTCAAAAAAAAAAAAAAAAAAAAACATTTGTGAATTTTCGAATTAGAACCAATTTTTTAAAATGAGTAATTTCAACTATTTTAAGACTATGGTTTATAAAATTTTTGATACATTAACATGCTCATTTAGATGTAATGTGGACAAATGGTGAACACCAAACACATGTTAGATTCCTTCTACCATATAATAGTTAAATATACAAGAATTCTAGATAAAGACTGAGAAAGGATTTAAACCCAAAACCTTCTATCTTTGTTGCCACATTAATAGCTGCTATGTCCAAAATTTTGAGCTTATAGGTAATAGCTTAACTATAGTATATAAAAGAGATAAGTTTAATATCCTCTCTGCTGTTTGATCTAATCGCTAATTACGTCCCTACAGTTTAGACAAATCTCATTTTGCCCTTTCTGTCAAATCTGTTACCAAAAAGTAGATTCTGACAATAACAGTATGCGAAAAGATTAAACTGTCCCTCAATTATAAAATTATCTTTTAATATAATAATATTAAAACTTGCTACAATAAATAAATAAATAAAATTATTAATAATTTCTTTTAATCTTCACCATCTATTTTTATGATGGATGATAAATATTAACTTCAAATAATTTTAAAAAAATTTAAAAAAAAATTAGAAAAAAAAAATGAAGACTTAGGTTGAACCCAAATCTTCAAACTTTGAAGATATAGTTTCAACCTAGGTCTTTTATCTTCAAACCATGATTTTTCGAAGATATGAGTTCAACCTAGATTTTTATCTTCAAACCATCACCAAATATCAATCACCAATCAAAACTCAAAAAATATCACTAAATTAATAACTTAACCATACAAAAGCAAACTCTAAAATGGAAAGAAAAAAAAAAAAAAAAAAAACCCTCTTCTTCTTTTATTTCATTGACATTGTCAACACAAACCTCACCCCTTCCCTACTGTCCCTTTGCTTCTTCTTCTACACTTCAACCCTCCTTAAACCCTTCCAAGTGATAAAGATTGACAACAAAGGGGCCCCAATCCCCACCTCCCCTTCTTCACATCCTAAGTGCGAACACCATTACAGACCATTGGAGACCCGAACACCATTGGAGACTATTGATGAGTCCCAACTATCGTCGAAGAGGTGGCAGAGACATGGATAAGGACGACACCATCATCGAGATGGAGGTACTGGTTCACGACCTAACTGACGATAAAGGTGGACTCATCTAATAGATCAATGGCGACATCGATCTTATAACAGGTAAGAGAGGTAGGAGTACAGATGGTGGTAAAGGTAGCAAAAGAGGTAGAGGAAGTGGTGGTGGGCTGGCAAATCTTGATGATGGAGAGAAAAGAGAAAGAAAAAAGAAGAAGATGAAGAAGAAAAGACTAGCGAAGAGAAACTGAAGAAGAAGAAAAAGAGATCAGAGAAGGTGAGAGACAGAGAGAGAGAAAAACATACAGAGACAGAGAGAGAGGTGTTCAATGATGAAAATTTTGATTTTTTTTTTAATTTTTTTAATTATATCCATGGTCTATCATGTTAATGGATGGTGGACATAATTTTTTTGAGAACTAATTTTAAAAAAATTATTATTAATTTTTAAAGTTTGAATTATGCTCATTGTCTATCATATTGATGGACAGTGGACATAATTAAAAAAAATATATTAATATTCTTATTTTAATTTTTTGAGATATTTATAATTTGCCCCCCAACCTTTGATCATAATTTGAAATTGATCCCCCTAGTTTCATAATTAGTAGTTTTCCTTCCCAAAGTTTAATTAAATAAAGAAGCAACACCATGCCATTACTAATTACATCCATTGGCATTAGGGATGGAAGAGTAAACTGGTAAATGAAGGCGATAGGTAAATATAAATTAACAAAAAATAATAAAAAACCATAAAAAATTAAATTTTGTTTATTTAAAAAAAAATTAAAGAAAGACCAAATTAAAATTTAGCTACCCAGTTGAAATTGTAACTCAAACAGAGCAATTGTTTCGATTTTATTGCAATTTACCCCCCTCCTCTTAGTGGAAGTCAATTAGAGTTAATTGATTTAAGAGTAAAATTGTCTTTTAATCTTATTTTATATTTTATTTAAAAATATATTTTAAAAACATTAAAATAAATTAATCGAATCTACATTGTCTGTTAAGACAGATAGAGGAGATCAATTTTAAAAAATTTCAAAAATTAAGCATAAATTAAAAATAAATAGAAATTAAATAATTAAATAAAAAATTAATAATCAGATCTCTACCGTCTATAGATGGATGGTGGAGATCAATTTGAATAATTATGTCAACCTTAAATCATCATCTTTTTCATCTTGAACCCATCATCAAGAACCCATTGAAACTCCAGAAAATCCATTTCTTATGTATCATCAAAAGAACCCATTTTTAGGTTATATATATATATATGGAAACCCAAAAATGGGTTTCGAAACCCAAGTTTCTTAGGAAAAGAGAGAGAAGTAAGAGGAAAGGGAAGAGAGAGAAGGAAAAGAAATGGAAAGGAACATTGTTAGCTAGGCGAGAGGGAGGGTGATAGAAAAATAAAGATGATCTATATATATATATATATATATATGTGTGTGTGTGTGTAAACCCATAAATGAGTTTTGAAGCCCAAGTGTATTTAGGAAAAGGGGAGAAGTAAGAGGAAAAGGAAGAGAGAGAAGGAAAAGAAATAGAAGGGAACATTATCGACTATGAGAGAGGGAGAGCGACAGAAAAATGAAGATGATGGAAGAGAAAGAAGAAGAGATTGGTGTCCTCTTCACTATCAATCTTCATTTGTTGCTCTCTTGATTCAAATTAATACTCAGATTTGAGGGAAGCGACACCGAGCTTTATAGGTGAGGTGTTAGATGAAGTTTATACAAGGGAGGTGTTTGATCAGGTTTTGAGGGAAGCGATGCCCAAGTTTTTGTAGGTGAGGTTGTAAAGAAGACAAAAATCTAAGTTTGTTTGGTTGACGAAACCTGACAATTTTAGGGGTGATGAGAAAGGGAAGTGATGGGGCTAGTTTGGTTGAAGAATATGACAGTTTTTTGGGCAATGCTAGATTTTATGAGTGAAAGGAAATGGAGTGGTAGGTGTGGTGGTTTTGAGTTCGATTGGAACCCAGAACATGAACATGAACATGTTTTGCGTTCCAATTAAACCCAAAAAGTTCTTGGATTGATAAAAACATATGCCTTTTTTTTTTTCTTTTAATTTTGTTATTGATTTTGTTGAACCAAAACATAAGTTTTGTTGTTGATTTCGTTGAAGATTAGAACAGTTCTTGATTTTATTGTTGCCTAGCTCTTTTTTACTAGATTTTTGGTGTTTGAAATTAATTTTGTAGCAAGTGGGGTGTTTAAATTGAGGATTTGGATGAGGAAATGTGAGGGTGCATTTCAAGTTGTTCCTCAAGTTGTTCTTCATGCTTGGATCTCCACTAGTTTTTTTTTTTTTTTTAATTGTTTTTGTTTGTTTAAATTTTAAATTTTTATTTAATTAATTATTTTTTTAAAACTAATCTCTACTATCCATCTTAAGATATATGGTAGAAATTTGATTAAAAAAATATTTATTTAATTATTTAATTTTTAGTTTCAATTATTTTTATTTTTTATTTTTTATTTTATTGATCAATTGGTTAATTTCAACCATCAAGGGTATTTAGTCTTTTCGCCACATTTACTGTTCACTGTTCAATATAACGAAAATTTGCTAATAGTAGGGGAGTGAATTGCAATAAAACCGAAACAATTACTCCATTTGAATTATAGTTTCAACTACATAACTAAATTATATTTTGTTTTTTAAAAAAACTATTGATCTCCATCGTCCAAATGAATAGTGGAGATCAAATTAAAAATTAATTTGATATGAAAAAAAAAATGAAAAAAAACTCTCTCTTTTTTCATCTACTCTCCCTCTCTTTACTAGTAATCTCTCTCTCTCTCTATATCTCTATCTTCATCTTTATCGGTGAAAATTCGATGACTACGGCTTCATTGGCGATGACCCTAACATAAAATTTCCCTCATTCTCCTCTTCTCCTCTCTCACCATCGATCTTTCTCACTCTCCTCTCTACGATGAGACCAGTGAGAAACTCATCATTTGGATTCGAACCCAAGTGCTGATTTTTTTAATGATTTTTGATGATTTGGGTGCTTTTTGATGATTTTCATCTGGGTTTGGTGATTTTTGATGATTTTGGTAGTGGTGGTGGGTGGGTAGTTTCTAGGTGTTCTAGGTAGGTATGGGTGGGTATAGTGAGTGTTTGATGTTAATGGTCGTTTGTATGTGTTTGATGGGTGTGGTGGGCGATGGATAAGTTTGATAGGTGGTTGTGGGTGGGTGTTTGATATTGGTCGCTATCTACGGATGGGTGTGACTGGAAACCCATCTCGTGGTGGATGGGTATGGATGGTTTTTAGGTGTTTTGGGTCAGTGTGGGTGTTTGATTTTGGTGGTGTTCTAGGTAGGTCGCCATCCATGGTTGCCGTCAATGGTTGGATGTGATTGGAAACACCAATCTGGATTTCTTTTTCTTCTTTTTCTCTTCATCATCATCATCATCATCTTCTCAAATCCAAATATTCGCGTTCGAATTAAACCTAGGAATCTAGATTCATTTATTTTTATTATTATTATTTTTAATTTCTTTGACACTTGATTTTTTTTATATATATATATATATATATTTTTTTTTGTTGAATATGGTTAGTTGAACTAAGTTTAAGTTTTGGTGTTCAACTGGGTTGAATTTATTTATTTATTTTTTGTGATTTTTTTTAGATAAGATTGGAAGAGAAGGAGAACGGGGTTGAACTGGGCATTAGTTTTGGTGTTGATTTTTTTTTTTTTTCATATTTTTTTAATTCTTTGATTCTCAAAGATGGACAGTGAAGATATATTCTCTTTATTTTTAATAACATTTAAAAATTAAATTTTTAAATAAATATAAATATTAAAATTTATTTTTAAATTATTCCCCTCCATCCATCATGTGATGGATGGTAAAGATTTCTTTTTTCTTTTTAATTATTTGTTATTTATTTTCTTATTATTATTAAATTAATTTTGATCTCCTACCATCCATTTCAAAGATTGAAAGAGAAGATATTCTTTTTATAATTTTATTTTAATTAAATTTATTTTGATTTTTCAATTTTATTTTAATTAAGTTTAAATCAGGGACAAAAAAGTAATTTACTGTTTTGCATGTGTCAATGTCAACCTTTTAATGGAAAAATAATGGTGAGGAAAAATGACTAATTACGAAACTAGGGAGATTAGTTTCACATTATGATTAAAAGTTGGGGGGCAAATTATAAGTATCCCTAATAATAATAATAACTTTTTCTTTATATATAGTTGCATATAAGATCATACAGCCTAGAGTTAGGCTTATTATATATAAGGAAAAGGAATATCTTGTTTGATATTGCAAATGCAATTATCAATTTTATATGTATTAAATTCCATTTATAAGAATAGCTTGTGATTTTTTTTTTTTTTGTCTTTTCATAGTTTTCTTCATTCATTTGCCACATATATACCACCATCAAAATTGCACTAGAAAAGATATCTAGTTGATTGTTTCACACCTTACCAAATATTATCTTATTTAATTTGATGATATAAAATTAATTATATATGTTATAGGATATAACATGAAATATAATTTTCTTGTAACTTTCAAAATGAACATGTAAATGAACACTCGGTTGGAGTGAAACTAACTGTACAATAATGGTTTATTGTTTACTTGGCCATTGATGTAGAGTGAATGACAGCTTGTGAAAAAATCTCTTAGGTCGTGTGAGGCTGTGGGATCTGATTGGAGTGAAGGAGGAACTCAACTGATCAATTTCAAACTCGCGTATGATCTTGACTTTGATCATGACTTTATCCAACCAAACTTTCATTAATTTTTTTTTTTTTTGAAAAAAAAAAAAATGAACTAGGTTTCATTGTGCTTTCTTTGTTAAAAATTAATTATTTTATTTATGACAACATAATTGCACTTTTTGAGTTCTAAAAAAAAAATTCCACTTACGAGAATGTGTTTTATTTAATAAAAAATTTTGTGATTTTTAAATTTTTATTTATTAATATTTAATTGTTTTATTTATAAATAATCACCAGTTACTAATTGGTTAATTTTTTCTATACGTACGCGCAGCATAATAAAAAAAATTTCCTGGACAATGCAGCATTTGAAAAGCTGTTGGAAGATTTGAGGTTGTCTCTCGCTGTCATGCTTTAGAATCTTAGAAGGATTGTGTTTGCTACTGTAAGGCTTGCACTTCCAAGTCCTCTGTTTCTGAAAACAAGCAAGCTATCAACCCTTCAATGGCAGCTTCCAACGCTGAGAAAAAACGAGCCACTGAAGATGATTCTTCATTGTCGGCTTCTAAGAGACAGAAATCCTTTCCAGCTTCTTCTTCTGGGGGCAACAGTCAATGGACATACGAGGTGTTCTTGAGTTTTCGAGGTGAAGATACACGCAACAACTTCACTGATCATCTGTATGCTGCTTTGGATCATAAAGGAATTTACACGTTTAGAGATGATGAAAGACTTGAGAGAGGAAAAGAGATTTCATCTGAGCTCTTAGAAGCAATTGAAAGATCAAAGGTTTCAATCATTATCTTATCCAAAAACTATGCTTCTTCTACATGGTGTTTGGATGAACTTGCAAAGATTGTTGAGTGCATGAAGGCAAAGAATCAGATTGTTTTGCCAGTTTTTTACAAGGTACATCCATCAGATGTGAGAAAACAGAGAGGAGCATTCAAGAAAGCCTTTGAGAAACATGAACAAGATTTCAAGGATAACCTGGAGCGGGTGAAAAGGTGGAGATTAGCTCTCACACAGGTTGCCAATCTCTCTGGATGGCATTTACATGACAGGTAACTTTGTATCTTTAAATTTTAAAGCCTTGAAATTCTCTGACTTTTGTTACGTCTGACACTGGTTAGGCTACACAGAAAAATTTCACTAATGCTTTTTTTTGACATTATTTTAACACCTTTGCAAGCTTTTCCAAGTTGGGTGGCTTGAGCAGATCATGCTCTCAAAATATAATGCAAAACATAAATTATTATTTCCTATTAGGGTTTAAATAGTTAGCATTCTTCTTCACTACAGGTCTGAAGCTACATTGATCACTGATATTGTCGACGAGATGTGGAAAAGATTGAAGCAAATTCAATACTTTCCAAGTGTTGAAGGGGAACTCGTTGGAATAGATTCTCATGTGGATGAGATTTATAAGCTTTTAGAACTTGATATTTTTGATGAAATTCGCTTTGTTGGCATTTATGGGATGGGAGGAATAGGTAAAACTACAATTGCTAGAGTTGTATATGAAAGGCTTTCATACAAGTATGAAGCTAGTTGTTTTCTTGCTAATATTAGAGAAGTCTCTGAGAAAAAGGGTTTGGAAAGTTTACAGAAAATGTTTCTTTATGAGGTCTTAAAAGAAAAAGATTTGAATATATGTGATTATCATAAAGGGATTAGTTTAATTAGAAAGCGACTATGTAGGAAGAAGATTTTTCTTGTTCTTGATGATGTGGATCAATTAGAACAATTAGAAAGGTTGGCTGGAAGGAAAGACTGGTTTGGTTTTGGAAGCAGAATCATCATTACAACCAGAGACATACATGTGCTAACAAGCCATAAAATCAATAATATTTATAAGGTCGAAGGATTAGATTATGATGAAGCTCATGGACTCCTTTGTTTGAAAGCCTTCAAGCGCATAGGACCAACAAACGATCATGTTGAGCTTTTAAAGCGTGTTGTGTGTTATGCAAATGGACTTCCATTAGTTCTTGAAGTTTTGGGATCATTTTTGTGTGATAGAAATATTAATGAATGGAAAAGTGCATTGCAAAGACTGGAAGTAGTTCCTAATCAAAAAATTGTGAAAATACTTCGAATTAGCTATGATAGATTGGAAAGGATTGAAAAAAAATATTCTTAGATATTGCATGTTTCTTCAAAGGAGAGGATGTAGATCAAATCAAGGAAATATTAGATAGTTGTAACTTTTACCCAGATATTGGAATAAAAGTTCTTGTCGAAAGATCTTTGATAACTATTGAGATAACAAATTGCAAATGCATGATATGGTACAAGAAATGGGCTGGGAAGTTGTTCGCGAAAAGAACCCTGATGAGCCTGGCAAATGGAGCAGGCTATGGCTATGTCAAGATGTCTATAGCGTGTTGGCTAGAAATATGGTAATATATTTTCCAAATAATAAAGCTAATTATGTATTAATATTTCACATAATGCCTAAATATCATAGTTCAAATGACTTCTTTTTATTAATTATGCACATTGTTTATTCTTCTTATCAGGGAACCCCAACTATTGAAGCCATGATAGCTGTCAAATATAATGAGGATATTACCTACGCGAATGGTAAATGCTTCTCAACCATGAGTAATTTAAGACTTCTCGATATCAGTAATGTTCACATTTCTGAAGAACTTGAATTTCTATCGAATGAGTTACGGTTTCTTAAATGGCGGGGCTACCCTTTAAAGACTTTGCCTTCTAGTTTCCATCCACATAAACTTTTTGAACTCAGTTTATGTTATAGCCACATTGAGTTTCTGTGGAATGACATTAAGGTACACTACCTTAGTTGTTTTGGAAAATATTATAAAGGTCATGAAAGCTAGTTTTTGATTAATTTAGTTTTTGTTTCTACAGCCTTTCAGAGAGCTAACAACTATTAAGCTCAGTTACTCCCAAAACCTTGTTAGAACCCCAGACTTTACAATGATTCCAAACCTTGAGAGGCTGGATCTTCAACACTGTACAAGATTGCTTGAGGTTCACCAATCCATCGGATTTCTGCGAAGGCTTGTTGTATTGAATTTGAATAAATGTGAAAATCTTGTAAATTTTCCAAGTGATGTCCATGGGTTGAAATCTCTTCAAATTCTTAATCTTCATGGCTGCTCAAAACTAGACAAGCTGCCCCTCAATTTGGAAGAAATGAAGCATTTGGAGGAGCTAGATGTCGCTGAGACTGCTATAAGACAAGTACCATCATCCATTGTACAATTAACGAACCTTAGAATATTGTCATTCCGCGGATGTAAAGGAGGACCAGCGGAAACTTGGAGTTCTTTCCTGTTTTCACGATTGTTGCCAAGTAGAAAGCCTAACTCTATGTGTTTGTTGTTGCCTCCTCTTGCAAGTTTGTCCTCTTTGCAAACATTAGATCTCAGTGACTGCAATCTTTTGGAAGGAGCATTCCCGAGAGATTTGGGCTCCTTACACTCCTTAAGAGAGTTAAATATCAGTGGGAACAATTTTGTTAGCCTACCTGATACCATCGGTCAATTATCTAAGCTTGAAATTCTTTCCTTGGAGAAATGCCATAGGCTTCAGTCATTGCCAAAGCTTCCACCTGGATTAATATTTGTACGGACAGATGATTGTACTTCCCTGAAAATAGTATCAAGTCTAATAGAACTCACCTCTTCAGCGGTTGGGCTAGAATTTCTCAATTGCTTCAGCCTGGTTGAGACTCAAGGCAACAACAAAGACAGTTTGGCAATTATTTTGCTGAAACACTGGCTTCAGGTTTCTCTTTCCTAAACAAGCATCAGATATCTTTCCTTCAAATTTGCAAGCATTTGTCTTCTATAGTTTCACTAATCATATCAATTTCTAAGTCCCGTTGCTGTGGCACGTTTCTATTCTATTATATTGATAAATTTGGATTTTTTAATACGACATTTTCTATTGCAGATAAGTGTTAGACGCAACCAGAATCCCTTTTCATGTGGAAGCACTTCTTATTTTGAATTTTATATTCGTCTCCCAGGAAGTGAAATTCCAAAATTTTTCAATTGTCAGAATGAAGGGAATGAAATAAATGGAATACTACCTGATGGCTGGTTCAATGATGAATTCATCGGATTTGCTTTATGTGGAGTGTTTTCACCCCGTGATCATTCAAATCATTCAACGACAATTCCCGGTCTTTCTAGTACCCCTTTCTCAACTATCAAGTCCGATCACCTTTGGTTGGCCTATTTATCGGCCTATTCAACTCGCGATGCACTTTGTGATCCACTTAAAGGTCATATTGTTCGCTTTTACTTCGCTAATGGAAAAGGATCTTTGGTGAAGAGGTGTGGCATTCGTCCACTTTACAAGCACGATGTAGGGCATCTTGAGGACTTATCAGCAACGGATGTTGGAATTCGTAAGGTCCAAAAGTTTTATTCAGGTGATTGGTCTAAGACGGGTACGATTTCTCTGCCTTGTACACAAAAGTATAGCAGATTGATAAAAAGTTATCCTGGTCCTGTATTCTCTTTGACGTTTGCGTGTTGTGAGCCTTATGACGCCAATCAGGAGGAACAGCAGCAGGAACGTACTCAAAAAAGTATTCATCCCCAAACATTCCACTAGCACATATATATGAGGTGTGAAAGTGAATTTAGAAGTCACGTGCCTCATAATTGATAATCATAATTTATATATATTTATTATCCTTAAATATAGATTTATTAATCTAATTTTATATTAAATTTATTTTAATTAGTTGTGTTTATGATAAAACCACCACAAGAAATTTAGTTTTTACAACATTCAACTTGCAATATTTTATTAAAAATGCCGGAACTGATAACAATTACAAGATTTTCTATAGAAAATGCCAAAAAAATAAAAAGATAAAAGTTTTTACAGGATTTTAAAAAAGCTGGTATTGAATTCATTTACAAAACTTTTAAAATATTATAATGTAAAAATTGTATAATAAAATAATCGTTTTTCTCATTTTATTTCTTTCCCAAGCCTCCGCCCCTCATCAAGTATTGGGGGACCCCGCGGATTGCCAACAATCTCAGATCGATTGTACGGGAGAAAGTGAAGACGTTCGTTTTCCTTTTGTTTTTGTTGACATTGGACGCAATTTTGCACTAATAAGGCGAAGATAGAGCGAAGCAGTGGGTGGAGCTGTGGAGGTGATCTCTTGGGAGCCTCGTGCCTTTGTTAATCATAATTTCTTGGTGAGTTATTTTTTTATTTAATTTTATAAATTAAAATCGAGCTTGGAAGGGATTGTATGCTAGTATGAGTCAAATTGGGGAATTTTTGGGTCTGGATTATAGTTATGTGTGTGCGCGCATTCTTGGCTTTGTGTGAATGAGAAAGTGTATTGAATTGAAGACTTCTATTGGTGGGAACAGAGGGACTGGATAATATTAGGTTGGTGAGCGTAAAAAATTTTGAAAGAGAGGGCTGCTTTATTGTGGTCCTTGCTTTTCTTTTTGTAATTTGTCTTTTGTGAGTATGCTTGAAGGTCCACTTTTTGGTGTTACAGAGTGATCAATATGATATTATGGTCTATTTGTTTATCCATGCTATTTTGTTGGGCAATGAAAATTCATTTTTAGATTTGGGTTAAGGTATCTTTATAATTATATATTGAGAATTGGTATATGCTTTTTTGAGAGATGGGTGTGTTGGCTGACTCCTGTAGATAAGTGTGTACTAATTTAATAGATGAATTTTGATGCATACATGTTCTTTTACCAGTTGGCTGTTTAGAAAATTAGTATTTTTAAAAGCTGTGTTACAAGTGTCCATTATCAAGTGGATTAATTATATTTCTGCAACAGCTATGTTGCTACTGAGCTTAGCTTTTGGTTAAAATTATTGCAGAGATATGCTTAGCTTGACCTTGGGGAATGATTTGAGTAAATTCGAGCAGACCTAAATTGTTTTAAGTTCATTAGCAACTTTTCTTTAAATTATGAAGCTTTTTAGAAATCTTTCTTTGTAACTCTTCAATTTTTTCTGGAACCTCTTCTCTTGGAGATGATCTTTAATGAAAATAAAAATCAGATAAATTTGCTTTAATTTAGTTAAATCTCTTTAAAATCCTCTGGAATTTAGTATTGTCAATGTTGAAGCTGAGAAAGAAGACCGTGCTGTTAATGACCACCATGATCATGATCATAATCATATATTAATATTGGAATATACATCCATTCGGGTTAATACTAAACTGATATTTTGAGAAGATTAGTCCTAAAGTACCTTGTAATCCTGCATGTAGCAATCACTGTTTTCTCTGTCATTTCAATTCATGTTTTGGCAAATGTTTGATTCATCAACCTGTGCATATTTAGATGAGTCTTTTGTTCATCTTTTAAGTGAGGCTAATGGACATATGTACTCAACTAAGAGGCCTTCAATCCAACTAATTGCTATCAGCTATGCTCCACTGTGCAGAGGTCTGTTACATCTTCTCTTCCCTTTATAATGGATTCTTCCCTTCATATAATTTTGGCTTTTAATTTTGCTTTGTTATAGCATTATAGCAGAAAATGAAATTAATTTAACTTATTCTAGTCTTATCATTTGAAATCCGCTTCATCAATTTGACCATGTTCATGTCTATTTTATCTGTTTCCTTGCTTTGAATTCCATGTGTATTGAAGGAATATATATATGTATATATATTCATAATTTTGGCTTTTAATTTTGCTATGTCATAACATTCAATAGCAGAAATGAATTCTGTGCAGACTTCCTCGGCAATCAACACAAAGACGCTTGTCCAACGGTGAGCCCAGTAGTGCAGAGCAGGAACAGAGAGCTGTGCAGCAAAAAGAATAGCAAGTCAGGAAGAACAGAAGAGGACCCCGGTCCAGAAGCTCAATATATATATATATATATATATATATATATAGGTGGGCATAATTTACCCACACATATAGGTGGGTGTGACTGAAATTGTCCACATTGTGGACATTGCAAGTCGAACCGTTGCTTGCTTTGTGAGAAAGCAGCAGGTGTGTTTGACTATTGTATCAAACAATTAGTGAGAAAGTGTCATGTTTTTTTACTATTCTGTTCTGATAGTGTCAACTTTTGTGAAGATACTTCTGCCTAAAAACCATTTTATGAAGCATTCATTGGATGCTTCGTTCTAATTCAGTAAACTTTATTTAAAAAAAAATGTTTCTGATAAACACTCATCCGAAAAAGACTAGGAAAAAGGTAATTTTTAATTTCTGATAAATGCTTGTATATAAGTTCAAAACACATTAAAGTAAACTTAAAAGTGCATTTGCTACTCGAAAAAAGGCTTTGGACAATACCGAAAACACTCCAAGTTGATATAATTTACATCTCTTCGTACAGTCAGTTAGTGAATTCAATACAGCAACAAAAGAAAGTAATCTAAGTTTGCATTTACATGAGACAAGATTCAAGATTACAACAAACATGCGGTAGAGAAACAGCTACATACCTTGTAATAAAAGTTCCACTACTAAATCTACCTACAGCCTCAAAGTATCATCATCCGATATTGTCTCCTCTGATGACGCATCACTCTTCAGTTTTTCTGACTGAGGGAAGGATGAAACGTTGTCAGAAAGAGTTGGCGGCATTGCTGGCCTCGGAGGTGGGAAATGGCAAGTCACTGCTTCTCTAACCCAGAGGGGTAAATTACTGTTGCTTGATGAACTAGTGGGAGGATTATTGATCCATAATGAATCACACCTCATGTTCTTGCTTCCCATATATATAAGGAACCACCCTGATCAAGTATTTCCCTTTTAAAATCAAGAGGAGTGCCCCTTGGATAAATAAAGAGTCCCCTGATCTGTTCAGTAACATTGCTTTGGAGGTCTGTGAAGCTGAAATGTGGCTTGTCTAAGACACTGCCGTGTCTGCGAGAATAGACATCACCTCGTGAAAGTCGGGTTCTATCCATCGTACTTTCTCTCCGTGGTCTTCTTTTGTGATGCAAGAAGGCATCATCACAGCCCAAAGAATTAGCTTCTGATTCTGCATATTTTAATAATGAAACACATGCTTCATTCGAAAGTTTAGATAGTTCTTCCTGCCACCGCTCAGCGAGATCCCTGGCCAATCTCCATGGCGCAAAGTGCAGTCTAGGATCAGTTAAGATGGCATCCCAATTGGCCCTACCATGTCTTCTCACACCTTTCCAAAGAAAATCTAATTCCTCTTCAGACCAAATGTCAGTGTATGGCATGAATGGATATTGAGAACTGCCTCTTCTATTCGAAGCTCTTATTCGACTCAAGATGCTGTCAAGTAACAGTTTGTCTCTCAGCCATGATCTTTGGCTAATAGAAGATTGCTGCAAAACATCCTGGATGAACTGTTCATAATGACCAATGGATTCACTAATAGATTTCCTCCAAATTTTGGCTCTGTGGGCAAGGATGGATTTAAGAAGAATGAATTTTGGCTCTTCAGCTGATTACTTTCACTTCCTAAAGTATGATCATTATTTTCCCCCCACATAATGCAGGTTGTTAACGGGAGAACGTCTTGCTTTTATTCTTCTGAAAACAGCTGGGTTTTCTGATGTAATCTTGGCAGAGCACCCAGGAGAAGATTCAACATTATTTCTACAGATCTGTGTATCTCCAAGTACCTCCGTGGTGCATGCAAGTATTAGATATACCAAAACTGTCAATTATTGTTTTGTTTATTTTTGAATGAGAGATCTCATGTGATAGAACAGTTTGACTTCTACTTGAAGAGTCTATTGAGTCTGGAAGAGATAGTATTGGTTCAACATAAAAAGTTTGGTTCTGAGAATCTAAGTTGATATCAACAGTAGAGTCACATGCACCACATAAATCTGTAAAACACACACTCTCCACAGTTACTTAGATGGAGTTGAGCAACGAAATCCTATATTTATGACTTTGTAAAGTATGTAACAGGAACTGCGACTTCATGGTCACAGCAAGCCCTGTCAAGCAATAGGCTATTGACTCAAGTTGACGCCTATGTTTTTGACAGGCTAAGTATTTTACCCGGGGTAGTAATAGAGAGCTTGCAACAAGGTAGCAATTCTTCTTTAATCAATTCAGGAACTATTGTCGTTTTCACATCATCACTTGACAGGACTTGAGACTCAGTTGTAACACATGCCCCGAATTCATGGATCCCAGATTTTTCATCCACAATTATGCTACTAAAGGTGCAAGCTTTAATTGCATCACTTAAAGAAGCTTTTTGTACATCCAGGGCAACTTTGGAACTCTGGCATGGTACTTGTCCAGCATTAGGAGTGGCATCCTTGGATACGTTTTGATAATCATGCGACCATTCACTCTCACATGTCAATCTATTTAAGATAACAGAAAATTTTTTGCAATAGAATGTTGAGAAATTTGATTTATGTATTAACTTGCCAGAGTTTATCTGATCATACATCTCAGTTTCCAAAGCTGGTCCTGCATCAGCATTTACAGAATCAGCCTCCATCTGTCTGAAGATGAATAAATCGAGCAATTCCCTTAAAAAGCAAGAAATAATAGGTTTAGAGTGTCAATACAATTTTGGATTATACACTGCTACGTTACTAGTGCATCCAGCAAAATGGAAAGAGGATGGCTCTGCCATTTTACAACTTTCAATATTTATTTTCTAAAACTTCTTTGTCACATAAATATGACAAAGGATTGGAAATACATTCACTTGCTATATTACACCTATACTTTACCAGATATTATAGAATTAATCTACAACATGCAACTTTATGTGGCTTTAGCATGTTAAATTCAGGAGAGAGTAACAGCAGATTTTTCGGGTTTGTTAGTTACAGACGACTCCTTTTTGTCAGCTCCTTTTTGGGTTCTTCATATTTAAGCAATAATCCAAAGATCTTTCCCTTTCTTTAGTTCCCTTCAATTCAATGTTTATTAATTTTATTGCTCATCTTAAGCCCTTCACCTGGATGAGAGTCTAATAAGAACCTAACCAACAACGTAAGAAGTCCACTTATTTTGAGAAGGTTTTACCTTCTGAATACTAACAAGAGAAAAGGAGATATTCAACCATATATAGTTTCATTATCCTCCTTAAGTTCCATGCTAGAAGGCAGCCTCCTAAATCAATAAGACATAGGTCTATATTACAATATTACGATTGACTTGCATAAAGATAATAAGGCCCTGTTTGGGATCCATCAAGAAGAGTTTATTTTGGCTTCTTGAAGCCAAAAGCCATTTTGCTACCCGTTTGGCTGAATTCAATAAAAGAGCTTCCTGTCTTAAGAAGCTCTTCTACCCAAAGCTACTCTACCTAATTTCTCTTAGAAGCTCTTCCTGGAAAACACGGGAAGTCAAAATTTGGTTTAATGAAGCAATTTAAACATTTTAGCCCTTAATTCTCTTCTGCTTCTCTTCTTCTACTGTCAAAAGCCATAAGTAGAAGCTATCCCAAACGGGCCCTAAGAATAATACAATAGTAACATAACAACCGCAACCATAATAATTCCACAAAGCTGTACCGTCGGAAAGTATCAGATGGAAAACCAAACAAAATCTTCATTATTTGTCCTTTGTTTTTTGGAAAAAGTAAAAGAACCAGGAAACCATTTCAACTATGCATATCAAGAAGTTTTGTATCAGAGAAGAAATACATACTTTATCTTGATTGTGACAGTGCATAATTTTTGTATCCGGATTTTTCCCCGGCAGCTCCAGATCTGTTAAAAGATATCTTGAGCTGTCTTTATGATATGTTGCTTCACAAGAAGTAGGTATTAGAATGTGCAACACCACTGCTGCAGCTGGTAAGCTGTGAACAATCTTTTTCCTCAGTGAATGATCTTTTTGGTGCATCAGTCTGATCTATATCCTTTTTCTTTTTATATTTACGACTGAAAGTAATCAATGGAGTGGTCATTTTGGTTTGCACAGGAATTTCACCACGAGTTGGTGAACTTATCTTTGGAGATTTCCACGTTTGAAGTTTTTGACAAGTACAAACCATCAAGTAGCCAGCTACATTTGTTTCTTGTTTCATTTAGTTGTATGATAATGAATTTTGTTGGCAGTAGGGCTGGCAATTTGGAACCCGACACGACGGGTCGACACGAAACCGACACGATAATTACGGGTTAGGGTTGAGCATTAACGGGTTGGGTAAATTAACGGGTCAACCCGTTTAACTCGTTTACTTATTGTGTCGGGTTCTTGTTTTAGTTAATGGATTACGGGTTGACTCGTTAAATAAGGGTAAAAAAGTAATTTTATTTTAGAGGGTTATGTAATTTTAGTAACAGGTATATATACCCTTCAAAATTCAAACCCTAACCCTAAACACAACTCTCCAAAGTCCACTTCTATCTCCACACTTCACCTCCAGCTGTCGCACCCACAATGTAAACCCCTAGTCTCGATCTATAACCTCTTAGTGTTAAAAGATGGATTAGAGAGGTAAAATAAATCTCTACATTAGATTAATTGAATTTCATGGCATTAGAGATTTATCAACTTAAGATTGACGACGAAATTCGTCAATTATAAAAGTTAAGTAACATTACAATAGAATCAAGTTAGTGTTAAGCTAAATCAATTCATCAATTTCGTGAACGTCATTCTAGAGTTTCACAACAACCGAATTAGCAAGAAAAAGATCAATGAAGAGTAAAGTAATTCATCCATAGATAAGAGACAAGTTAAAGAAAATAAAATGTTGAGTGCACGATTAAGAAAAATTTTACATTAGTTGTTCGTAAGTAATGGACAACTATTAAGCGATTTAAATAAGAGATTGATGATAATCAAAAATAAATCAAAGGACAAGCTTGATATTCCATAGAACATCAATAAGATATATAAACAAGACACTTAGAAGCCAAGTAGACAAGTGAAGAGTGCAAAGCTACCATAAAACTCAAAAACAAAAGTGATTCCCGTATAGAGTAGGGGAGGAGGGAAAATGATGGTCAAACAAGTTAAACATGAGACTTAAGTGCCATTTCATGAAGGCTAATCATATATAATGAACATTTAGCAAGATTTCAACAAGAAAAGATGAAAATAGGTGAGAAATAAAGAAGAAAACAGCAGCTGCCAGAGAATAAACAAAACTGGACAGCAGTGAAAAGAAAAGAGAATTTGAGAGGAAGTTGTGTGAAATTAAAAAGAGATGGGGCAAGGATGCAAATTAGAGAAGTAGGAGTAGTATATAAGCAACACTTGGCTGAAAGTTTTCAGCAAACTAAAGTCATTGTCGTGCCTTCACTCAGCTGAAACAGTGAAGCACCAGAAACAGAGCAGCAGAAGTGCAACTGCAGGGCAGAAATTGCAGCAAGGAAAAGTGGAAGAAGACAGCCCCTTTCCAGCCCATCCAAGCCTCAAATCTTCTCTTTAAACCCTCTCCCAAGTCCCTCTCAACTCTTTAAGTCAAGAACCAAGTAAGAAATTAGCTTACTCTTCCTTTTCTTTACAAAAAATTCCAGCAGTGTGCTGAAATTATTTCTGCAGAATTGTGTTGTATGTTGTTGGAGGTTTTGCACTAGAAATGGTGTCAAAACCTAAGTGATTGTTATAGAACCTTAGAGGAGATGTTTTTGAGTGTAAATGATGACTTAGGGTTTTATTTATGGGCTGTTATAGGCCTGAGAATCATAGAAACGAAAATTTGTTTTTCACACACACAAACTAGTTGATAAAAGTTTTGAGTGAATTATTAGTGTTCAAATGAACAAGTAATGTTTATGTGTGTGTTATGACCATATTAGACAGTAAATAAGCTCTGAAATTTAGAGGTTTTGAACCCAAGTTTGAGCATAAAAATGATTAGAAAAGCATAGGAAAGCATGTGGGAATAAGAGAAGCTCAAGAGAGCTAGTTTTGACAACATTAGTGATTCCCGAACTGAATTTTTAGCTAGGGGAGACCTGACCATATTTGGCTTATTTGGGGGTGTTCTACACCTCAAATGATGCCTAGGAACCATAGAAAACCATAGGTTTTGGAACGGATCGAATCCGATAAAAATTGTGCAAGTTATGCACAAAATAGTGCCGTTAAGGCTCTGAGAAGTGAAACGACTATCCTAATGCAATTTTTATTGCATGGTTTGAGTTTGGTTCATCATTATTAGTTAAATGAAGCTTAGCTATAGAAGAAAAATTAGCGTCGCTAATCCGAAACGGAAAATATACAAAACACGCACTAAACGTGCTAGAAAATGCCCGAAAAAGTGATGTTTTCCTTAGTTTTGACCTAGCAAACGATAATATTTTCCAACGAAATTTTACGTGTGACTAAAGGGTGATATAAGTGAACCATAGGAAGAAGAACGAAGGAAAACGGAGCCCCGAGCAGCGTGCTACCACCTGTTCTGTTATGGGCTGTAAGTTGAGTATTAAAAATGTAATTTTTCGTCCCGAGCCTCCAACGACTAAACGGACCGCGTGGGGTGATCCCTAAGGGTCAAAAACTAAAACTTTTACGCAAAAATCGGGATTAGAGAGTCTCGGTTGAGTAGAAACAAGTTAGGAGGATATATAGAGAAAAATGGTCTTAGTTGAGATTCTTGACCTTATAGTTGAGAATTGAGTTTTGTTATTAATAATGATGAGAAAATATTGTGTAGGTGACGAGCCTCGTCGAGACGCTTGACACGGAGTGACGCGGCTTCGAGGTAAGTGGTTCGCCACTTAATAGCTTTTTAAATGGTCATGCAATTTCTTGATGATGTTAAATGACTATAGTAGCTATGTAATAAAGGAAATCGGAAATAATATATAATGATATAGTTAAAAGTTAAACGTATGGATTCCGATGTAATCCATATGTTTCTAGAAAATGATTATGAGTTGTATGTAGAGAAAATGAACTAAGAAAGTTTTCAGAAGATGTAAAACTAGTGAGTTTTGTGCTTTTGCACTTGAAGAAATTGATTATAAAACCCATGTATATGCCTTAAGAGGTTATGAGAGTTAGCGCTACGTGACGACGCAGAAAATTCCGTCCGTAGTCGCTCAGAGTATAGAGAAATTAGCACTACGAGACGACGCAGAAAATTCCGTCCGTAGTTGCTCAGCTTCCTAGAAAATATAAGCGCTACGTTGCGATGCAGAAAATTCCGCACGTAGTTGGTTAGTTGACAATTAGCGCTACGTTGCGATGCAGAAAATTCCGCACGTAGTTGGTTAATTAACAGTTAGCGCTACGAAGCGATGCAGTAAATTCCGCTCGTAGTTGCCTAGAGTTTTTAGCACTACATTTGCGATGCAGAAAATCCCGCATTGTAGTTGCTCAGTGATAAGATTTAGCGCCCTACGTACGATGCAGTAAATTCCGTAACGTAGTGGTTGAGATGTATTAGTAAGCTTCACGTTGGCGTTAGTTAAAATCGCCCGTGATGGTTAGAACGAGTCAAGGGTATACATGGAGAGTTTTAAAGAAAATTTTAAGACTTATAAATTGTATGTTAGTATGTGTGATATGATATCCTATGATGTTATCGCACTAACTTGTTGTTCGTTTTGTAGCTCGTTTGTTTTCATTTCGTGCCACCGCCGGACGAGACCGACTTTTGCTTATATACATATATCTATAGGTGGGCAATCGCGCAAGACGCTGGGATATATTTTGTATATGTATTTAATCACGTATATTTTGAATTTGAATGTTGTAGGGCTTGTAAAAGTGATAAGTATTCTTGCATTTATACATTTGGTGCACTTGTGTATTTTATGAATTGTTTATGTTTATGAAACTGTGATGAATGATGCATGATTGAGAATAAAGAAGTTGGGAGGTTTACAGAAATAGTTGAAGTGTTGTTTCTTGACAGGTAAATTTTGGTTTATCAAAAATGCAGCCGTTATGCTGTCGAAAATTTTATAAAATGAGTTTGAATTAGAAAAGCGAAAAATTTTATCACTCCCAACCAGTTACAGAAAATTCAAATCACTAAGTTTTAACGAGTAAACCGGAGAAGAAGTTAGGGTTCGCTTCTCGGATTTCTTCGATCCGACAAGTCGGGTTCGATGAGTCCGTTGAAGTGCCCGGCAGGATCCTCCAGACAAGAGCTTAGATAAGGTCTGGGAAGGGTTCTGTCACACAAAAACTCCTCCACAGTCCACTCTCGACTCCACTTCCACGACACACGGTCACAGACCTCTGTCTCCGTTGTCTTTGTAAACATTTGTATTTTTATGGTTTAGATTGTATTTGTGAATGATTGTAATGATGAACATTTATATTTTTATGATTTAGATTGTATTTGTGAATGATTGTAATGATCGTATTTTTTTTAGATCTTATGTATCATTATTTTAATTTTTTGTTTTATTAGATCTATAATTAAAATTTAAATGTATTAACTATCATTAAAATTTAAATGGGTCATAAACGGGTCAATTAACGGGTTATTATTCGTGTCGGTTAAACGGGTCATTAACGAGTTATTATTTGTGTCGGTTAAACGGGTCATTAACAGGTCACTAACGTGTCGGTTAAATGAGTCACTAACGGGTTGTTCAACGACCAGTTAAGAAACGGGTTAAACGGATCGTTTTCGTGTCGACCCATTAATAATCGTGTCGTGTTCGGGTTGAGGGGGTTCAACCCATTTCCTTATCGTGTCGTGTTCAAGTCATGTTCAACCCAACCCGTCAACCCGAATTGCCACCCCTAGTTGGCAGGACCCATCCTAACTTCTCTTTCAAGTTCAAGAGAATCTCGTGAAAACTTATGGACTCTATCCTGACTCTTGTCTTGAGTTTAAGAAGATTCTATGAAAACTGAAATCTTTCTAATTGAAATTTAGATTTACTTAAAACATTTTAGAAAATCATTGTAAATTTGATGGTCGCATTATAAATATAAATTGAACAAATAAAAGATCTATACATTCCTCCTGTTAGACCCTATACTATATATATATAAAATACTAATAAAATATCTAGAAAATATATTTCATTTGTAAAACTATTCTTGAAATGCATTTAAGAAATGTGGTTAACAAAAATAATATACAGTAATACAAAATGTTTATTGATAACACTAAAATATATCATTGTTTTATACCCATTTACCTAACATTTGTGATGAATTCTTGATGAATTATGTTAATTATTTTGTATTTTTATTTGTTTTTATGTAACTGGTGAGATATGAGTGAAAATGATCAAATGGGAGAGATATTGAATTGTTTTAAAGAAAAATCATGGGCTGAATCCATTACAAGAAATTATGTCATGACGATTGGCTGCATGTGCATTTGATTAATAAAATTCCATGCAATTTAATCTCACGCATTTTAATTCATTTTAAACCATGAAATTGCATGTGTTAATTCGTGGAGCATGTTTATGTAAGGATAAAATGCATGTTTGATTTTGATTATTAAATTCAAAGACATGCATGTTATTTTTCCTATTTATATCTGTCTTACTCACAAATTGAATGTTCATTTATCTTAGGGATAATTTGTTTTTTCGTTTGAAAAATGAACAATACTGTTAAAGACTGAATATTGAATAGTGACTGAAATCTGAAATTTAAATAACATATTTTTTTTATTTTACTTACCTCTGAATATATTATAAACTTGTTTATTTTTAAAATTAAAATTATCCGAAAAATAGTAATTTAACATTTATTCTCTTTTAACTATTTGTTGTTATGTAATTTTAATTAATTTAATATAAACTTCTGAAAATAAATAATTTAATAAATTCTAAAACATTTTATATTGTCGACGTTGGATTTCAGTCGACGAGAATTCAATGCCCAATACCTGCAATCAATGTGAGAAAGCACGAAATCCAAGGAGAAAATAAAAATGAATGGTCAAGAACAAAGAAATCAACACAGTGTTTTTACGTGGTTCAGCCAATCGGCCTACGTCCACGACTGCCTCTCTATGTTTCTGCAGAGTGACAGTATAATATTCAATATTATCTCTGTCGTTACAATGATTTTAACCCCTATTTATAGGAGAAGAGGTGTTACAATTCTAGTTGCAACAAAACAGGAAAAGAATCCCGAATTAATTACACTTTCCAAATAATTTGAATAAAATCAGGAAAAACAGGAAGAGAATAGTGAATTAATTACACTTTCTATTGTGTTTGAATAGAATCTAGAAACTGCTCCAAATATCTCGAGATAATGTTGACTAAATTTGAATTTGAATTAACTTCTATATCTGGTGAGAGAATCACGATTGGATTAGGAAATTTTATGTTCTGGAAGATTTGACATTAATTGTCCGCTTTGAATAACAAGCTGTGCATAAAGTGAGCTAAGTAATGCTGACTAGCTAGCTGAGAGCTGAATGCTGAGCTAGCTGAGAGCTGCGAGCTGGGAGCTGAGCTAGCTGAGAGTTGAATGCTGAGTTAGCTGAGAGCTACGAGCTGGGACCTGCAAGCTGGGAGCTGAGCTAGCTGAGAGCTGCGAGCTGGGACCTGTGACCTGCTGAGCTAGCGAGCTGCGAGATGGGATCTAGCGAGCTGCGAGCTGGGATCTAGCGAGCTACAAGCTGGAGGTAGCTAGGTGCGAGCTGAGAGCTAGGTTAGTTTATTGGATTGGTTCTATGGGCTTTTACCAGCCCATTTTTGTAGTCCCAAAAAATAGGCATAACATAAGCCCCCCAACTCTTAGTGCGATCTTCGGACTGAGAGCTAAAGTTCGCTGGTGAAAGCCAATGTGTTACTATCTACTGTGCTGTCTTTTCAGGTTCTTTCCCATTACTGAGATTGCAGTTAGGATACTTTCATCCGATGGATTCTCCATATTAATAATCTCACGTTTGAACCTGATAATGTAGTTCTTCAAGGATTCATTCTGTTATTGAAAGATCGTAGCGAGATGGTAAGGTGGTGCGAGCTGCCTCTTCATAGCCCGGTACTGGCTAATGAATTTTTGCTGACATTCCTCCCAACTACCTATACTCCGAGCTGGGAAACTCTTAAACCAGGTCCGTGGAACTTCGCCTAAGGTGGCTGGGAAAACACGGCATTTCATCAAGGGGTTGAACGTCTGTAGGTCCATCTGTATATTAAAAGTATCAAGATGATCGTAGGGGTCACTATCTCCATTGTACTAATGAATATTTGGCATCTTGAACCTCGGAGGGAGAAGTTGCGTTTCAATCTCCCTTGTAAATGGAGTTCGCCCCCCATAACGCTCTTGCTGGTTGGGGGCACCAAGTCGCACTTCAAGCTGCTGGACCCTTTAAATAAGCTCTTCTAATACTAGGTTCTGAGGGTTATATCCTCCTTCGAGCTCATGACTTGGGGAGCTGCGACCTTCAGTTCTCAAACGCGAGCTGGAGGAATGAGCTGAGTTAACAGGTCGTGGCTGATCTCTAGGTGGCCTTTCAGGAGCTGGTACATCTTCTTGCTATTGTTGGTAAATTTCTCTAAGGGCAGCAACCTCGGATCTAGGTGTATTTCGAGCTTGGGCTTGTACCAGCACCCTGATAGTCTCAGTGAGTTGCTGCACTGTGTTCTCTAATGCTTCTTGCCGTTGATGCCATACATGTAGCCCCCCGGTTATAGGGTTCAATGGTGCTGGCTGGCGAGAGGCTGGTGGAGGTATACCTACAGCAACACCTGTTATGGAGGCATGAGAGGTGCCTGACATGGGCACAGTAGCATTCTCCATCGGTTGGACATCATGCTGCTGGTCTGTCTGCCTCTCACGTTGATTCGCCACCGCATCTGAACTTTTGGTTGCTCTTCCTCTTACCATGATTGTTGGAAACTTAAAGATTGCAGTCTGAGCACTCCTTCTAGCGCCAAAAATGTCGACGTTGGATTTCAGTCGACGAGAATTCAATGTCCAATACCTGCAATCAATGTGAGAAAGCACAAATCCAAGGAGAAAATAAAAATGAATGGTCAAGAACAAAGAAATCAACACAGTGTTTTTACGTGGTTCAGCCAATCAGCCTATGTCCACGGCTGTCTCTCTATGTTTCTGCAGAGTGACAGTATAATATTCAATATTATCTTTGTCGTTACAATGATTTTAACCTCTATTTATAGGGGAAGAGGCGTTACAATTCTGGTTGCAACAAAACAGGAAAAAAATCCCGAATTAATTACACTTTCCAAATAATTTGAATAAAATCAAGAAAAACAGGAAGAGAATCATGAATTAATTACACTTCCTATTGTGTTTGAATAGAATCTGGAAACTGCTCCAAATATCTCGAGATAATGTTGACTAAATTTGAATTTGAATTAACTTCCATATCTGGTGAGAGAATCACAATTGGATTAGGAAATTTCATGTTCTGGAAGATTTGACATTAATTGTCCGCTTTGAGTAACAAGCTGCACATAAAGTGAGCTGAGTAATGCTGACTAGCTAGCTGAGAGCTGAATGCTGCGAGCTGGGAGCTGAGCTAACTGAGAGTTGCGAGCTGGGACCTGCGATCTACGAGCTAGCGAGCTGCAAGCTGGGATCTAGCAAGCTATAAGCTGGAGGTAGCTAGGTGCGAGCTGAGAGCTGGGTCGGTTTATTGGATTGGTTCTATGGGCTTTTACCAGCCCATTTTTGCAGTCCTAAAAAATAGGCATAACATATATATATTAATAATATTTTATTCATAATTAAAATATAATTAAAAAATACAGTAGTATTAACCATATTTATATATTAATATATTTAAGAAAATAGCTAGAAAATGAATGTTTAAATTGTAAATTAAAATATGTTAATTTAATTTCAAGACAATTTGAGCTTAAATGTATTTTATTTTTTCTTTTTAAATATATTTTTTGCAAGTATTAAGGAAAAAAAAATAAAATTTGAGTAATATAAACTTAGGATAAATTTGAAATTATGTTGTTTTGAGGAGGATAGATTTGAAATAAAAACTTTAAATGTCATTAAGTGATTTGCAATTAAATGAAAAGTTAAAAATTCTTATTTAATTATTTCAGTTATTTGTTGATAGTTTTAAGCGGTTTAACCACTTAAAAAAATAACTTAATAGATGTAATTTAATACTATTAAATTTTAAGTGGAAATTAGATTATTTTAATAAACAATTGCATGATTGTTGCAGTAAACAATTTGCACATGAATTGAAGATAAAGTCAAGCTGTGTGCTTTGAAGAAGCCAAGCCAAGCCAAGCTCATGCTACGAAAATCTAGCCAACATCAAGCTCATGAAAGACAAAAGCAATTTTCAAAGTAGAAAAAGCATGTCGCAAGATGTAAAAGAAGAAGCAAGTAGCGACAACAACCTGCCACAATTGATGCAAGTTGTTGATGCAGGTTTAGAAGCTGCGCCTAAATGCTGCGACTTAGTTGCTTTAGTCGTTTGTTCTGATCATGCAATATAAACTACGATTCTGTTCTGGATTCCAATTTTGGTTTGGCGCATTGATTGTTGCAATAAATTCTTTCACATTGCCAACTTGGAAATCGCTTTAAATTGTTGACCCATTCACGCCTATAAATAGGTGGGCTTTCTCATTCATTCAACACACAACTCAAGAGAGAGAAGAGTAGTAGAAGGAGAAGAGAAAGAGCTTCACGTGGGGTGAGGGCTTTGCTTTCAACCACGATTTTTCAATAGCAGTGTTCGGAACTTTTGAGTCATCATCAACGATTGGAGACATAAGAGTCGCAACATATTGGGGGTCAAGTTAAAGGGACGAATCCAACCTTAGAAACAAGAGGATTGTGCCTATTCAATAAGATTTTCTTTGTGCTTTATTTTAGTTATTTAAATTTGTTGTTGATTTTTGTTTTAATTATTTTAATGATGATGAACTAATTTCTCATGTCTAGGCTACAATGTAACTTAATCATAATTTTAATTTATTTAATGATTCAGTAATATTTTATAATTGATTTTTATTTTTATACTCTATTTTATTGGCGCTTAATGTTAGTTGATTAATTTGGATCGATTAATTGATTAGAGCCTAGGAATCTAGTACTATCGAGAAAAGTGTTATGAGACTAGAACCCAATAAAATAGTATAATTTATATGAGATGAAGATATACTCATATGGTTGTGTAATCATGTGAGGATAATTTAAACTTAATGAACCGAGCTTAGTTAATCTACATAGAGATATAGTCAAGCTAATAAATTTAGGTAAGTGCTTGACCGTCGAGAGAGACTAGTTACTACTTTAGGATTATCTGATTAAACACATGATAAAAACTATCTTTAGCATAGGAGAATAAATCAAATGATTGGTTAAGTGAACTTATATGCCAAATATTTTCTAATTACTGGTTTATCTTGAGTTAAATTGTTAGGCTAATTTCTTTGTTTATAATTTCTTTACTCAAGTCTAATTTCGATAATTTGGATAAAGAGTTGTCTTGACCGGTTTAGTACTTAACATATAAATTGACAGGACTCATCCCAACTCTTATATCTAGTCCGGGAGAATCCCATGAAAACTGGGATCTTTCTAATTAGCATATAGAGTTTCCAAAAACCTTTTCGAAAAATTCTCATAAATCACATGGTTGCCTCATAAATTTAATATGAACAACTCATTAAATTTGTACATTTCTTATGTTGGACCCATTTATTGAATATATAAAATAATTATAAATTATGTAAAAAAGATATTTCATTTGTAACGGTATTCAAGAAATATATTTATGAAATCTGGTTATTTAAAAATAATATATTGTGATACAAAAATGTTTCTGCATAAAAATAATAATGCATTTTGTAATCACCATGTAGCCTTCCTTATAATATGCAATAATTTGTACGAACCTACAGTGGATACCTAAAAAAATAAAATTATAAAAAGTGAGCGGTAATGCCCAATGAATAGATGTATCTTTTCAAAAACATTTCCAAATAAAAAATAACATGTTTCTTATAACAATAAATATTTTTCAATGATTAATATAATTTCATATTTGAAATACTGAAACTAAATTTAAATATAATCTCGTAGTAAAACTGTAAATCTCTATATAAGTTATTTTTTATAACTTTGATAATATAAAATATGAAAATCTACAATTTGTAAAACTTTTCTGGAATTTTTTTTATAGAAATCTGTTGTTCTATAAATTTCCATCTATACTAATCAAACTCAGTATATAGCATCTGAAATCTAGAAATCTATACCAACTAGTACCTAAGGAAATCTGTCATACGTGATGGAAATATTTAATACACACGTAGAGCGAGAGATAACATATGTCATACACGTGCTGAGCGACTCAATAACTCTCCCGACTTCTACCATATGCGTGCTAGGTGAATCTAGGACTCACACTTGTATAGTTTATCTGACCATTAGAGAAGAAGGGTATAACCTTGGTGTTATGAAAAAATATATATATTTTTTCAAATCTTTCCTGAATATCCATATAGTTCTGAATAAATACTTTTCCCAAAATGTAGTCAATATTCTTTTTCAAAACACCAAATCATATTATTTAAAACATTATGAAATTTTTCTAATAATAACTCAAACTGAAAACATAAAATTCTTATTGGAATTCTGATAAGTATATGTATATACAAATTCATAACAAACTTTTATTTCAATTGTAAAACATAATTTACAATCTATAAAATCAATTCACTCGACAAATTATTTACCTGAAATAAATAATAAAATCTGAAATATAAATAAACATAATTGAATCAATTTAATTAAAAATAAAATTATCCACTCACATAACTCTTTTACTTATTTTTAGATCTAAAATGAGTTTCCTATATGATTTCTCATAGTATTATATTTATCCTAAAATCACGTAAAACTAAATTTAGAACTTATAGAAAAATTAACTAATTTTTAGAATCTAAATCCCATTAAAATAAAAACATCACTTATCTGGATAAATTGGACACTCAAATATTCAAATTACTCATACGATATTTTTCTCCTATTTTTTTCTTCTTTTTCTTCTCTACTTCTCCTTGCTCGGTTTGCTTCTCTCTCTCTCTTTTTTTTTTTTTTTATTGTCTTTTCTTTGCTTTGTGTTTGTTTTGCTGAATGTCAACATGTAGACAAATATATATATATATATATATAAAGCATAACTCCACCGCCTCACTATTCTCTTTATTCATGCCTATTTTCTCCCTTTATTTTTATTTTATTTTATTATTTCTTTCTCAATTGGTACCCAGCATCAACTTATATATATTTATTCCAATGGGCATGGTCCACCTCATATTATTATTATTATTATAAACAAAAAAATCACCCATCGTATAACTTTTTTGTTTGGTCAACATATGTAAAATTTCATTTTCTATCCCTATGACCTTTTTCCTTTAACCCAATTTTCTTAATTCCTTTTAAAAATATTCTCCAACAAGATATATACCCACAACTTATTTACTTCTAAAACTTGAACTGCACCAAATTAATAACAATAAATTGGATTTCAATTAATCTTTTAGGTTCAGTTGAATTGGAGTTTTACAATTTATCCCCCTTTATGAAATTTCGTCCTCGAAATTTATGAATCGTCTCAACTCGAGATGTCTCACTTTAAAGCTATTACTTTTATTTTCTCTTTAATAATCATAATAATTATGTTCTCAATTGATCTCCAAGTATCTATGTATATAAGATCAGAAATTCAACATCACAGTATTTCACACCTATCTACAATTACTATCATTCAATAAAACTCTTCAATCAAATTCTTATCAATAATCAAACTCGTACACTTCTGAATAATCACACTTACACCATTCTAAATAATAATCATTTTTTTTTTTTATCACTTCCAATAATATACAAAACTTAATAAATTATTCCCTATAACTCTTATACTTCATGTAGCTTCCGAATAATGAATCAATATGCACTAATGAGTATTTAATCACACTTTTTTTTTTTCATTTTCCATCCATACTCTAGGAAACAAATAAATCATTTAAAATCATATCCTATGACATCAATGCTATATCACATTCACATAAATCTCATTCAATTACCTCAATTTCAAGTCTACTACTTCATAACTCAATTTCAAATCTAATAAACATGAATTTTCTTAAATAAAAGATTTAACATCACACTTCTACTGCACAACTCAGATATTCAATAAAACAATATGAAATTTTACTCTGATAATTATTAATAACACCACAAAACAATTACAAAATTTTACCTGCATTTCAAAAGTCTCTCTGTAATTTTATCCGATACTTCATAATTTCATTCATCTAAAAACTATAAGTCATAAAATTTCAAAGGCATCATATATAGTTCATATCATCTTCCTAAAATTCTAAATTATAAATCTCAACAAGTAATAGTTCCAATTTCAAATATATCAATAACAATCCTTATTGAAAACTATTTTAGTCTCAATTCACTACAAGAGACTAATAATTATTCTCATGATTACCTCTCTTAATATGAAAATTCTCCATAATAAACTAAAAATTCTTTATCAAAAGTTCCTTAGAATTCTATTACTCTTTTCATCCAAATGAATATAAATAACCAATCAAATTAAATCACAAGGAACTTGGAGCAACAAATATTCAATAATTAAAATCGATGTACTAACACCAATATCAATTAAGATCTATATCAAATGCATCACAATAAAAATAAAATTCCACCAAAAATATTTTTAATCACTAAACTTGATTAAAATCCATCAAAATTACATCTAGGTCATAACCTTGTATGAATCCATAAATTACCTTATATTCACAAATAGATTTAAAATCAAAACTTAAAAGCAAAATATTATACAACGATAAAAATTTAACTAAGCAAAATATTATACAACGATAACATTTAACTCTCAAAATCTTTATAAAGGAGGCTTAAACTGTTAAATTTCATCTATATTCAATATCGAGAATTATGTTCATATATAACAACTCAATTTCATCTTATCATATCTATCAATCAAAAGATTATCTAAACATCAAAAGCTTAAATTGCATAAGATCTACCTCACTTAACCATTATCTTTCCAATTGATTCCATAAACTTTTATGATTCATAATATCAATATTTCCAAGCTCCACAACATGTGCTAAATAGTAATCAAACAAAATAATACCATATTTATTCTACTTGATCAAAACATATGATCATAATCATCTAAACCCATCGAAACTCAATCACCAAATATTTATATCAACTCTTAATTCGCAAACAATTCAAATGTCATGACCAACCATAACTTCTAGGCATATTCAATAATTACACAATCAATATACTTATCACCAACATATATACTCCAGTAATTGCTATCCAAACATTCAAAATGCTAAACAATCTGATGAATCACTTATTACTATCATACAATATATCACACTTTCATGTCAAAATCAATTCAGTTTAATCTATCAAAATTATACCGTAGATGTTAACTTAGATCTTCCACAAGTTTCATGCGAGATTGGCCACAATAATACATGATAAAACTATAACTTTATCTTTAATTTGTGACAAGAAAAAGTTCTTTGAATCTAAAACCACTGCTCTGATACCAAGTTAACAGGACCCATCCCAACTCCTATCTTGAGTCCAAGTGATGGGATCCGCCCTGAATTCCCTCTAACAAATCTAGCGATCCCATTGGGCACCCCACGAAACCCCTCCATAGTCTATCTAGCAAGACCCCAAAAGGATGCCGTGAAGGGAACCCTTTGAAGGGAAAAAACAACAATTGTTTGTTATAAAAATAAGATTTTACGGAACATTGAGTTTTAAAAATTTTGTTAGAAAACTCAAGAACCCTAAATCCATAAAACAATGAAATAAAATAATAAAACTAAATTAAAGATCGAATCTTATACCTCTTGTATTGATCTCTGTGGATTGCTCACTACCTTACCTTCATTGATATGTCTCTACACCAAGAAACAAGTGTGTGGGCACAATTATATAGAATTGTACTCACTTTCTATTGATTTCTTTTCTCAAAAAGAATAAGAGGTGAGAATAGGTTTTTGTTTTAAAGAACGTAAAACAAAACCTAAGTATATCTTCTGTTAGGAAAAGAATACTATTTCTTTCTATTTATAGGCAACCAATTAGGGTTTAATTAATCAAAATTAATATTTAACCCCAAGTTTATTAAAATTAAACTTTTGCCCATATAACATAATTAATTCAAAATTAATTCATGTCATATTTTATAATCATACTTGTGACCTATAATTAATTCATAATTAATTTATACCCGATCACAACTAAGAATTAAATTCAACACCTCTTATAAAATTAATTAAATAATTATTAATTCATAGTTAATAATTAACTAACTAATAATTTGAATAATCAATATTATTCAAATATCAAGTGAACACATATTTTGCTACTTATGTAACAAATATAATTGGACGATCCAATTACAATATTCTATATACACGTTTCTTATAGTGAAATGAGCTATCAAGGGGACCCGATGGACCTACAGTTTTGAGCTCCAATAATATCGGAATTATTAATTAAACTCTTTAATTAAATAATTCACTATTATTAATCTTAGAGTTACTCCACTAAAAACCTAAGATTGCACTCTCAACACTATAGATGTTTTTATACAATCTGAAATTTTCAGCGTCCATTGATATAATCACTACATATGATTTGACCCTCCACAAATAGTTCATAATTAGAGCTAGGTCATAATGTCCGTTATACCCCTCTAATTATATCTTGATCCTTAAGTACCATTGATTCTCTAATGAACAATATATTCATAACAACTTATGAATTTATCTTTCCGTTTACATATGAACAGAAAGTTGAGCGCTCTTATTGTTCAAGACCTGAATCAACCCTTAAGAGAACTATTTCTCTACTTCTCGCAAGAAGGAGTGGATTCCACTATTGTATAGAATGTTCCCAGCTACTTACTAAATCATATCCTCAAAGTACGAAGTTATTGATCGAGTATCTATATCGATCTCACCCATGTAAATCAAAGGACATAACTCAACAAACAGGAGTCCATAATACACTCAGGATTAAGATCAATTCATATATGATCATCTAGTCGATAAATATAAATCTCTAAGTTTAACGGATATTAATTAGAGACTCATGTTTATCGTGGTCCAGTCCTATATAATCTTTATTATATAAGGTGCATCCATTTCCATGTCACTACATGAATAGTCTCGGATAAAACTATTGTACCGAATACAAAATAGACCGCAACTGTAGATTTACCACAAACAAAGTACCCAGCTTCGTTTGCTTTCTACGGACTCTTTAGATTACTTCTCTTAAACTAAATCCGCTTGTATATAACACTTATATACTTAGTTTGAAAATACATTAGTAATCAAGGATGTTATCATGATATACACAATTTTTGCAAAATATATAAATTGAATAGAATAAATATTTTATTATTATTTATTAAAACCGTTTACATAATTACAAGCTCTTAGGGCATAAAACCCAACAATCTCCCACTTACCCTAGAGCAGATGGGACATATCTCGTAATCCTAGACCCTCTAGATGACCTTCAAACACTTTAGCCGTTAAGGTCTTGGTAAACGGATCAGCAAGGTTGTCTTGTGATGCAATCTTCATCACGTTCGCATCTCCTCTTTGTACAATCTCCCTAATAAGATGATATTTCCTTTCTATATGCTTCCCTCGTTTGTGGCTTCTTGGTTCTTTGGAATTGGCCACTGCACCACTATTATCACAATAAAGGGTGAGTGGTTTATCCATATCTGGAACTACTTCCAGATCAGTTAAGAATTTACGTAGCCATACCGCTTCTTTAGCTGCTTCACAAGCTGCTACATATTCAGCTTCCATAGTGGAGTCAGCAATGCAAGATTGCTTAACACTCCTTCATACAATGGCTCCACCACTGAGAGTAAATACTGATCCGGACGTGGATTTTCTAGAATCCTTATCCGATTGAAAATCAGAATCTGTATATCCTAATGGGATCAAATCCTCTCCAGAATACACTAGCATATAGTTTCTCGTTCTCCGAAGATACTTGAGAATATGCTTTACAGCCACCCAGTGATCAAATCCTGGATTAGATTGATAACGACTAACTATTCTCACCGAATAACATATATCCGGTCTCGTGCATAACATAGCATACATGAGACTGCCTACTGCAGAGGCATAGGGAATTCGTCTCATATCCTCAATTTCTTGAGGTGTCTTAGGACACTGTTCCTTAGACAAATGAACTCCATGACGAAAAGGTAAAAGCCCTTTCTTAGAGTTCTGCATCGAAAATCGCATAAGAATCTTATCGATATACGATGCTTGAGACAGCGCTAACAGTTTGTTCTTACGATCTCGTATTATTTGGATCCCAAGGACATAACTGGCCTCTCCCAAATCTTTCATTTGGAATTGGCTAGCGAGCCAGCTCTTTACATCTGACAATACTCCTATATCATTCCCAATGAGTAGAATATCATCAACGTAAAGTACAAGGAAAACCACTTTCTTATCGATAATCCTTTTGTATACACAAGGTTCATCGATATTTTGCTCAAAACCATAAGACTTGATCGAAGTATCAAACCTTATATTCCAAGATCGAGATGCTTGCTTAAGTCCATAAATGGATCTTTGCAACTTGCAAACCTTTTGCTCTTGACCTTGGGACACGAATCCCTCTGGTTGTACCATATAGATACTTTCATCAAGACTACCATTCAAAAATGCAGTCTTGACGTCCATTTGCCAAATCTCATAGTTGAGACATGCGGCAATGGATAGAAGAATCCGAATGGACTTAAGCATAGCTACTGGCGAGAAAGTTTCCTCATAGTCAACTCCCTCTTTCTGGGTATAACCCTTTGCCACTAGTCTAGCTTTAAAGGTCTCTACCTTTCCATCCACTCCTCTCTTCCTCTTGTAGATCCACTTACAACCTATAGGTTTTATCCCATCTGGTTGATCTACAAGTTCCCAGACTGAGTTAGAGTACATAGACTCCATCTCGAGATTCATGGCTTTAAGCCATTCCTCCTTATCAGAATCCTCCATTGCATCTTGATATGTCAATGGATCATCTACACTCTCATTGGAGATAGCGATTTGTGCCTCTCCAATCTCTCTGTAGCGGACTGGTGGTCTAATAACTCTCCCACTACGACGAGATGGTAGATGATTCTGATGAGAATCTGTCTGACGTTCAGAAGTGGTCTGAATTATGTCTTTGTCAACAACTGTTGTTGACGGGGTACTGTTTAACCTAGGAAGTAACTCCTCAAGTACAACTTTACTTTGAGGTTTGTAATCTCTCATATAGTTCTCTTCAAGAAAAGTAGCGTTTGTCGATACAAACACTTTATTTTCTTCAAGACTATAAAAGAGTCTGCCCCTAGTTTCTTTTGGATAACCTACAAATAGGCATACTTTTGAACGTGGTTCCAGTTTTCCAATCTTGTTCTTCAGCACATGTGCTGGACACCCCCATATGCGAAAATGTCGTAAACTAGTTTTACGGCCTTTCCACAACTCTAAAGGTGTCTTTGGAACTGACTTAGATGGTACGACATTCAAAATATACATTGCAGTTTGCAATGCATATCCCCAAAATGAACTAGGTAATGATGAGAAACTAAACATAGATCTCACCATGTCCAAAAGGGTCCGATTTCTCCTTTCTGCAACACTATTCTGCTGGGGTGTTCCAAGAGCAGTCAATTGGGATAGAATCCCATGCTCAAGCAAGTAATCCTCAAACTCTGTATCGAGATACTCGCCTCCACGATCTAATCGTAGAGTTTTCAATGTTTTACCTAATTGATTTTCAACTTCAGCTCGAAATTCTTTGAACTTTTCAAAAGTTTCTGACTTTCGTTGCATTAGGTAAACATACCCATATCTAGAATAATCATCAATAAAGGTGACGAAATATTCATAACCGCCTCTAGCTTTAACATTCATAGGACCGCAGACGTCCGAATGTATAAGCTCTAGCGGTTCCTTAGCTCTAAGTCCTTTTCCAAAAAAAGGTCTTTTGGTCATTTTACCTTCTAGACAAGATTCACAAACAAGTAAAGTACCGACCTTTAACTCGCTTAAATGTCCGTTCTTTACAAGTCTGTTTAATCTGTCAAGGTTAATATGACCAAGTCTTAGATGCCAAAGATATGTGTCATCATTTTGAGAAATCTTTTATCATTTTGTTTTTGGTTTTTCAACCTTAAACATTTCAGTATTAAGCAGTGGTTTATGCATTAACGGTCTTAACACATATAAATCATTTTCTTGCATCCCTGAACAAATATTCAATCCATTTCTAGAAATAATAACAGATTTATTATAAAAAGAAACAGAATAATTAAATTCCAAAAGTTTAGATACAGAAATCAAATTTCTCTTAAAACCTGGAATAAAATAAACATTGTTCAATGCAATAAAACAATTATTATTAAAATTAAGTCTAACTTCTCCCACTGCCTTTGCTTAAATGACTTCCCCAGTCCCGACTCGCATGTTGAACTCACCCTTATCAAGCTGCCTATATGAATCAATCAATTGCAAAGAAGAACAAACATGATTAGTGACTCCTGAATCAATTATTCAAGGGGATGAATCATCCTCCACTAAACAAGATTCAATGACTAGTAAATCACATTTACTTTTCATCTTCTTCTCTTCGAGCTCCTTGAGGTACTTAGGACAGTTCCTCTTCCAATGCCTATCAACACCACAATGGAAACATTTTCCTTTGGGCTTGGTGGCCTTGGAGCCCTTTTCATCAGCTTTGACCCATTTCTCATAGGCCTCGCGCACAACGCGTGCAGCATTTTCTGCTGGTTGGGGAGGACAAGGCTGAGTTGTGACAAATTTAAGGTCTTCACAGACCAGGACTGCGTTTATGTTACTTTTCCATTTGACATAATTTTTCCCATTAAGCTTATCATTAGCTAAAATAGAAATCAACGGAGATACCATTGCTGAAAATAAATAAAATACAAGATATTTAATATCATTTTGCAAAAATCAATATCATGTGACTTTGGCATAAAATTAAACGTGATGCATGATACACGAATAATGAATTAGAAAATACCCTAAAAATAATTACTATGCCACGATAATCTAACATTCCACAAATAAGTGCCGCCGTAGGGTAGGTCAAATATTTGTATGTTAGACTGAGACATTCTCAATTAAATAATATAACAAAATAACTCTTATTCCTATATTATTTAACTACCGTTTTTCGGTCAGGAAAATAATTAACAATTAATTATTTCCTTTATGAGTGTAACCCATCATTTCGGATTCCATTGACTTAACTTGAGAATTACCGCCGTAGGGTAGGTCAATCCCAAGATACATCTAGGAATCCTATCCATTAGGAAGTCAACCTTGATCAACTTAAATGGACACCACCCGTAGGGGGACGATAACAAAGCCGTCTCGAGGCGCCTTTAAGTTTCACGGTGTTGAACTAATGATGGAGACCGTGGGATATATTGTCATATATCCCTCTCCCACTCACTATTTTAGAATTAGGGTTTTCTATTAAAAATTCCTAGTAATCGTCTTAGATTATTAATGGCTAAGAAGATAATCAAAATTACTAAGAATTTGTGAGTTACTAAAGTTTACAACTTATTAACACTTAATGAATTACCAGATTTTTAACACTTAAAAAACTAATTCAATTTATAAATCTAATCTAAATAATCTAAATTATAAAGACTAGATTTAGTATGAAGTTACCAGATTTTAACTAATTAAAATCTAATCCACATTATGAATGCCAATTATTGAAATCATATTTCTAATTTGAAACCTATAATTTTCTACTAAAATCAATTCAAATTATTTAAGAGGCATTCTCTGTATTATTCTACTATTTGTACTAATAAACAATTTAATAGTAAAATAAAATAATACATATGATGCATGTCATGTTATAATGCAGTGAGTAGGCACTCTCTATTCTATATGACATATTTTATGCATGGTCATGTTATCAACAAATTATTCAATCATCACATGATAAATAATTTAAATAAACAACATGTGTATGACCGGGTTCTTTGGTTTCAACAACCTAAATCTAATTTCAAGATAACATAAATTAACCAAGGCATTCCTTGGCCTTCACTTGTAGTTTTCATAGTCTTCAAGGTCTTCTTGGGCTCTCTTGGGCTTAAAATTAAATTCAATTTAATAATCAAGAACATCCATCAAATGGATTGGGTTAAAAGCTAATTTCTTGATTTTTAAACCCAATAAATATATTTATTCATGTGATTGTCAAATATTTAGATACTTAAGCATGCAACACATTAAATATGCACTGTATACAAAAAAACACTTTTAATTGTAGAGTGCCATCACATATGAGCTGTGCAATCAATGTTGCATGCATGGTTTTGTGCACAATGCACAAACAAACAAGAGCATAAGTTACAGTGCATGCATAAGCATGCACGGTTTTGTGCACAATGCACAAACAAACAAGTGCATCATGCACTGTGTATGCATAAGCATAACCGTGCACAATGCACAAACAAACATGTGCATCATCAATCATATGCACATAATGCCCATGTGTTGCAAGCACAAGTGTGCAATGCATTAACTTTCACGCATAAACATGCAGTACAATTGCATTCTTCTTTGACTTTTATGCATGACACATAAACAAATACAACAATTGTAATTTTTTATGTTTTGTCTTTTGTGCACGACGAACAAAACAATTTCAATTTTGTCAGTGCAACAATTTGACTTTTCAATACATTACACTAATAACTCGTGCTAAGAAATCAATGTTTGTCCATAGTTTTCAGTACATCACATGTACTGCCAAAACTATTGTCACACTGTTTGTGCATCACACACTCATGACATACTCTTAGCAGCGCACATTCGGCCTTTTACAAACTAGTTGTTATGCGTATTTTTTGGACTTAGTAGTTGGGCTGGTAAAAGTCTAATTGAGGCCCATTTAAGACCCGATAAGAAGACCCGATAAGGTCAACATAGTCAAAGCCCATCAGACGAGGCCTAGTATTGACTCAAAGACCATCAAGACTTCCAGCTGGCATCAACAGACTCATAAATACAGGCAAGTCGCAGCTCGACGCCTGCGCAGCTCGTTTCTCAGCGAGCTCGAGATGAGGACCACTATGACACGTCAGCTTGCTCAGATACGTGATAAGTATCATATCTTCCAGAACAGGCAGTTACCAAGTTCAATAGTGATTCTCTCTCTCCGAATATGGTAGTTGCCCAATCAAACCATGATTTCCTCATCAGATATGGAGATTAATTCAAATTCAAATTCAAGTCATCATTACTTCAAGATAATTATAGCAATTTCCTGATATCACCTAAATATATTAGGAAGCATGATTAATTTATAATTCTTTTCCTTATTTTTCCCAATTGTTTAGGGAATGTAATTAATTCAGGATTCTCTTCCTGATTTGCTACAACCAGAATTGTAACTCTTCTTTCCCTATAAATAGGGATTGAAACCATGGTAACAACATCGGACAATATCCAATAATATACTGTCACTCTGCAGAGATTAAGAGTTGGACAGTCGTGGACGTAGGCCTTTTTATTGCCGAACCACGTAAAATTTGGTGTTCTTCGTTTGATCATCTGTTTTCTGTCTTTGTCTTTTCTAGATTTTTGTGCTTTCTCACATTGATTGCAGGTATTGGGCATTGATTTCTCGTCGACTGAATTCCAACGTCGACATTTTGGCGCTAGAAGGAGGGCCCCTCAACTGCAATCTTTTTCATCCCAGTTTATCAACTTCTGACGATATGGCAAAGACTAGATCAAACAGGTTCCTTGGAGATGATGACCAGGCGGAAAGTCACGTGAACCAATCCCAGCAGAACTTACAGCCTGGGCAAGACGCAACCGCGCATGCAGCAGGCCCGTCCCAAGGACAGATACTCGGGGCCGCGCCAGGCATCCCCCCTCTGCCTCACCGTCAATCGGTTCCAGTTGCCCAAACGGCCGAAGGGCAGAATGCGTTGTTACAAAGGCAAGAAGCGTTGGAGGATACGGTTAGGCAGCTCACGCAAGCCGTCAACATGTTGGTACAGGCCCAGGTACACAACGTGACTAGGGTGGAAGTTCAGGCACCACAGGGAGTGCCTCAGCCTCTCGAAATAGCGCAGGGACCTGAAAGGCTAGCAAGGGAGGTCCCGCGACCTGCAGATTCGGCTCGCTCATCTAATGCGCGTTCGAGGGGTGGAAGACACCCTGTTCAACACGAAAGGGAGGTCGCACGTCCTGATAGCCAGGTAGCAAGACCAAGCCAGGAGGGGAACAGGCGAATGGAAGTTGATCAAGGCAGAGTTCGAGTCGCAGCTCGTTATGCCGATGAGGTGGATGGGCAGCAGGTAAGGCTCCATCGTCATGAAGATCGGTTCGAGGATGAAAGGTATGATCCTGAGCATCCGGCTCCAAGTCTTGATCATAGGAGAAGATACGAGCTCCGAGATCCCCAAGTAGAGGAGCTCCTCCAAAGAGTCCGACAGTTGGAAGCACGACCTGGAGTTCCAGAACAGCGTGGGCTCTACGGAGACAGGACCCCATTCACAAGGGAGATTGAGACACAGCCTCTCCCTCCGAGGTTCAAGATGCCGAGCATTCAGCAATACAATGGGGACAGTGACCCATATGACCATCTAGACGCTTTCAACGTTCAGATGGATTTGCAGACAGGAAATCCAATGGTGAAGTGCCGAGTGTTCCCGGCCACATTGGGGGACATTTCGAGAACGTGGTTCAGAAATCTCCCAGCTCGCAGCATAGGAAGTTGGGAGCAATGCCAACAGAAGTTCGTTGGTCAATACAGGGCACTGAGAAGGCAGCTCGCTCCATCCTGCCACCTTGCCACCATTTTTCAGCGTCAGGGTGAGTCGTTGAAGGAATACATCACCAGATTTAGACGCGAGGTCGCGAATGTCGAGCATCCATCAGACGAAAGCATTCTGACAGCGATCTCAGCTGGGCTGCGCAAGGATGGAAAACTATACGAGAGCATTTACAAGTCCCCAGTGAAGGATCTGGGAGAGTTCTACGAGCGAGCTGCGAAAGAGATAAGATGGGAAGAGACCTTCGGCCCGAAGAAACAGATTCAGAAGAATGAAGCGGGCAGTTCCAGTCAGCCAAAGAAGAGAAACAATGGCCGGAACGAAGAAGGAAGGAATAACGGCTCGAGTAATCAGATTGCGAAGAGATCGAGGAGAGAGCCGAGGTATGAGCGACCTCAGCGTTGGGGTCGCCAGGAAGGATACAGCATCCTGACTACGTCTCCAGACAGGATTTACGCTGCGGAGCGGAATAAGGAGGACTTCGGGAGGCCCAATCCTATAAGGGCTCCCATTCAGCACAGAGATCAGAACAAGTTCTGCGCCTACCATAATGAGGTCGGGCACAGTACTTCAGATTGCTGGGCGTTGAAGAACGCCATTGAAAAATTAATCAGGCGAGGTCGCTTGGGAGAATATGTGGCAAGACCTGCTGACCAGCGACCTCATCAGCAACGACCTCAACAGCAACAGCCAGTACACCAACAACAGCCCCAGCGAGCTATCGAGCAAGGCCAGGAACCTGCGGTAAGAACTATTTTCACTATTTATGGTGGCCCCCATATCGCAGGTGATTCCAACAGATCACACGAGAGATACGTACGAGAGGCGAACCATTCATTTCAGCTCAACGGGTCGGAGGGACCTGCCAAAAGAGCGAAGCCGACCTCGGACGAGATCGTATTTACAGAAGAAGATGCTAGAGGAGTGATCTGTCCTCATAATGATGCGTTGGTTATACGAGCAAAAATCAGCAATGTGGAAGTTAGGCGCATCATGATCGACACTGGGAGCTCGGTGAATGTGATGTATAGAAGTTGTTTTGACCAAATGGGGCTGCGAGCAGACCAGATGAAGCCATCCCCGGAGCCTCTATTTGGATTCACTGGAGATGCTGTGATACCAGTGGGGCAGATTAAGCTGCCGTTAACTCTAGGGGAGTCAGGTCGTCAAGCAACAACCTTGACGGACTTTTTGATAATCGACGGCCCATCAGCATATAACGTGATCCTCGGAAGACCTGCTATGAACGAGTTGGACATGGTTACCTCAACCAGAACACTGACTGTGAAGTTCCCAACTCTCAATGGCATCGGATGTGTTCGAGGAGAACAGCACCTAGCTCGTCGTTGTTACGAAGATGCTGTGAAGATGGGCGTGAGAGGAAAAAAGGTGAACGTGGTCTCAGGGGGCGAGCCACGAGCTAAGACTGAGAAGGGAGTCAGTCACGACCTGGACCCTCGCGAGGTAGATGCAGACCGAGCTACCGGTCCAATTGAGGAGTTAGAAGATGTACCAGTCAGCGAGGTAGATCCTGAGCGATGCTTGAAGCTGGGAAGAGGATTAACTCCGGAATTGAGAGCCCAGCTCGCTGACTTCCTAAAGGCGAACTTGGATGTGTTTGCATGGAATCATGAGGACATGGTGGGATAGATCCAGAGGTGATGTCTCACAGGCTAAACATTGATCCTCATTTCAAACCAGTTCGCCAGAAGAGAAGGGTAATGACAGGGGAACGATACTTAGCACTGAAAGAAGAGGTGGACAAGCTCCTGGTTAACAAGTTCATCAGAGAGGCTTACTACCCGACCTGGGTTGCCAACCCCGTGTTGGTGAAAAAGAAAAACGGGAAGTGGAGGACCTGCATCGACTTCACTGACCTGAACAAAGCGTGCCCAAAGGACAGCTTTCCCCTGCCAAGAATAGATCAGCTCGTGGATGCTACCGCTGGCCACGAGCTCCTGAGCTTCATGGATGCATATTCAGGATATAACCAGATCCCAATGAGGCCTGAAGACGAAGAGCACACCTCGTTCATGACTGACCGGGGGCTATATTGCTACAGGGTGATGCCCTTCGGGTTAAAGAATGCTGGAGCGACCTATCAACGTTTGGTGAACATGATGTTCAAAGAACAGATTGGGAAGACTATGGAGGTCTACGTTGATGATATGCTGGTGAAGTCCAAGCAGATCGGTGATCATGTTAGCAATCTGAGAGAGATGTTTCAAATTCTGAGGAGCTACCAGATGAAGTTAAATCCACTTAAATGTGCATTCGGAGTGGCTTCTGGGAAGTTCCTGGGCTTCATGGTCAATAGTAGGGGGATTGAAGCAAACCCTGAGAAGATCAAGGCGCTGATTGACATGAGGTCGCCGACCAGAGTGAAGGACGTACAAAGCCTCAATGGCCAAGTCGCAACATTGAGTAGGTTCATCTCGAAAGCTACAGACAAATGTGTCCCTTTCTTTGACATTCTAAAGAAAGCAAAGAATTTCGAATGGACTGAGCAGTGTGAAGTAGCCTTCCAGCAGTTGAAGGAATATATGGGGCGAGCTCCACTTCTTTCCAAGCCCAAAGAAGAGGAAAAGCTGATCTTATACTTAGGGGTGTCTCAGCAAGCTCTAAGTGCGGCGCTGGTAAGGGAAGAAGAAAAGACGCAGCTCCCAGTCTATTATGTGAGCAAACGGTTACAAGATGCTGAAACCAGATATTCCCAGATGGAGAAATTGGCTTACTGCCTGGTGATTGCATCAAGGAAGCTGCGACCTTATTTCCAAGCTCACACCATAGAAATCCTCACCAAGTATCCATTAAAGCAAGTTTTGCAGAAAGCAGACACCTCAGGTCATTTGTTGAAATGGGCAGTGGAGCTCGCGCAATTCGATATCCAATTCAAGCCAAGGACGGCTATCAAAGCTCAGGCTCTTGCAGATTTCATTGCAGAATTTACAGGACCCGTGGATAATGAAGCTGAGTCTTCTGAAGGACCGGCCTGGGAGCTTTTTGTTGATGGATCATCCAGCGAGCAGAGGGCTGGAGCTGGAGTTCTACTGATCAGTCCTGAGGGCCACAAAATCCTCTGTGCTCTAAGGTTTGGCTTTCAGGCGACAAACAATGAAGCTGAGTATGAAGCCCTGCTCGCGGGTCTACGATTGGTTAAGGAGATGCGGGCTGAACACTTGAAGATTTTCAGTGACTCACAGCTCGTCGTCAGCCACGTAATAGGAGAATATCAAGCCAGGGGACCAAAAATGGCCCTCTACCTCCAAAAAGTTCACGAGCTGCTAGGTGCATTTCAGAAATACGAAATGAAGCAGATCCCGCGAGCTCAGAACTCGCATGCTGATGCATTAGCTCGCCTCGCAACTACGCGAGATGCAGATTTCCTTGGGGCTATCCCAGTTGAGTTCCTACCAGCTCCAAGTACTGAAGAAAAGAGTGTGACGATGGTCATATCTGTACGGCCTGATTCCTGGATGAGCCCTATTCTTGAATACTTGCAGGACGGAAAACTGCCTAATGACAAGCTGGAAGCCCGACGACTACGAGCTAGGGCAGCCAGGTATTGCATCTATGATGATGCACTGTACAAGAAGGGGTTCACAGCACCGTTATTAAGATGCATTGATGGCCATGAGTGTGAAACAGTATTGAGGCAAATACACGAAGGCCACTGTGGGAACCATGCTGGGGGGCTGTCTCTGGCTCAGAAGGCACTTCGCCAAGGCTTCTACTGGCCCACCATGAGGCAGGACGCTCTCAACTTAGTGAAGAAATGCGACAAATGTCAAAGGTTTGCTCATATTCCGCGAGCTCCACCAGCTTACCTCCAACAGATGGTGAGCCCGTGGCCCTTTGCGATCTGGGGAATGGACCTGATCGGTCCCCTACCGATGGCACGTGGAAGATGTAAACATGCAGTAGTCGCAGTGGATTATTTCACTAAGTGGGCTGAAGCGAAAGAACTTGCTGAGATCTCCACTACAAAGATTGAGAAATTCGTGTGGAGCAACATTATTAGCAGATTCGGGGTCCCACAGCAGATCGTGACAGACAATGGAACTCAGTTTGCCAGTGACCAGTTTCTTAGGTTTTGCAACGACCTCAAAATTGTTAAAAGTTTCTCGGCAGTAGACCATCCACAAGCCAATGGCCAAGTGGAAGCTGTAAACAAGATTATCAAGCAGACCCTGAAGATGAAATTGGAAGCCAAGAAAGGAGCGTGGGTAGACGAGCTCCAAAAAGTATTGTGGTCCTATAGAACCACAGCTCGCGGCTCCACTGGCGAGACCCCATTTTCAATGGTCTACGGATCGGAAGCTATGATCCCGGCTGAGTTTGAAGTCACCTCGCAAAGAAGAGCGACCTTCAATCCAAACAACAATGATCAGCTACTTGCAGCAAACCTGGACCTGCTCGAGGAACATAGGGAAACCGCTAGGTTAAGGGTAGCTGTCTATCAGCAGAGAATAGCGAGATACTATAACAAGTATGCTCGCATTCGCAGATTCAACGTAGGAGACCTAGTCCTACGCCTCATCCTACCAGGAGCCCGCAAGCCGAGTGATGGATCCTTAGGCCCAAACTGGGAAGGACCATATGTTGTCAAAACAGCCTTGGGAAATGGAGCTTATCGACTAGTCAATGTAAACGGGGCAGAAGTCCTCCGAGCTTGGAATGCCGAGCATCTCCGCCCCTATTATCAATAAGTTTTTCATTACATGTAATATGGATTAATTGTAAATGATATCTCCATTTCTCTCCTGTTTTTGATTCAACTTTCTTCACCAGGCTGACGGGCTCCGAGCTCAATGGTTAGGAATATGAATTAAAGAGCCTAAAAAGCAAGTGACTAAGTGTCCTTGCATAGCTCGCCTAATGAGCCTAAAAAGCAGCGAGGTGACGACCCCTGCATAGCTCGCTATGAATTAAAGAGCCTAAAAAGCAAGTGACTAAGTGTCCTTGCATAGCTCGCCTAATGAGCCTAAAAAGCAGCGAGGTGACGACCCCTGCATAGCTCGCTATGAATTAAAGAGCCTAAAAAGCAAGTGACTAAGTGTCCTTGCATAGCTCGCCTAATGAGCCTAAAAAGCAGCGAGGTGACGACCCCTGCATAGCTCGCTATGAATTAAAGAGCCTAAAAAGCAAGTGACTAAGTGTCCTTGCATAGCTCGCCTAATGAGCCTAAAAAGCAGCGAGGTGACGACCCCTGCATAGCTCGCTATGAATTAAAGAGCCTAAAAAGCAAGTGACTAAGTGTCCTTGCATAGCTCGCCTAATGAGCCTAAAAAGCAGCGAGGTGACGACCCCTGCATAGCTCGCTATGAATTAAAGAGCCTAAAAAGCAAGTGACTAAGTGTCCTTGCATAGCTCGCCTAATGAGCCTAAAAAGCAGCGAGGTGACGACCCCTGCATAGCTCGCTATGAATTAAAGAGCCTAAAAAGCAAGTGACTAAGTGTCCTTGCATAGCTCGCCTAATGAGCCTAAAAAGCAGCGAGGTGACGACCCCTGCATAGCTCGCTATGAATTAAAGAGCCTAAAAAGCAAGTGACTAAGTGTCCTTGCATAGCTCGCCTAATGAGCCTAAAAAGCAGCGAGGTGACGACCCCTGCATAGCTCGCTATGAATTAAAGAGCCTAAAAAGCAAGTAGTTAAGTACCCTTGCATAGCTCGCCAAACATTCTAAAATACCCATTACTTATACTTACAAAATTTTGTTAAGTGTTGCTTTTATTATTATCAGGTTTTGGGCTCGCAGGAAAAATGAAGAGCATGAAGTACATTGGCCTGAGTAACATTCAACACAAGAGAAGTAATGAAAGAAATTTTCATTAAAATACGAAGACTGATTACAAATTGAAAGATAAAAGATATACATGAAAAAGAAAAAAAAAAATTGCTAGTTCTCTGCAGGAGGGTCTGGATTAGCCGAAGGTTCCGGACCAGGGGCAGACGAGGCAGCTTTTGATTTAAAATCCTCAATGGTTTCGAGCCCTATGTCCCCGAAGATAGAGAAATCCATGTCTGGATGGGACATCCACAGTGTATAGAGGAAATCGCGACCTGTCCTTTCTTCAGCCTCATCCCTTGCATCTGCAACCCGCATTTCCAGTTCTTGGGCAGCCTGCTCTCTAAAGGCTGTTAGCTCCTCGAAGGCATTATCAGCTAGACGGTTGACGACCTCAGCCTCTTTCTTCATATCTTCAACCTGCTGTTCCGCAGCCTCAGCTCGCTGAATAGTTTCCCCCACTTGTTGCCTAAGTACCTCAGCTCGATGCTCAGCCTCCTTCGCACGGTTATCCGCAGCTGTCACTTCCTCAGCTCGTTTGGCTACAGCCTCCTTAGCACTTTTAGCTGCAGCTCCCATCTCACCAGCCCGCTTATTGGCCTCCTCGGCCTGCTTCTCGGCAGTTTCAGCTCGCGCCAGAGCAGCATCAATCTGACTATGAAGCACTTCAATTTTCTCTTCTGCAGCTGAAGCTCGCTGTTCGTCCAGTGCGGCCTGTTGCTCAGATCGCCTCAGATCCTCTTTTACCTTGAGCAGCTCATCCTTTAACATAGCATGATCATCCTCCATTTTCTTCAAGGCATCCTCGGTTGCTTGCCTTGCGGCGTTTGCCTCAGCGATCTGGGCTTCTTGACCTTCTATCTTGCCCGAGGTAAAGCGAGCTAAATCATCATTGGCTGCCTCCAGGTCGAACTCCAACTTCCTCATCTCATCCTTGGCAGCCCTTGTCTCCCTTTTTCGCTTCATCGCAGCAAGGGCACCCTGAAAATCGTGAACACATTAAATTATTGTCAAGGAAGAAAATCAGCAGATGAGAAAAATTAACTTACCAGCATGCAATGACGAGCCACGAACTCATCCAGATCCTCGCCCCTAAGGCTCCTATTTTCCAAGACGTTCGTATGATTAAGCATAATTGTTGACCAGCTGTCAAGGAAAGCATTCAAGTATCTTCCTCCAGGACCCAGCTCGATATCTGATCTGGTGGGTGAAGGAGTTCTCTCACGCTCCGGGATATCGCGCGCATCATCATGAGAAGCACCACGACGCGACACAACAGTACGCCTAGTCGCATATGTGCTGCGGGCAGTTAGGGCTGCCTCGGGGGCAACATTTGAAGGAGCATCACCTTTTCCAGGCTGCGAGCTGGAAGGCGGAGGTCGCTGAAGATTTGCAAAAACATCTGAGAGAGGCACCTCGCTGGGAGCATCAGTCGAGGGAGTAGTGGCTCCAGCAGCAGCATGCACTTCGCTGGGAACATCGGATGAAGGGGCAGTGGCTTCAGTGACTGCAGGCCCTTTGGTAGATGCAGCAACTGAAGGAGCCTGGTCCTGGCCAGATGGTTTGGAGCGTTTGGAGGGTGCCACTGGAGTGGCCAAGTCTTCAGCAGGTCTTTTTGCCGAAGGAGTTGAGGAAGCTTGAAACTCAGCAGGGCGTGCAGGAGGAGATTTCATGAGCACAAGTTTCCTCCTATTTGCCGGGAGTTTCGTGGAAGAAGGAGCAGGAGCTGGAGCGCGAGCTGGGGATGACAGTGAAGCCCCTGGAGTAGATGCATGACGTGGAGAAGATGATGGGTCAGCCTGTGCAGCAGGAGCTGCAGGAGTTGAGTCTGATCCTGTCCGAGCTGGAGCAGGAACAGAAGAAGAACTTTTTTTAGATGCGCCCTTTGAGGAGGCGCGAGCTGAAGACGGTTTCGCCTTCGTTGGAGTGCGAGCTGAAGATGGTTTTGCTCTAGACGAGGTGCGAGCAGGAGCACCTCGAGATGAAGTCTTCCGAGGTGGAGAAGGGGAGCGAATGTTATCCGAGCGAATGACATCCTCTGATGATGAAGAGACCGTTGGTGGAGGTCGGGAAGTAGACGCATCTAGAACAGAAACTTCAAAAACAGAAGGAAGTCTAGGCCTGTCACTCATCTTGCCTATGTCCTCCCCAGCTCGCAGAAAATGTGATTCCGTAGAAGGGGCAAGCTTGTAAGCCCTAAGGATAACATCATCAAATCTGCTGCTGATGCCCGCGTCGTTCGATTTCGCGAGCTTGTTAAGAGCTCGTTCCTCCCCGCTGCTGAGAGAAAACTCGTCCATTTTCAGCTCTGCACAGTAAAGGATTAAAGAATGATAGGTGATGAAGATGCAAAACAAAATCAGCTCGTGGGAGTTTTCTTATGAATACCTGGTTTCAGAACGAAACTGAAGTTTCGGAGGTCTGCAAGAGATGGGCACGAGATGTAAAACCAGCTCGTCTTGTATGGCCCGACGTTGGATTTACCTTTCGCTTCTCCCTTGGGCAAAAGGTCTTTGTATTGTGACTGACGAGCTGTCAGATAGTAAATCCCATCTGGTTTCTCTCCTTCTCCCGCGCTCAGAGCCTTGAAGGAGTAGAACTCCTGGATAATTCTTGGTGTAGGGGCATGAAGGCCGATCCTGTAGAAAGCTATGGCCAGCGAAATCAACTGTGTGTAAGAATTCGGAGTCAGTTGAAATGGTGCGAGCTTGACTTTGTTGAGAAATTCGATTAAGTACGGCGGAACGGGGAACCGCAACCCCTGCTCGAAATGCTGGGTGCTGACAGCGATATATCCCCTGGGTGGATAACAAGCATGATTGTCCGAATCAGGAAGTAAAATGCGGCAACCGAAAGGGATGTGGAATTGCTTGACAAGTCCTTCCACCTCAGGACGCTTCAATGATGAGGGATGACGGGCGAATGCTGCACGGGCTTCTCTGCCCTGAATGGCATGAACTCGGGCTTTATCGCGCTCACGAGCTTCGTTGCTTGGGATCATCCCCTTGCGAATCCCACTTGAAGACATCTAAAAGTAAACAGATAAATACATATATATCATTGCAGGAACAGCAATGGTGATGGAGCAAGATGAGTCCAAAACAGAAAATATGAAGAAAAGAAGCCTCACCTTGAATTGTTGACGAGGTGAGAAACGATGAAGAAGACTGAGGATTTCGTAAAAAAGTAGTGGGTCCTGGTTGCTTGAAAGCTTGAAACTCTTGTTTGCTTGGAAGAAAGTGACAGATGAAAGAAGAAAATGAAAAGGGACCAATAGTTTATATAGACAATCGAGCATGAATCCCCAACCATCAGATCTTTGGAAAGCGTAACCGTCATAAATCTGACGGTGTAGCGTGAAACGTGGCTTTGGAAATGATACAGTCGTCAGTTGAGGGACGTGCGCATTAAATGTGCGTGTAAAGGACATGCAGACGTCGCTTCAGTTACCACCTGCATGATCGCCACGTGTCGCAGCTGAAAAGGTGGAATTCGAAAAGTGCCCAGTGGCGGTTACAAAAGTAAACGTGCCAAGGAAGACAACTTTTGCCAGCAATTCAAGCTCCCAGCTCGCTAAAGCAAACTGAGAGCTGAGGGGCTAATGTTATGCGTATTTTTTGGACTTAGTAGTTGGGCTGGTAAAAGTCTAATTGAGGCCCATTTAAGACCCGATAAGAAGACCCGATAAGGTCAACATAGTCGAAGCCCATCAGACGAGGCCTAGTATTGACTCAAAGACCATCAAGACTTCCAGCTGGCATCAACAGACTCATAAATACAGGCAAGTCGCAGCTCGACGCCTGCGCAGCTCGTTTCTCAGCGAGCTCGAGATGAGGACCACTATGACACGTCAGCTTGCTCAGATACGTGATAAGTATCATATCTTCCAGAACAGGCAGTTACCAAGATTCAATAGTGATTCTCTCTCTCCGAATATGGTAGTTGCCCAATCAAACCATGATTTCCTCATCAGATATGGAGATTAATTCAAATTCAAATTCAAGTCATCATTACTTCAAGATAATTATAGCAATTTCCTGATATCACCTAAATATATTAGGAAGCATGATTAATTTATAATACTTTTCCTTATTTTTCCCAATTGTTTAGGGAATGTAATTAATTCAGGATTCTCTTCCTGATTTGCGACAACCAGAATTGTAACTCTTCTTTCCCTATAAATAGGGATTGAAACCATGGTAACAACATCGGACAATATCCAATAATATACTGTCACTCTGCAGAGATTAAGAGTTGGACAGTCGTGGACGTAGGCCTTTTTATTGCCGAACCACGTAAAATTTGGTGTTCTTCGTTTGATCATCTGTTTTCTGTCTTTGTCTTTTCTAGATTTTTGTGCTTTCTCACATTGATTGCAGATATTGGGCATTGATTTCTCGTCGACCGAATTCCAACGTCGACACTAGTCATACTGGTCTGTATAAACGCAACCACCAGCCCATATCTAGTCGCACAATCGAATTGGACAGTAAACTGGTTCACAACCAGTGCACCCAATCATGCACCTGGTCTGTCGTGCATCACATGCACTACAGGTACATGTTCGTTGCATTCGTTCGCCGTCTCTTACGTATCTAATATGCACACTGGTTCAAAACTAGCGCATCGATCTGAATCATTAACTAGATAATAAAACATACGTTTCAATCACAATATTTTCGCCCAAATCAGCAGCCAATTCTCGGAAAATATAAAAACCCTAAAACTATGAATTACAACAATAATTGCCACAAACAACTTACAATTTTAATCAAATTAAAATAACCAAAGAACCATACAATTAACGATCATACCATGCAATCCTTATTCATCAAACATGAATACAAAATATATCATATCATAATCAAATCAAATAAATAACAGTGCCTACTCAATGACATACAAATCAATACAAAACATATTATTTTAAAATCACTGTTTTATTGAAACCTAGGCTCTGATACCCATTGAAGGGAAAAAAACAACAATTGTTTGTTATAAAAATAAGATTTTGCGGAACATTGAGTTTTAAAAATTTTGTTAGAAAACTCAAGAACCCTAGATCCATAAAACAATGAAATAAAATAATAAAACTAAATTAAAGATCGAATCTTATACCTCTTGTATTGATCTCTGTGGATTGCTCACTACCTTGCTTTCCTTGATATGTCTCTACACCAAGAAACAAGTGTGTGGGCACAATTATATAGAATTGTGCTCACTTTCTATTGATTTCTTTTCTCAAAAAGAATAAGAGGTGAGAATAGGTTTTTGTTTTAAAGAACGTAAAACAAAACCTAAGTATATCTTCTGTTAGGAAAAGAATACTATTTCTTTCTATTTATAGGTAACCAATTAGGGTTTAATTAATCAAAATTAATATTTAACCCCAAGTTTATTAAAATTAAACTTTTGCCCTTATAACATAATTAATTCAAAATTAATTCATGTTATATTTTATAATCATATTTGTGACCTATAATTAATTCATAATTAATTTATACCCGATCACAACTAACAATTAAATTCAACACCTCTTATAAAATTAATTAAATAATTATTAATTCATAATTAATAATTAACTAACTAATAATTTGAATAATCAATATTATTCAAATATCAAGTGAACACATATTTTGCTACTTATGTAACAAATATAATTGGACGATCCAATTACAATATTCTATATACACGTTTCTTATAGTGAAATGAGCTATCAAGGGGACCCGATGGACCTACAGTTTTGAGCTCCAATAATATCGGAATTATTAATTAAACTCTTTAATTAAATAATTCACTATTATTAATCTTAGAGTTACTCCACTAAAAACCTAAGATTGCACTCTCAACACTATAGATGTTTTTATACAATCTGAAATTTTCAACGTCCATTGATATAATCACTACATATGATTTGACCCTCCACAAATAGTTCATAATTAGAGCTAGGTCATAATGTCCGTTATACCCCTCTAATTATATCTTGATCCTTAAGTACCATTGATTCTCTAATGAACAATATATTTATAACAACTTATGAATTTATCTTTCCGTTTACATATGAACAGAAAGTTGAGCGCTCTTATTGTTCAAGACCTGAATCAACCCTTAAGAGAACTATTTCTCTACTTCTCGCAAGAAGGAGTGGATTCCACTATTGTATAGAATGTTCCCAGCTACTTACTAAATCATATCCCTAAAATACGAAGTTATTGATCGAGTATCTATATCGATCTCACCCATGTAAATCAAAGAACATAACTCAACAAGCAGGAGTCCATAATACACTCAGGATTAAGATCAATTCATATATGATCATCTAGTCGATAAATATAAATCTCCAAGTTTAACGGATATTAATTAGAGACTCATGTTTATCGTGGTCCAGTCCTATATAATATTTATTATATAAGGTGCCTCCATTTCCATGTCACTACATGAATAGTCTCGGATAAAACTATTGTACCGAATACAAAATGGACCGCAACTATAGATTTACCACAAACAAAGTACCCAGCTTCGTTTGCTTTCTACGGACTCTTTAGATTACTTCTCTTAAACTAAATCCGCTTGTATATAACACTTATATACTTAGTTTGAAAATACATTAGTAATCAAGGATGTTATCATGATATACACAATTTTTGCAAAATATATAAATTGAATAGAATAAATATTTTATTATTATTTATTAAAACCATTTACATAATTACAAACTCTTAGGGCATAAAACCCAACACCCTTAACTTTTAATTTTTTGCTAAACATATGAAACATAAATTTTAAAATCTTAATTTTCTAAAATTTAGATTTTTTATAAAAATTTTAGCAATATAACGAATGTTTTTTTTTAATTTTTCCCATCTTTCAAATTACCTGAAAACAACTTAGACAACACTTCAAAAATTCAATCACATTCTCAACTATCAAATAGGACCTCTGGTCCATCTCAAACACAATCTTAGCCACAATTCAAAGCTAATTCAACAAATTCATTTCAAATTTCAAGGTAAATTTACAAGAATATGATCAAAGCATTTTCACAAATTTCAAGCATCTAAATCATGTCTGCAATTGATCATTAAATACTTTATATATAGAATAACATAATGCATCACCGTAAATATAACAAGTTTTACAAAATTAGTTTACAATCCAAAATATGCATATGCACATGATTCATGTTAAATCAAAGTATCCATAAAAGTGGCTTCACAGAAACGTCGCTCGCCTTCGACCCACCTAATCTAAAAGAGGAGAACGGGTACCCTGATCATTTATTCCTTCACTTGAGGAGGTTTTATAACATAAAAACCAAAAGATGGTGAGCTAAAGAAGCTCAGTGAGTGTGCAAGATTTTCTATTTAAACTAATCTTTAAAAATTCTACCTCTTGAAAAGCATTTGAAAAGAATTTCTATTTAAAACATTTTCATTTCAAAAAACTTGTATTTTATAAATTTGCTAAACTATTTCAAAAGTTCATAATCATGTGTAAAACATGATAAGGTTTCTTACTAAAATAGGTTCATAAAATGCTAAAATATTTTATAAATCTTCAAAACAAGGCTAAAACATTTTCTTTCTAAAATCCATTCTTAGTGGTATGTTTTTCTTTCTAAAATTGTACTAATGGGAACCCGAGAGAAGCTACAATCACATGACAACTAATCTACCACCACTAAATGTGTGGTCACGTGGTGTAAAAGCTAGCATCGTACATCGTGACAAAACCACAAAGACATCTCACTACTATGCAACGAAATTTTGTATTGCACATCGTATAGCGAGATAATACCCCACAAGTGTAGAACAGTGACATGATGGACTCAATCCCCCCGATGTTAATGATACGTCCTCCCAATACTTGTCATACACTATGGTATATATCGGTCGAGTCCGAATCTATAAAATCTATAAACTTTGGCAATCCACTAGTCTTTGAAAACCTTTTTTTTATTTAATTCATATTGAGTTCTTTTCATTCTATAAACATAAAAATATAGTAACAGACTACATAATATCTCATTTCATGCTAGCACATAAAATCATTTATAAACTAAAAAGGATTTATGGGAATTTATAAAATGCTTGCAAAGTAAACTTAAAATGTATTTAACATTGATAAAAATATTTTCATACTCATAATTTGCTTCCCAGTTCAATAATAACCTCTTTTTTGCGTCCTTCGCCAGTTCACCGCGTCACTTATATTTAAACACAGACGCGATTTCCACTTAGAATGTACGTGCACGTAAAACACCTCAATTTCAAGTCAATTCTATTATCAATATAACTAATAATTTATCCAGGTTGTAATGGACTACAACATTGTCCAATCCAGCTCGAGCTACGAGCTTCACCCAGCTCGTCAAACTCGCCTTTTTTATAAGCTGCTGCCTTCATCTAGCTCAACCCAATCGACAAGTACCTCCCAGCTCACCCTTTGCAAGCTGCTACCTTAGTCAAACTTGCCTTTTACGAACTGCTGCCTTAGTCCAACTCAGACAAGCACTATAATAGGCTGCAATATCACCAAACTATCTTTACAAGCTGTCACTCTAGTCCAGCTCGGATAGACTCTGAAAAGGGCTGCGAGCATCACCCAACTCGCTCTTTGTGAGTTTCTGCTCTAGTCCAGCTAGACCCAACTCACGCATACTAAATTCTAATATTTCTTTTCCAAGTTTTACATTTAAACATGTATTAAGACATCTCGATCTCATCAAACTTCACACTTTTATATCTCACAAGTAGTTCCAAAACCATGACAAAACATTCAAATTCCATTTCACATCCATACACACACTAACATTTCATCAAATTTCTTCACATAAAACCAAATCGCAACCATAATAGGTTTTTATGGTAGAATTTTAACAACAATCAAACTACTTCAAATCAACATAATCTCTTGGTCAGTTCACTTAGCAACTTATCCTTAGTCTTTTGCCTTACTTTCCCACTTGTTTGATGTTTCAGATCTCTAGATCCATGTACAAAAATCTCATTAATATTAGATATAGTCCATGGACTATTTTGATAGACTTTTCACTAAAAGAATGACAGGACCCTTCCCAGACCTTATCTAAGCTCTTGTCTGGAAGACCCTGCCGGGCACTTCAACGGACTCATCGAAACCGACTCATCGGATCGAAGACATCCGGGAAGCGAACCCTAACTTAGTATTCTGGTTTACTCGTTAAAATTTAGTGATTTGATTTTATCTGTAGCTGATTGGGAGGGATAAACTTTTTCTTTTAACTATTCCAAATTCTTTTGTAAAAATTTCGGCAGCATAACGACTGCGTTTTTGATAAACCAAAAATTTCACCTGTAAATAAAATAACACTTCGACTATTTCTGAAAACCTTCCAACTTCATTATCCACAATCATGCAATATTCATCACATTTCCATAAGCATAAGCAATGCATTTGAATTCAAATATGCATATATATAGAATGCAAAAATATTTACAACTTTACAATTCCACATCATTGAAATCCACAATTTAATAGGTTAAATACATATACAAAAATGTTTCCAAAAGTCTTGCGTAATCGCCCCACCTATACAAACGCAACACAAAAGGCCGATGTCTCGTCTGGCGGGCACACAATAAAACAAATGAGCTACAAAATAAGCAATGGGTTAGCGCAACAAGGATATATATAATATCACATACACTAACATAAGGATTCGTTATTAATTCAAGTTTTACAATCTCTTTAAATTCTTCCATGTGTATCCTTGACTCGTTCTAACCATCATGGGCGATTATAACTAACGTCAACATGAAGCTTACTAATGTATCTCAACCGCTACGTTACGGAATTTACTGCATCGTACGTAGGGCGCTAAGCTATTCACTGAACAACTACGATGCGGAATTCTCTGCATCGCAAGTGTAGTGCTAAATCTCTAGGCGACTACTAGCGGAATTTACTGCATTGCTTCGTAGCGCTAACTATCAACTAATCAACTACGTGCGGAATTGTCTGCATCGCAACGTAGCACTATACTTTTCTATAAACTGAGCGATTACGGACGGAATTCTCTGCGTCGTCACGTAACGCTAAATCTCGTTAACTTATAAGGTATACACATGAGTTTTCATAATAAATTTCTTTAAGTGCAAAAGCACAAATGACACTAGTTTGAAAATCTTGAACACTTTCTTATTTCATTTTCTTTACATGCAACTCATTATCACTTTCTAGTAACATATGGATTCCATAAGAGTCCATATGCTTAAACTTTAACTACCTCATTATATATTATTTCATTCATTCCTTAGCTACTACACTTCTTTAACATATTCAAGAATTGGTATAACAATTTACAAAGCTATTAAGTGGCGAACCACTTACCTCAAGGCCGCATCGCTCCGCGTCAAGCGTCTCGATGAGGCTCCTGGACGCCGCTCACGCGCTCGTCATCTACACAACATGTTCTCGTCATTGCTTACAACAAAACTCAATACTTAACCATACTTTAAAAATTCTCAACTATTATTATTTTCCTCTACATAGGTCCTAGCTTGTTTCTAATTCAACCGAGACTCTCAAATCCCGATTTTTGTGAAAAATTTTTAGTTTTGGACCCCTAGGGACACTCCCACGCGGTCTGTTTACTTGTTAGAGGCCTAAAACGAAAAATCACATTTTTAATTCAAGTGGACAGCCCTCGACAGTGCGCACTGCGACGCGCTGCCCGGGACTCCGTTTTCCTTCGTTCTTTCTCCTACAGCTCACTTATATCCCATTCTAGTCACACGTCAAATTTCGTTGCATAATATTATCGTTTGCTATGTTAAATCTAAGGAAAACATCCGTTTTGGATACTTTCGGGCACATTTTAGTGCACGTTTTGCAAACCCTTGGTTTCGGGTTAGCGACGCTAGTTTTTCTTCCATAACTAAGCTTCATTTAACTAATAATGACTAACTAAACTCATTTCGTGCCATAAAAATTGCATTAAGCTAGCTGTTTCACTTCTCAGAGCTCTAACGGCACTATTTTGTGCATAACTTGCACAATTTTTATCGGATTCGATCCGTTCCAAAACCTATGGTTTTCTATGGTTCCTAGGCATCATTTGAGGTGTAGAACACTCTCAAATAAGTGAAATAATGTCAGGTTTTCTAGAGCTCAAATTTTGAGCTCGGGAATCCCATTTTATCTATAACTATTCCTTTGCGACTCTAAACACTTCTCTAACTTTTCTAACCTCTTTAAGGCTTAAAATTGGTTTCAAAACCATCTAATTTCAAGGTCTAACTACTGCCCTTCAAGTCTCTAATACATATATAAATCTAACTTGGTCATTAGAGTGCTCAAACTTCATTCAAAACTTTTCTCAATCACTTGGTATGCATAAAACACCATTTTTGGTTTCTATTTCGTTTGTACATATGACAGCCATATTTACATCTTTCAAGCATCATTTACACACAACCAATCATCACTTATGATTCCATATCACTCACATAAGGTTCTAACAAGATTTGAAGAGCAATTATCAACAAAATACAATCCAACAACAACAATTACTCAAGCTGTCAACATTTTCGTTTCTGCAGAACATCAAAGAAATTAAGCTGAAATCTTACTTTGTTCTTAGCTTAGGGAGTTGAGAGGAGTCTAAGAAGGATGTTTGAGGGTTTGGAAGGCAACTTGGGTGGTAGTTCCTCCCCTATCTTCCCTGGTCGACCAACCTCGTCGCGGTTCTGCTCGCGGGTGTGCTCGCGATTCTGCTCGCGACCAGCTCGCGTTCTGCTCGTCTGGTTCTGCTTCTGCTCGTACCTCCCACGTCCAGCAACGGCTAGAGCACCTCCTTCCTCGTCCTTGGCTGTCCAGCTGCTGCAGTTCGCAGCCAACAGCCCTTCATTTGCGACCGTTCTCGCGTGGACAGATTTGCTAGAGTCTGGCGCGCTGAATCTGCTTCTTGCTCTCACGTCTGGACTGTTTTGGTCCAGCTGCTGTCTCTTGCTCGACCAGCAGCCACCTTGCTCTCTTCTTGCTTGCTGGTTGCTCCTCTTCTCTCTTCTGGTTCTCCTCTCACGACAGCAACTTCTCGGCTCTTCCTCTCGGCTGTGACTGATTTTGTTTGTGTTTTTGCTGAAACAAATCAGCGAAGTGTTGGTATTTATAATCAACAACTTCTATAAATTGCATCTTGTCCCATTTCTTTTTAAATTTTTATTTAACTCATTGTCTTGTTCCCTTTCATGGCCACATCCCTCAATATTCTTCCGTCTCTCTTTTGTGTCTATTTGATTTAATCACTCGTCTAGTTTAGAATTTATTTTAATTTGTCAAACTTGACTCATTGATCTTAACTCTCTCTTTTTATTCGAATTTTAATTCGAATTATCATTGATCATTATTTTAAAATCCTAACTTGGATTTTTATTAACACATTACTAAACTTTTACATACAACGATTTTCGTCGGATTCTCAATCTAATACTTTCTGAGACCATGACTATCAATTTATCAAATGTAGGGAGTTATATTATCTCCCTAACTTAGTTCCTAACGCTGGGACTTTATAAGTCGAAGCTAGGGGTTTACAAAGAAAACTATGAAAACTCAATCTTACCACTTGATTCTTACTTGATCTTACTTGATAATCTTCCTAAACTTATTCTTCACCTTTTTATGGCTTGAAAATTCTTCAAAAATGGTGGAAAATGGCTTGATGCAGTTGTTGCCCTTGCTCTGGTTCTATTTTCCTCTGGTTTGGCCGACAACTTCTTCTCTTCTTTTAGGTTTTTCTCCATTTATTCAACTTTATATAAGCCATCACTCCTTTGTAAGATTGCCCTCAAGTTTATTATCAATTTACAGGCATACCATTTTCAAGAGAATTCTTCACTTTCCCAAGATGCCCTTAACATCTCACTTTATTTATAATTTGCCACTTTTTAGAAAAATCTTTTATTTCCATCAATTATCCTTCCAAGTTTTATAATTCCTTCAACTCACATCTTGCATAATCAACCGTAGGTGCTTAGAATTTAATAGAATGTGTTTAGAAATTAATTCACTATACAATTTTTTTTTATTCAATTCTATCTTTGATTATTCCAAAAATTTTACTAGGGTCCGATTTTGCATCTACAATACTAGATTTCGGAAAAAGGGTATTACAAATTCTTCCTTCCTTAAAAAAAATTTGTCCTCAAAATTTACATAACTCAACCTACTGAAAAAGGTAAGGGTATCTATGACGCATTTGATTTTCATACTCCCAAGTGGCTTCTTCTATATTATGATTTCTCCATAAAACTTTTACTAAAGGAATAACTTCGTTGTGCATAACCTGTTCTCTATGATCTAGGATATAAACCGGTTCCTTTTCATAAGTCAAGTTTTCCTTTAACTCTACCGGTTGCTTTCTGAGTATGTAGGAGAGATTTGGAATATACTTACGGAGCATGGATACATGGAACACATCATGAATCTTGTCTAATTTTGGTGGCAACTTCAACCTGTATGCCACAGATCCTACTCTTTCCACGATCTCATACGGTCCAATATATCGTAGACTTAACTTACCATGCTTTCCAAATCTGAGCATGCCTTTCCACAAGGATATCTTGAGGAATATTTTATCGCCAACTTCGAACTCGAGATCTCTATGACGGTTATCTATATAGCTCTTCTATCTATCACTCGTTATTTTAAATTTTTCCCTAATAATTTTAATTTTATTATAGTAATCTAGATAAGCTCGGGACCTATCAACTTCCTCTCACCTACCTCGTTCCAACACACTAGAGTTCTACACTTTCTTCCGTAAAGGGCTTCATATGGAGCCATACCTATACTGGCCTAATAACTGTTATTATGTGCGAACTCTACAAGTGTTAGGTGCATATCCCAACTTCCTATGAATTCCAAGACAAATGCTTTGAGCATATCTTCAAGTGTTTGGATTGTTTTCTTTGATTGTCCATCCGTTTGGGGATGAAAGGTTGTGTTGAAGTTTAGCCAAGTACTTAAGGTCTCTGCAAACTAGGTCAAAACTTTGAAATAAAATGGGAATCACAATCTGACACAATAGAAACCAACGTACCATGGAGTTTGATTATCTCATCTACGTAGAGCTGCACTAACCTATTTAGGGGGTAGTCGCTTTCGATTGGTAAGAAATGGGCAGACTTCATCAATCCATCTATTATCACCCATATAGCACCATACCCTCTCTGACTGCATGGAAGCTCTGCGATAAAGTTCATGGTAATCTTCTCCTACTTCCATTCTGGGATAGGAAGTGACTGCAATAATCCCGTTGGTTTTTTATGTTCCGCCTTCACTTGTTGACAGGTGAAGCATTGGGATATAAAATCTGCAATCTCTTTCTTTATTCTTTTCTACTAATAATGTTCTTTCAAGGTGTGGTATATCTTCGTGCTACCCAAATGCATGACATACGCTGAAGAATGAGCTTTTTTCATGATTTCCTTTTTCATATCTTTTACATCCGTTACGCATAAGTGTTAGCCCATCAGTATTGTACCATCTTCCCTGATTGTGAAATCTGTTCTTTATCCTTCTTCAATTTCTCTTCTTAGCTTTACCAACTGGGGATCTCGTCTTTGCTGTTCCTTTATCTGATTTACTAAAATGAAGCGAACGTGAAAAGTAGCTAACAATGCCTCTAAGTTTTCCACATCCAACTTTACTCTTATCGACCTCAGTTATACTAAAAGAGGGAGATATGCAGTCTTCGAGTGTTTAAGATAGGTCACAGGTCTCTTGCTTAAAGCATTTGCCACTACATTTGCCTTTCCGGGGTGGTATTCTATTGTACAATTATAATCCTTTATCAACACTAACCATCTCCTCTGCCTCATATTTAACTTTTTCTAAGTGAACAACTATTGTAGACTCTTATGATCTGTGACGATCCAACAAGGGACACCATATAAGTAATGCCTTCATATCCTTAGTGTGAACAGTACTGCTGCGAGCTCCAGATCGTGGGTAGGGTAGTTCTGCTTATGTTTCTTCAACTGCCTAGAAGCATAGACTACAACTCTATCATTCTGCATAAAAACACATCCCAAACCCTGTCTTGAGGCATCACTATATACTGTAAAACCATCTTTCCCCGTTGTAGCGTTAACACTAAAGCTGATGTCAATCTTCGCTTCAGCTCGTCAAAACTCTGCTGGTAGGCATCTGACCATTCGAATTTTTCTTCTATTCTGGTCAATTTGGTTAATGGCCTGCTATCCCAAAAAACCCCTCTACAAATTTCTTATAGTAGTCTGCCAACTCAAAGAAGCTCTGAACCTCAGTAACATTAGTGGGTGGTCTCCAGTTCGTAATTGCTTCTATTTCTAGGGATCCACGCTTAATCCTTCAGTTGATATTAGATGAATACTTGCTGAACTTAACACACAGCTAGTGCTCTCGTATAATCTGTAATACTATCTTGAGGTGTTCTGCATATTCCTTGTAACTACTTGAATACACTAAAATATCATCGATGAATCCTATTACAAACTTGTTTAAATAAGCTCGAAAAATCATGTTCATCAGATCCATGAAAGCTGCTAGGCCATTAGTCAATCCAAAAGGCATAACTAGAAATTCATAATACTCGTATCTGGTCCTGAAGGCAATCTTGGGAACATCTTCATTACGGATCTTTAGCTGATGATATCATGACCTCAGGTTAATCTTCAAATATACTCTGGATCCCTGTAGCTGATCAAATAAGTCATCAATCCTTAGAGTGGATACTGATTTCATATTGTCACTCTGTTCAATTGCCTGTAATTAATGCACAATCTTAAGCTCTCATCCTTCTTCTTAACAAACAATACTGGAGCCCCCCATGGCGAATGGCTGAGTCTCACGAAACCCTTATCCAACAATTCTTTCTTCTGAACTGTCAACTCTTTCAACTCAATCGAAGCCATTCTATATGGTGCGATGGAATTTGGTTCAGCTCCCGGAATCAAATCTATCTCAAATTCCATTTTTCGGTCTGAAGATAAACCTGGACGATCTTCTGGAAACACATCTGGGAAGTCTTTGACCATTGGGATATATTCCAACTTTGCTCCATCGTCTCTTACCTCCACTACATAGGCTATATACCCTTGGTATGACTTCTTAAGCATCTTGCTAGCCTTCATTGCCATGATAATGCTGGAAGGAAGCAATTTTCATACTCCACAAAAAAAAAAAAAACATCAAACTCCCCTGCTCTAGTAAATCTAATCTCTTTTCGAAAGCAGTTCACCATAGCGTGATGCATGGATAATCAATCCATCCCTAATATGACATTAAAGTCATGGATGTCTAATACAACCAGAATCATTAGGAATTCTTGACCCTTTATAACCATTTTACTCCTCATGAATGCTTTCTTTGCCCGAAGTGAATCGCCTGTAGGAATAGACACTATCATACTACAATCTAGGGGTTCCGGTTCAATACTAATAGTCTTAGCAAAATTTTTAGACATAAAAGAATGGGTAGCCCCAGGGTCAATAAACACATAAGCATCACGATCAAAAATTGTAATAGTACTTGTAACTACTTCAGAGGTGGTGTCTGCCTCTTGTTATGTCACCGCAAACACTCAGGCCTGAGTACGGGGTCTATCTAGCTGACCTCTTGATGGTACGCCCCTACCTATTGCTCTACTGAGCCGCTTAGAACTGTTAGGTCCTCTAGCCTAACCCTTCCTATCTTATCCTCGACCCCCGTTGGTCTGCCCCGGTGTTATGGTTCTAGTTTCTGGCTTGGCAGTTAAGGCTATGTTTAGGTAGTCTTTCATAAAGTGGCCCTCTTGTCCATATTTGCAACATCTGGTGTTGCCTCTGAAATATTCGCCCAAATGTGTCTTCCTGCATTTCTTGCACATGGGCCAATTCTTCCAATTATCTTTACTGCTCCTTGATCCAACTGGTTGCTTCATAGAGCTTTGACTGGATTGTGTACCTTAGCTTAATCCTCGACTATCAAATCTAGTTTATCTCTCCCCACTTCTTGTGAACTTGCTAAGTCTTCTGAAAAAGTTGCCCAACCAACGGCAGTTCTGAGTTGGTTTTCTAGGTTTATGAATGGCCTCCATGCTCATTTTTACTCTGATTGCTGCTTCTACCAACTCTTCGTGCTGAATATAGGCTGCTGATGCTACTAGGCCCTAATTTTGGGATTTAAGCCTACTGTAAACCTCTTCACCTTCTGTTCTTCATTTTCTGCAATAAATGGAACAATCTCGACCAACTCTGAAAATTTCTTCTCATAATCTATCATGGAAAGTGTACCCTGTTCCAACTTGAAGAACTCTTCAAAATCTTGGCAGCCTGGTAGCTTTTTGGATAGAATTTGTCCATGAATTCTTTCTTAAATAATGTCCAGGACACTCCAGTTGTGTTCCGCATATGAATTGCTTTCCACTAGTCTTTTGCTCTATCCTTTAGTAGAAAGGCGAAGAATGTCACCATCTAGTTCTTTGAGCGACCTATAACTTAAAATATTTCCTCATTGGTCTCTAACCAAGACAATGCACGCTCCGGATCACCAGTCCCATCGTAAGGCTAGGCGACCAATTTTCTAACATGCTCGATAGAAATCCCTGTCTCCTGCGGCTGGTGGAGCCTCGCTGCCAAAACTTAAGCTAGCTGCTCTACATTCACATTCCCACTTACGATCTCTGTAGGTTATGAAGGTCCTTCTTGAGTTTGATTTACACGCATGTTAACAGACTCATCAATGTGTCCCTCCTTTGGTATGGGTACCTCAGCAGCTGCTCTCCTAGTAGGTGGGTGACCTCGACGACGCATGATTGTGTGAAATTCCAACATGAGTGAAATCATGTAATGCATGAAGTGAAAACAACATCATAAAAAGAATGCAACTACAAGACAACTCATTCTAAAAATACTCAATTAAACAGTTACAAACTTTATTTCAAAATTATACAAAATCAGGCTCTGATACCAAATTGACGGGACCCGACTTGAATTCCCTATAATGAATCCAACGATCCCACCGGACACCCCACGGAACCCCTCTATAATCTATCTAGCAATACCTCAAAAGGATGTCGTGGAACGAACCCTTAACTTTTAATCTTTTTCTAAACATATGAAACATAAATTTTAAAATCTCATTTTCCTAAAGTTTAGATTTTCTATAAAAGTTTTGACAACATAATAACTGCTTTTTTTTTTCTTTTTCAATTTTTCCCATCTTTCAAATTAGTTGAAAACAACTTAGAAAACACTTCAAAAATTCAATCACATTCTCAACTACCAAATAGGACCTCTAGTCAATCTCAAACATAGTCCTAACCACAATTCAAAGCTAATTCAACATAATCAGTTCAAATTTCAAGGTAAATTTACAAGAACATGACCAAAGCATTTTCACAAATTTGAAGCATCTAAATCATGTCTGCAATTGATCATTAAATACTTTATATAAAGAATAACATTATACACCACCGTAAATATAACAAGTTTTACAAAATTAGTTTACAGTCGAAAATATGCACATGCACTTGATTCATGTCAAATCAAAGTATTCATAAAAGTGGCTTCACAAAAACGTCGCTCGCTTTCAGCCCACCTAATCTAAAAGAGGAGAATGGGTACCCTAATCACTTGTTTTTGCACCTGGAGAGATTTTTATAACATAAAAACCAAAAGATAGTGAGCTAAAGAAGCTCAGTGAGTATGTAATATTTTCTATTTAAACTATTTTTTAAAAATTCTACCTCTCGAAAAGCATTTGAAAAGAATTTCTATTTAAAACATTTTCATTTCTAAAAACTTGTATTCTATAAACTTGCTAAACGATTTCAAAAGTTCGTAATCATGTGTAAAACATGATAAGGTTTCTTACTAAAATGGGTTCATAAAATGCTAAAATATTTTATAAATCTTAAAAGCATGGCTAAAACATTATCTTTCTAAAATCTACTCTTAGTGGTATGTTTTTCTTTCTAATACTTTACTAATGGGAACCAAAGGGAAGCTACAATTACATGTGACTAATCTAGCACCGCTAAATGTGAGGTCACGCAGTGTAAACGTTAGCATCGCACACCGTGATAAAACTACAAAGACATCTCATTACTACGCAGCGGAATTTTGCATCGCACATCATATAGCGAGATAATACCCCACAAGTGTAGAGCGCGACACAATAGACACAACGAACTTAATCTCCCCAACGTTAGTGACACGCCCTCCCAATACATGTCATACATTGTAGGGTATACCAACCAGGTCTGAATCTATAAAATCTATAAACTTTGGCAATCCACTAGCCTTTAAAAACTTTTCCTTTATATAATTCATCTTGAGTTCTTTTTATTTTATAAACATAAAAATATAATAACATACTGCATAACATCTCATTTCATGCTAGTACATAAAATCATTTATAAACTAAAAATAATTGATGGGAATTTATAAAATGTTTGCACAGTAAACTTAATGTATTTAACATTGGTAAAAATATTTTCACACTCACAACTTATTTTCCAATTCAATAATAATCTCTCTACCATGTCCTCCGCTAGTTCACTGTGTCACCTATATTTAAATGCAGACGCGATTTTCGCTTAGAATGTACATGCATGTAAAACACCTCAATTCCAAGTCAATTCTATTATCAATATAACTTATAATTCATCTAAGTTGTAATGGACTACAACACTGTCCAGTCAAGCCCGAGCTACGAGTTCCACCCAGCTCTCCAAACTTGCCCTTTTTGCGAGCTGCTACCTTCATCCAGCTCAGCCCAATCCTCAATCACCTCCCAACTCGCCCTTTGTGAGCTGCTACCTTAGTCCAACTCATCTTTTGTGAACTTTTACCTTAGTCCAGCTCAAACAGGCACTATAACGGGCTGCGACATCACCCAGCTATCTTTACAAGCTACCGCTTTAGCCCAACTCAGATAAGCTTTGAAAAGGGCTGCGAGCATCGCCCAGCTCGCTCTTTGCGAACTTCTGCTCTAGTCCAACTCGACCTAAGTCATACGTACTAAATTCTAACATTTCTTTTCTAGGTTTTACACTTGCACATGTATTAACACATCCCGATCTCATCAAACTTCACACTTTTATATCTCACAAGCAGTTCCAAAACCATGACAAAACATTCAAATTCCATTAGAATCATAAATTTGTCTCTTAGCCGAATTTCACATCCATACACACACTAATATTTCATCAAATTTCTTCACATAAAACCATATCACAACCACAACAGGTTTTATGGCAGAATTTTAACAAAAATCAAACTACTTCAAATCAACATAATCTCTTGGTTAGTTCACTTACCAACTTCTCCTTACTCTTTTATCTTGTTTTCTTACTTGTTTGATGCTTCAAATCTTTAGATCCAAATACGAAAATCTTATTAACATTAGATGCAGTCCATGGACTATTTCGACAAACTTTATACTAAAAGAAAACCATGAAAACTCAATCTTACCACTTGATTCTTACTTAATCTTGCTTGATAATCTTCCTAAACTTGTTCTTCACCTTTCTATGGCTTGAAAACTCTTCAAAAATGGCGGACAATGGCTTGATGCAGTTGCTACCCCTGCTCTGGTTCTGTTTTCCTTTGGTTTGGCCAACAGTTTCTTCTCTTTTTCTAAGTTTTTCTTCATTTTTTTAACTTTGTATAAGCCATCACTCCTTTGTAAGATTGCCCTCAAGTTTATTATCAATTTACAAGTATGTCATTCTCTAGAGAATTCTTTACTTTCCCAAGATGCCCTTGACATCTCACTTTTTTTATAACTTGCCACTTTCTAGAAAAATCTTTTTTATTTCCATCAATTATCCTTCCAAGTTTTATAATTCCTTCCACTCACATCTTCCATAATCAACCTTAGGTGCTTAGAATTTAATAGAATATGTTTAGGAATTAATTCACCATACATTTTTTTTTTTGTATTCAATTCTATCTCCGATTATTCCGAAAATTTTACTAGGGTCTGATTTCACATCTACAGTACTAGATTTCGAAAAAAGGGTATTACACTAGGAGTATCCCGTGAAAACTGCGATCTTTCTAATTGACATCTGGAGTTTCCAAAAACCTTTTAGAAAAATTCTCATAAGTCACATGGTTGCCTTATAAATTTAATATGAACAACTCATTAAATTTGTACATTTCTCGTGTTTGACCCATTTATTGAATATATAAAATATTCATAAATTATCTGAAAAAGATATTTTATTTGTAAAGGTATTCTGGAAACATATTTACGAAATGTGGTTATTTAAAAATAATATACACTGATGCAAAAGCGTTTCTTTATAAAAATAATAATGCATTTTGTAATCACCATGTGACCCTTCTTACGATATGCTATAATCTGTACGAACCTGCAACAAATACTTGAAAAAATAAATTTATAAAGAGTGAGTGCTAATGCACAATGAGTGAATGTATCTTTTCAAAAACGTTTCTAAATAAAACATGTTTTTGGTAACAATAAATACTTCTCAATAATTCATATAATTTCATATCTGAAATACTAAAATTAAATTTAAATATGATCTTGTAGTAAAACTGTAAATCTCTATATAAGTTATTGTTTATAACTCTAATAATATAAAATATGAAAATCTATATGTTGTAAACTTTTCTGGAATTTTTTTTATATAAATCTATTGTTCTGAAATTTTCATTTGTACTGATCAAACTTAGTATATAATATCTGTAATCTGAAAATCTACACCAACTAATACCCAGCAAATCTGTCATATATAGTGGAGATACTCAAAACACATATAGAGCAAGAAATAACATCTGTCATACATATGTTGGGCGACTCAATGACTCTCTTAACATCTGCTATACACGTGCTGGGCAAATCTAGGACTCATACATATATAGTTTGTTTAACCGTTAGAGGGGAGGGTACAACCTTGATGTTTTGAAAACATTTTTATTTTTTCTTTTTTTTTTCAATTTTTTTTAATATCCATATAATTCTAAATAAATACTTTTCTCAAAACATAGTCAATATTCTTTCTTAAAACACTAAATCATATTATTTAAAACATTCTAAAATTTTTCTAATAATAACTTAAATTGAAAACATAAAATTTTTATTGGAATTTTAATAAATATACATATATACAAATTCGTAACAAACTTTTGTTTCAATTGTAAAACATAATTTATAATTTATAAAATCAATTCACTCAACAAATTATTTACTTGAAATAAAGAATAAAATATGAAATATAAATAAACATAACTCAATCAATGTAATTAATAATAAAATTATCTACTCACATAACTCATTTGCTTATTTTTGGATCTAAAATGAGTTCCCATATGATTTCTCATAATCCTAAATTCACTCTAAAATCATGTAAAACTCAATTTAAAACTTATAGAAAAATTAATTAGTTTTCTGGAATCTAAATTTTATTAAAATAAAAAATCATTTATCTGGATAAATTGAACACCCAAATATTTGGATTATTGATACGAAATTTTTCTCCTTTTTTTTTCTTTTTCTTCTCGGCTTCTCCTTGCCTGGTTTGCTTCTTTTTTTTTTTTTTTCCTTTGCTTTGTGTTTGTTTTTGCCGAATGTCAACATGTATATACATAACTCCACCACTTCACTATTCTCTTCATTCATGCCTATCTTCTCTCTTTTTATTTTATTTTATTTTATTATTTCTGCCCACCATCTTTTATTATTATTATTATTATTATTATTATTATTTTAAACAAAAAAATCATCCACCGTATGACTTTTTTGTTTGGCCAGCATATGTAAATTTTCATTTTCTACGCTTATGACCTTTTTCCTTTTAACCCAATTTTCTTAATTCCTTTTAAAAATATCCTCTAATAGGATATTTATCCATAAACTTCATACTTCTAAAACTTGAACCGGATCAAATTAATAACAATAAATTATATGTCAATTTATCTCTTAGGTCCAATTGAATTTTGGGCCTAATTTGGAAAATCCTCGTGAAAATGATACTCTATTCACAACTATATTACTTATGGATCATGTATACTTATGCTGGTTTCTAGTGTGAATATTCAATATTGTTTTGATTAGAAATATTCCATCATTGAAATTAATTTATAAAACACATTAGAAATTTTTCCATCATTTATCGCCATGTTACTTTTCTTATAATATGTGATAATCTGCACAAACCTGTGAGCGATACCTAAAAAAATGAGTTTTATAAAAGAGTAAGTGCTAATGCCTAATAATTAGATATAATATTTTTAAAAATATTTCTAAATAAAACCTAACATATAAGTGATAATAATACACAATCATATCTAAAAAATAAAACTGATTTTAAATCTCATATCGTAGCAAAGCTAGAAACTTTTATATAAATTATCCTTATAACTTTGATAATATATAATCTAAAAATCTATAATCTCTAAAACTTTTCTAGAATCTCTTTTTGTAAATCTGGTGTTCTATAAATATCTTTCTATACTTATCGAAATAAATATACAACACTTGTAATCTGAAAATTTACACCAAAAAGTACCTAGAGAAATCTGGTCATACATGTTAGAGATACTCAATACACATGTAAAGTGAGAGATAATATTTAGTCGTACACGTGTTGAGTGACTTTATGACTCCCCAAATATCTATCATACACGTGCTAAACGACTCTCTAGGACTTATACACATGAAGCCTGTCTGACTGTTAGAGAGGAGAGTATAACTTTAGTGTTATGAAAAAATATATAATTTTTTCATTCTTAAATCTCAAACAATTTTCATGAGCAAATATACATAATTCTCTTTTTGAATATACATATAATTATTAATAAATACTTTGATCAAAATCATAAACAAATATTCTTGCTCAAAACATAATATAATATTACTATAAATATTCTAAACATTTCATATAATAAATTTAAGCTGAAAATATGATTTCTAATTGAAATTTCTTATACGTATACACATATACGAATTGGTAATAAATTCTCATTTCAATTGTAAAATATAATTCGTGTAATCATTCATTTCCACTAAATAGTAAACATTGAAATATAAATAATTATAATTAAACAAATTAATTTAAAATGAAATGATTCACTCATAGAACTCTTTTGTCCAAATCTAGATCTGAAACGTGTTCCCATTTAGTTTCTCCTCATCTTGGATTCATCATAAAATCACATAAAACTGAATTTAGAACTTATGAAAAGTATAACTAATTTTTCTGGATTTCAAATCTTATTGAAATAAAATCACTTATCTATATGATTCAGGCACTCAAATATTTTCCTTATTTTCCTCTTCTTCTTACTTACTTGCTGCTATATATATGTATATTTATATTCTTGCTTCGGCTTACCAATTTTTTGTTGCCTTATTTTTCTGCTGTGCGGTTTTCTGTGTTTGTTGAATTGATTCTCATAGTGTACACACACACTCACCAATTTTTTTTACACACACACACACACATATATATATATATATGTCTCTGCATATGGTGGCCACATAACCCCTTCTTATATCCATTAATATTGTTTTAAAAATCTTTAATGGGACACTTGTCCGATTAGGAGAAAACATGGCCATAATCTTATTGCTTCTCTAAAAAAATTCAACCCATTACATTAGCTATGGAGGGCCACCAACTGATCTCTTTTCAATTCCACTTTTTTTTTTTTTTTTTGCCCTTTAAACAAAGCTTTTGCTTTGTTAATTGATATGAGGCCCATTTCAATTGGGCTTAGTTCGGCCACCCCATCACCCTATCAATTCTAACATCTCTTTTGCTTTTGATTCATGTTTTTGTCTTGTAAATAGCCCATTTAAATTGGGCTCGATTGATTGAGAAGAGCCCACTTGATTTGGGCTAAATTAGAGCCTAATAACTTTAAACCTTTTTTTTTTTTTCTCATTTTGGCTCTCTTAAAATTCGGTAATTAAAAATTTGGACTTCAATTATACATTTTAGTCCATTCGGATTTGGATCTTACATTTATTTTATTTTTTTGTTGTTTTTTAAATGCTTAAAGATTAGGCGTATACCATTTAACATCTTAATACTTGAATAGTAACTATCTAAGTTGGAGAATGTTTGCACTAAAAGTTATTTCATATGATTTTGAACCATATATCTTTTTGTATTTGAAGGAAAATATATCTCACAATATCTATACAACATAATAATAACTCTAATAATGAATGTAAATATTGTTCTTGATTGTTTGCTTGTGGGATCACTGTATGTGTAACATTTACTAGTAATTGAGGCAATACATATTCAACTTAGGGTTATTCGTATTCCTTGATTTGATCACATATAAGTTTATAAGGTCATTTATATTCATTAATCCGATCCCATTATGAGCCGTGTGATAACATTTGCAAGTGCATGCTTACAATTTCGGGTTCTATTTTTATGATCTGATTCTCTTTACCATACTTTTCTATTGTAAACATAATTTTCATCATGAATATTTAGTACAACTTCTACATCAATTTTTTTACGACAATTAAACTCAATTAATTTCATGTTAGTCAATCTTGAGGGTACAATATTTATTTGCCTTTGGAGGGATATATTGCTTATTTTTGTTGCATTTGCTCTATGCAAGTAACAATTGTCTCTTTTTTTTCTTTTTTCTTTTTCCTTTCTAGACACTACAACAGTAACAATTTTAATAGTAACTTTTGTAATAGTAACTGTTAACGTTTTCATGTAACAGTTTCACACAAGGGACGAAAAGATAATACAATCAATTAGAAAAATCTTTAACTAGTCCTATATAAAGATTAATTTTCTACAACAACCCAAGAAAAAGTAAAATAATAACACATTAATGAATATGAAATTGTTTAAATTTGAAAAAAATACATGTACACTCAATTGATATTAAAATTCATAATAAATTCTACCGGAAATCCCCTGAAAATTATCATTATAGTTTTTCTACTCTAGTGTTCAAAAATTAGACAAATATAGTTGGAGAAAAAAGCATTATCCTTGGTAAAATTAGAGCCCCACATAGACCAAATAATTGTATACAATGACGTAAATTCCTTAATATTTGGTGGGCTTCACAATCTTTTACAAAAAACCCAGACATCAATTCAAAAGGTCAAATTTTCATGACTTTTTTAGGGATCATTGCTTTGTAATTTCCATTTGACCTTTAGGGATCAAAAGGTCAAATTTTCATGACTTCTTTAGGGATCATTGCTTTGTAATTTCCATTAGAACCCCACATAGACCAGACAATTGTATACAATGACTTAAATTCCTGAATATTTGGTGGGGTTCACAATCTTTTACAAAAAACCCAAACATCAATTCAAAAGGTCAAATTTTCATGACTTCTTTACGGATCATTGCTTTGTAGTTTCCCTGCAATGTAATAGAAGCATCAAATATCTCAACATTCACGGAAATTTTAAACAATATTATGAAGTTTCATTTATGAAAGTTGTAAAAAATTATTGAATGGTCATTGGTTTTAGCAGGAACATGTGTTACTAGCGGTTTGGATTTGACAACGGTAATTATAAGCTGTTTTTGTTTTTGCTTATTTTGAAGGTCTTTGTTTTTTGTTTTTTAAATTTTGTATATGTCGATTTTGAACTTCTATCAAACGTTTATGCATTTTGTAATAAGATAATTATAAGCTGTAATGTATTTTGTAATTCATTCGTTGGTTAATTGTGATTTTTATTTTCCAATTTTTTAACTCTTAACCTTATGCCCTAAGGATATAGGTTAGACAATATAATGAAATTAAATGAATTTAATCGGCAATTAGTTGTGACTTTTTTTTCTTTCAATTTCTTAGGTTTTAACTTGTATCCCAAGGACACATAGTAACAATAGCATAATAACATCTTATAAATATTATGTTTGATTTACATAAAAATTCCCAGTATGAAAAATGAAAACAATAATTAAAAAAATGGAAAAACTAATATACTAATCATATGCATTAATGCATATTTTAACACATGAAAGAATGATATATGTTAAAACATTTTCTTCATCAAATACAAAGTGTGTGTACCAGCTCTATAAAAGAGAAATGGGGCACCAACACAGTACATGAGAAATGACATTAAGACTAAATTTATAAAAGGCATATTAAGTGTGAAACCTATTATTAGAAAAGCCAGGTATGCTGTCATCGTCAGCGGTCAAGTAAGACTCAATTCCACTTTATGAAGATGGGTGGAAATTAATTTGCTTTTTTCTTTTGTGATTGTTGTATGACTTTGACTCTATATTGACAAGGGAGTTTTTATGGTCCACACGGTTTTAAAAAGAAGTCATAATGTCGAAAGGCAAGTTTCTTTTCTTTTTCTTTTTAGGGATTGTTGGGATTTTTATAAATCTTAATGTGGGCTTACATATTATATAATAATTATATTATGAGCTATCTATTTTAATAAGGTCAAATAAGTGATCTATTAATCAGGCTCTAGAAATATCTATTGGGTATGGGCTTTAATGTGTAGAGACCTAATACTAATCAAATTAGGGTTAATGGAAACCTAATTAAATTAGTATATAAAGAATATAATTAGGGTTATGGTCCCCAAGTCAAATTAACGTAATATTGCTCTCTCTTCTTTTTCCCCATTCAAGAAGAAAAATACAGAGTAACCTAAGGAGATTTGACTGTAGAAGACTCGATCCTACTCAGGTTTAACAATATGGATTTAGGTATGTTTTCTCTACAATAATTCTTATTGATTTAATATGAGTTTCTAGATTCAGATATAAGTTTTAACCTATTAAAGTTTTAATCCAACAATTGATATCAGAGCGTACTCATATTGAATCATTGAGATATTAATTGATTTCATTATTATGATTATTGTGGAAGCAATTGAAGAATATATATATTGTACTGTGGGTACTGCGTCAATTCTCAGCATGAATATATATATATATATATTGAATCGGTTTGCTTTAAATATATATATGGCTGTAAACTGTCGGACATTTTGTTTTGTTTTGTTTGTTTCGTTGCCATAAAGTTAATCAAATATATATGCGCAAGCAAGAATGAATATATATATATATATATATATATATATATATATAATCGGTTTTGCTTTGAAAGTCAAATATGCTTTTGTCAAGCCTTTGGTCTTCTGTGTTTTGCATACTTTCTGTTTTGTTTTTTTTGTTTTGGTTGGCGTGCATCAAAGATTCAGAGGCTGTTTTTGTGTTTGTTTTGGATTATTAAAATAAACTTAAATATATATATATATATATATTTAATCGGCGTGAGTCCAGTTTCTGTGTTTGGCGTCAATACAAGCAAAATATGAAAATATATGTTCAATCAGGTTTGTTGAATGTTATTGATACTTTTGGCAGACAACAGATAATATATATTTTGCTTTGTTTTGGTTGACGTGTCAAAGGCTACTTTTGTGTTTGTTTTATATTACTCTCAGGCTGCTTTTGTGTTTGTTTAAATTATAAAAGCATCCAATATATATTTAATTGGGATTATCACGTCAATGAAAGCAAGATTATATATACATTGAATCGATTTGCTTTAAATATATATACATATATATATATATATGGCAGAAGCTGTGGGCTGGCGTGGATATATATATGACAGTGTGGTGTGATAATATATAATATATATTTTTTTTGTTGAAGTAAAAGACTTTCATATGGAATTTTAGTTGTTTATATATGTATTATGTCTGATATTTCAAAATAAATTGAATTGAAATTATATGTTACCAAAGTAACCTCTATAATTAAATTTGTTTATTTTGGAATATTAAGATGTGTATGTCAATTATTTATGTGAATAATGACCGGCCCAAAGGAAGGTTATTATTTGACCAAATAATGAGCATACATGTAGTAATAAATATGTGATGATTATTAAGTTTTCCATGTGAGTAATAAGTCGGTCCAAAGAAAGGTTTATTACTTGACGGGATTAATTGTCAATATTTGATTACTGCACGGAGAGTACCACTTACAATTGATATTTCTGTCCAAAGACTAAATGTCAATGTTGTGCTAGGTATCTTGTTTTAGGGCCCACCATTATGGGAATAGTTTAATCATGTCATGTATGAATTTATTAATTAGTATTCTTATCTTATGATATGATTATTAATTGTGAGCTTGTATTTGATTTTGTTCTCGATTCAGTTACTACTTCTGCTTCAACAATAACTGCTAATATCAATTCCATTCCTGTGCTTAATGGCACAAATTTTAAGAATTGGAAAGAGAACGTTATGATTGTTCTCGGTTGCATGGATCTTGACCTTGCGCTTCGGGAAGAACGACTCACATCTCTTAATGATAATAGTACCGCTGATGAAAAGGCGAGTATGGAGAAGTGGGAACGTTCTAATCGCATGTGTCTTATGATCATGAAACGTTCCATTCCGGAAGCTTTTAGGGGCTTTATGTCCGAAGAGAAAAATGCTAAGACGTTCCTTGATGAAATGAAACAGCGTTTTGCGAAAAATGAAAAGGTTGAAACAAGTACCCTTTTGGCTAAACTTGTTTCAATGAAGTATAAAGGAAAAGGGAACATAAGGGAGTACATCATGAAGATGTCTCATATTGCTTCCAAACTAAAGGCACTAAAGTTACAGCTGTCTGAAGACCTGCTGGTGCACTTAGTTTTGATTTCTCTTCCTGCACAATACAGTCAGTTTAAAGTGAGTTACAATACTCAAAAGGATAAATGGACTCTTAATGAGCTCATATCTCACTGTGTGCAAGAAGAAGAAAGATTGAAGCAAGAAGGTACTGAAAGTGCTAACTTAGCAACTATCTCTAAGGACAAGAAAAGGAAAAAAGGAAAAGAAGCTGCAGTTGGGACATCACAGCATAAGGTGCAAAAGAAACAGGATAAGGAGTTTACCTGTTACTTTTGCAAGAAAGCTGGACACATGAAGAAAGAATGTCCCAAATACGCCAACTGGCGTGTCAAGAAAGGTATGCTTCTCAATTTAGTTTGTTCTGAAGTTAATTTAACTTCTGTACCTAAACACACTTGGTGGATAGATTCTGGTGCTACTACTCACATAAGTGTGTCTATGCAGGGTTGCCTGTGGAGCCGACAGCCAAGTGATGCTGAAAGATTCATCTATGTGGGCGATGGTAAAACAGTCGCAATAGAGGCAATATGAACTTTTAGGTTATTATTAAAGACTGGTCATTTTTTGAATTTGGAAGAGACTTATGTAGTACCGTCTTTTAGACGAAATTTGGTTTCAGTTTCTGTTTTGGACAAATTTGGTTATTCTTGTTCATTTGGAAATAATAAATTTAGTCTTTTTCAATATTCGAATCTTATTGGTACCGGTTCTTTATTATTGTTTGATAACCTATATTTGTTGAATACAATTGCCTCAATTAATGAAACCTTGCATATAAATTCACAAGGTACAAAACGAAAATTAACTGACAGGGATTCCGCCACACTATGGCACAAGCGTTTAGGTCATATCTCTAAACAGAGAATTCAGAGGCTTGTGTCTGACGGGATTCTTGATTCCCTTGATTTGATAGATTTCGAAGTCTGTATTGAGTGTATTAAAGGGAAACAGACAAACATTAGGAGATTAGGTGCCAATAGGTGTTCTGATGTCTTAGAACTAATTCATACTGACATTTGTGGACCATTTCCTACAGCTTCTTGGAATGGTCAACAGTATTTTATTACGTTCATAGACGACTATTCAAGATATGGGTACCTATATTTGATACATGAGAAGTCTCAATCCCTGGATGTTTTTAAGGCCTTCAAAGCTGAAGTTGAAAATCAACTTGGCAAGAAAATTAAAGCTGTCAAATCTGACCGTGGTGGTGAATACTATGGCAGATATGACGGATCTGGTGAACAACGTCCAGGACCTTTTGCGAAATTCCTAGAGGAATGCGGTATCGTTCCGCAATACACAATGCCAGGCAAACCTAGCATGAATGGTGTTGCTGAAAGACGAAACAGAACGCTTAAGGACATGGTAAGAAGTATGATTAATCATTCATCTTTACCAGAATCTCTCTGGGGAGAAGCATTAAAGACTGCAGCATATATCCTCAATAGGGTTCCAAGCAAAGCGGTAGCTAAAACCTCTTATGAATTATGGACGGGCAAAAAGCCTAGTATAAGGCATTTACATGTTTGAGGTTGTCCAGCTGAGGCAAGGCCTTATAGGCCAAATGAAAAGAAACTGGACTCTAGAACTTTAAGCTGCTACTTTGTTGGGTACTCTGAACGATCAAGGGGTTTCAAGTTCTACGATCCCACTACTAGAACATTTTTTGAGACGGGAAATGCGAGATTTTTTGAGGAAGTTGAGTTTGTGGGGGGAGATAAGGTTAAAGACATTGTCTTTGAAGAGGAATTTATTTCTCTTCCTACTATTGCTATTAATAATGATCAGGCTTCTATTCCTGACATTGTTCAAAATGCAAATCCGGAATATCAAGACAATGTAGACGAGCTCCCTGTGCAAAATGAAAATATTATACCCGAAGTGCAAACTCAACAAACTCAAGAGGATGTGCCATTGAGACGATCCACTAGAGAAAGGAGAAACGCGATTCCGGATGACTATATCGTTTTTCTCCAAGAACATGAAGTTGATATAGGAGTGGTGGAAGATGATCCAATCAACTTCCATCAAGCCAAACAAAGTTCTAATTCTCAAAAGTGGATCGATGCTATGAATGATGAGATGAATTCCATGAAAAACAATGACGTTTGGGATCTCGTTGAATTGCCTGAAGGTGCGAAACCCATTGGTTGCAAATGGATATTTAAGACCAAAAGGGATTCAAAAGGCAATGTTGAGAGATATAAGGCTCGTCTAGTTGCCAAGGGTTTCACTCAGAAAGAAGGCATTGATTACAAAGAGACTTTCTCTCCGGTTTCAACGAAAGACTCTTTCAGGATTATAATGGCACTTGTGGCTCATTTTGATTTAGAGCTACATCAGATGGATGTAAAAACTGCGTTTCTCAATGGTGACATTGACGAAACAATATATATGATGCAACCAGAAAACTTTGTATCCGGTGACCCAAAGAAAATGGTTTGCAAATTAAAGAAATCCATCTATGGTCTGAAACAGGCTTCTCGTCAATGGTATCACAAATTTCATCAAATCATTATCTCATATGGATTTGAGGTAAATAAGGTTGAAGATTGTGTATATCATAAGTTCAGTGGGAGTAAATACATATTTCTGGTGTTATATGTCGATGACATACTACTTGCTAGTAACGATATAGGCTTATTGCACGAAACCAAGAGATTTCTGACAAAGAATTTTGAGATGAAAGATCTTGGGGATGCCTCTTTTGTATTAGGCATACAGATACATCGAGATCGAACTCGAGGTATCCTTGGGTTATCACAAAAGAGCTATATCGAAAAAGTTCTTGATAGATTCGGCATGAAAAGTTGTGCACCAGGAGACACTCCTGTAGCTAAAGGAGACAAGTTTAGTCTCAATCAGTGCCCTAAAAATGAATTGGAACGAAAAGAAATGCAAAAGATTCCTTATGCATCAGCTGTAGGAAGTCTAATGTATGCTCAAGTATGCACGCGTCCGGATATTGCGTTCATAGTGGGAATGTTGGGCAGATATTTAAGTAATCCAGGGATGGATCATTGGAAAGCAGCCAAACGAGTTATGCGTTATTTACAGAGAACAAAAGATCACATGCTCATATATCGGAGATCAGATAATTTAGAGATCGTTGGGTATTCTGATTCCGATTTTGCCGGATGCCAAAACAGTAAAAGATCTACGTCGGGCTATATTTACCTGCTAGCTGGAGGAGCTATTTCCTGGAAGAGTGCTAAGCAAACACTCATAGCTTCTTCCACCATAGCAGCTGAATTCATAGCTTGTTATGAGGCATCTAATCATGGGATATGACTTCGAAATTTTGTCATGGGGCTGCGAGTTATGGATGGTATAGAAAGACCATTAAAGATATATTGTGACAATAATTCGACTGTGCTATATTCCAATAACAACAGAAGTTCCATGAAGTCAAAGCACATAGACATCAAGTTTCTTGTTGTTAAAGAAAGAGTTCAGAGTCGTCAGGTTGCTATAGAACATATTGGGACAAACTCCATGATTGCGGATCCGCTTACTAAGGGATTACCACCCAAGGTCTTTCATGAGCACACTGCTCATATGAGTGTTGTTTTAGTTGATGATGTGCGTGTTTAGTGGGAGTTAATATTTTGATGTTCTTTGTTAAAAACATATTTATTTTCTGCAGAATAAAGTATAAAATTCAGTTATAAACTCTGAATGTTATTTGTGTTTGATCTCACTAAAGATTAAGGTATGACCAGTTGGAAATAGACATGTTTAAGATCACATTGCATGTAATTTTCATGCTACGCATCCATACTTGATCTATGTCATTAAATGTATTGGTGTGGTGACCATTGATGGGTCTAGTTACGAATATATGTAACAAAGGTCGCTTTGATCTCATACTAATATAGTTGATGGACCAGATTGTAATTAAGGGGATATTTCAAGACAGATAGTTTCTTAGTGCACACTCAAGACTATAAATAATATAATTGTTTCAAGAAACATATGTAGCCCAAGTGGGAGATTGTTGGGATTTTTATAAATCTTAATGTGGGCTTACATATTATATAACAATTATATTATGAGTTATCTATTTTAATAGGGCCAAATAAGTGATCTATTAATCGGGCTCTAGAAATATCTATTGGGTATGAGCTTTAATGTGTAGAGACCTAATACTAATCAAATTAGGGTTAATGGGAACCTAATTAAATTAGTATATAAAGAATATAATTAGGGTTATGGTCCCCAAGTCAAATTAACGTAATATTGCTCTCTCTTCTTTTTCCCCATTCAAGAAGAAAAATACAGAGTAACCTAAGGAGATTTGACTGTGGAAGACTCGATCCTACTCAGGTTTAACAATATGGATTCAGGTATGTTTTCTCTACAATAATTCTTATTGATTTAATATGAGTTTCTAGATTCAGATATAAGTTTTAACCTATTAAGGTTTTAATCCAACAGGGATATCATGAAAAGTTACTGATTTTTGTGATATACGATCAAAACATTTGCTCTCTAATTTTTGTGATTTCATTTTTTACATTGTTTTTCACACAACTATTTTATACCGGCAACTCATGAGTATATTTGTGGGTCGCCATTTTTTTTCATCAATAATAAAGAATTAGTATATAAAATAAAAGTATTCTAAAAAAAAAAAATAAATAAAAGTGATTCGATAATCCAATAGAATGAAATTATCTATAATTAGATATAAACAGCATTTAAAGTTATGTTTCATATAAGAAGGAATTGCAAATTACTTACCTAGGTTTGTTGAATTGCAAATGGATCATTACCTTTTAATGGCAATATATCCCCCTCAAGTTAGTCATCCTTAACTAGAGAAAAGATATTTTGGTATTTTCCCAATTTTATATTTTAAAGACAATCAAAATAAAAAATTTTGAAAAATGAAAAAACATTGAATCTCCACCATGAATGAACGGTGGAGATTTTGCAAAATTAGAAAGGAAATTTAAAAAAATGGTGGAAATTCATTTTTTTGAAATCTATTTCTTTCTATTTTTATATGTAAGGATATATACATATTTTTTCCATAAATTTCTTGTATGGTGCTTGGGGTTTCAATTTCTTTGAATTGTATTTGATGATCAACTGTGAGAGTAGGGAAGAGATAGAAGAAGGAGATGATGAACTATTTTATAAAGAATGTGATTTGTGAATGTGTTAAATGGTGTTCATAAATTGAGTTTAATGGTGTCTTTGGAAGGTGTTTTGTCATTTGTGGGGTTTGTTGAAGGAGTTCTTGAAGAGCGCGATTTTATTTTATTTTATTTTTTATCTCTTTTTTTTTTCTGATTTTACTTTTTTCCTAATTTTTTATTGTTTGATTTTTTGTTCTATTTTTTACTAATCTTTTCTTCTTTAATTACTTATAATTTATAAAACTATTTAAATATTAAAAATATCTATTAATTGATTAGATAATAGGTTATATCACTATTTAGATTGAAAATAAGAGGTAAAAGTGAGTTTTTATTGGTTAAAGTTTATCAATAATTAAAACTAACTATAATAAATATTTGATCAATGAAAACAAAGGAGGTTTATATCCTTAAAGGATATTTTGTATATAGATTTATTTCACTTAAAATCAAAACTAACTATGATAAATATTTGATCAATGAAAACAAAGGAGGTTCATATCCTTAAAGGAAATTTTGTATATAGATTTTATTTCACTTAAAATCAAGGAGTGTTACTGCAATTTTTTCATTATTATAATTATCAGGAGGTTTGTGTGTTTTGAATCAGATAGGATTTATTTTACGATTCATTGCTTTGCTCTGCAATTTCCATGCAATGCATACTTATGAAAGCATCAATTGTTTCATTGGCAAAGTTGTCAATGAGACAATAACTTGAGACTTTTCCAGTCAGGGTGGCCCCCAAACACGTGCAAGACACCACATAAAGCACCATAAATACTACAACTAATCACGATACCACTTGTGTCACTTTTGAAACTTTCAATACTCTCTCTACTTCTCTCAATTCTCAAACTCTCTCTGCTTCTCTCAATTCCCAAACTCTCTCTCAAATTTGGTACTGTTAACTCTATTTGTACTCGAATTTCAGAAATCAAGCTACTCTCATTTCTAAGATTATTAAAAATAAAAAAAAAAAAAAAAAAAACTCCTGGTACGTTCAAATTATTTTTACATTTATTGTTAATTTTTCATTTATTAATTTCATGATTCTATGATTTTATGTTTTTATATTTATCTGTTGACAAATCAAATTCTTAAACGAAAATAATATTTTTAATTCTGTTGAACTTTGCCCAATTCATTTGTAACCATTTTATAGTTGATGGACACGATTTATTGTAATTAATGTTGCTTTGCTTTTTTCTTTTTTTCTTTTTTTTTTTTATTTCCCATTTGTTCCCGCTAGCTTACTCCAACTCGATTAATTAGCATCAACATCTTCATCTCCATCTCCATCTCTAATATTTTCTTTTTTTATTATTTAGTTGAATCAAAATTCAAAATAAATATCAAAAGCTCAAAAAAAGAAAAAGAAAAAAAAAAAAAAAAGAAACACTGTCTATCAAATTACTCAAGCACAAAACACTTTTTCACTCAAACATAACTAGATTTAGATCCTAAAGGAGTCACGTCCTCCACCAGTAAGATTATAACGACTATCATAATGACTTTTCGAAAGTTATTACTTTACTTTTTAAATTTTTATTAGTTTTAGATTAATTAATTTTATTTTATTTTAATCTATTTTAATTTTTTAACTAATGATGAGTTGTGTTATATTAAAAAAATATTATGAACTTGAGTACAATAGATATTTCATGTTTTCACCCCCACCCACCCCCCCCCCCCCCCCCCCCCCCCCTCCCCACGAAAAAAAAAAAAAAAAGATTTCCATCACCTAATTTCTGACTACACCAATCATTTAAGTTTTAAAGCTATAATTTGACTTTCAACACTCAACAAATCAGAAAAATAATCTTAATTAAAATTTACTTTCACTGGTTAACAATTTATTTTTGACACCTATCTCTTCATCTTCTCTGATATGCAACGGCAAAGCCACTGTATGGCCAACGAAAAATTTTAAGTTTAATAGATTTTTTTAATAAATAATATAAAATTGTGGATATTTTGGAGGTTGACTCTTACAAGTGAATAACTAAACTTTTTAATCTTATTATTATTGCTTGTAAGTTTTATGATGGAAGCAAGTAATTAATTTAATCTACAAGTTTTAAAATAGTAAAACATTAAATTAATTGATTTTTACTTTTTTATTTTCCTTTTATATTTTCCCTTTTTAATTAGATCTAATTTAAACCCTTATTTATTTTTCTTGTTCTCTTTTTCATAGCCACAAACAATTTCGACAAATAACAATTGGTTACCTCTTGGTTATATGATCTTGGGTATATAGTTTAATGCGTTTCAAAGTTCTTTTACAAATTTATATTTCACTTTTCCTTTGATGAGTTTATACGTGAAAATATTGACCTTCTTCTTTTTTCTTTTTCTTTTTTTCTCCAGGTATTGGTTTAAATAATTGAGTTGTTCATCGATAATTGATTTTTTCTACATCAAACACAAAAAGAAGAATTCAGGTTTGACTTGTTTGAATTGTTGAATTTTACTAATAATTTTATATAGTTGTGTGTTTACATCGATTACTACACTTGAAATTTATGTTAACTTTTATAATTTTGTTACTTGATCATTTTATTTTATTTTATCTATATTTAAGTGAATATCAAGATATTACTCCTCTTAGGCTTTAGCTATTTTGTCAAAATAAGTTTTGATGCAATTTCATATTTAATAAAATTTCATAAATTTAGTGTAAAAAATTGTAAAATATACAAATCACAAAAAAAATTAATATATATTCAATTATAGATACTTTTTTAGATCTAAAAGAGCAAAAAGTTCCATTTTAATTCGCATATATAGACAATTTTTATTTCATTAATTTTCATTTATAGTTAAGATTAGATGATAATACATCACCCCTTAGTAGGAGTGGTTGAGCACTTCTCTTAATCTTAAAAGGTTAATGTCGACGTTGGAATTCAGCCGACGAGTACTTAATGCCCAATACCCGCAATCAATGTGAGAAAACACAAAAAACGAGAAAAAGACAATAAAGAACCAAGAACCAAACGGGAATGCACATGATTTTTAACGTGGTTCAGCGAGTGCGCCTACGTCCACGGCTGTCTCTCTAAAATTCTGCAGAGTGACAGTATGATATTCAATGTCGTTGATACAATGATTTTAGCCCCTATTTATAGGGGAAAAGTTGTTACAGATTAGGAAGCAATAAAATAGAATTTCACAATAAATACACTTCTTAATCAGTTGAAATAAATTTTGAAACTGCTCCATAAAATCCGAGATAAGGTTGACTGAATTTGAATTTGAATTAACTTCCGTTTCTGGAGAAATAATCATGATCAGATTAGGTAACTGCTTGTTCTAGAAGATATCGTATTAATTGCGCTCTGAACGAGCTGTATACTGTCTATTGTCTTGAGCGACCTCGAGCTAGACTCGCTGAACAGCGAGCTATGTGCAAGAACTACGGATCGAGCTACAACCTGGCTGTGAAACGAGCTCGTTGCTACGAGCTGAGAAGATTGCTGAGTGAGCTGTAGAGCTTGCTGGACTTGGAGTTGAAATATGAGCCTTATTTGATGGGCCTTAATTGGGTTGACTTTATTGGGCTTAAGTTGGGCTTTTACCAACCCATTTGGTGAATCTAGAAAATACATATAACAGTTAAGAATTCAAATTCCACCCATACACACACAAACTTTTTATTATTCTTCAATTATTTAATAAAATCACTGAAAATTAAAAGATTAAATCATTTAGATTTGAGTTTTGTTTTGCTCATCAAACATTGAGTAGATATAGAATTGACTCTTTCATCATAAGGGTCCCTTGATCCTAAAAGATTAAGAGTTTAAGTTTCATATTTATCTTAAAATATAAGATATGAATAATTTTCTATGAATTTAATCCCCCTCCTCCACGCTAAAAAAATTAAAATAATAATAATAATAATAATAATAAGGGCTTCTTATTATAGTTGCAAGCAAAAACTATCCAGAGTACCAAATCAACTTAGACTCCATTTTGTGGATAGTGTAATATATATTAGAAAGTAATGAGTGATCATAAAGTACAAATTAAGCACATACATAAAATAATAAATAAAGAGACATCAGATTTTTATGCGGTTCGAGAAATCCTTTATGTCCACCAAGTCTCTTCTCTACTATATAACGATGTTTACAAATAATAACTTGTCTCTTTCATGACTCTCACAAATAATCACTCTCATACCCTCTTCATATTTCTCTTTCTCACTTTGATCAACTCTGATCACTGTCGATACAAGTTTGAAACACTTGTACTTAGGTATATATAGTTCTAAGGTCAAAAGAGTTTTAATTCGAATGAGACTCGTATTTTTGAACATGGTCGAAGTCGCTCGTGAGATGTGGTGTGACTTCAATGTCGATGTATTAAGTCACGCCACGCTTTGGTTGAATGTGGGTGACCAAAGCAAGTGACTTGTGGCATGACTTCTAGATCGCAAACTAGGTCGCGGAGCTTAGTAGTGGTACTGATTGGTGGCTTGCCTACCACTTGTGGTGCAACTTTAGGTTGCGACATATAAGTCGTGCGATGCACTATTGCTGTCAAAACATTTTCTTCTAGGGCTTTAGAAGCTCTACAGTCAACTTAACCTTCGATGCATCTGCATAGCATCACATTACTAATTTAGGCTTTAACTTTAACAATATGACTTCTTTCTAGTTTCACCTTTTAATGACATTAAAATCATAGATGTTAGATCATGAAAACTTGGTTGTTAGCATGAACTATTAAAACATGAGAATTCTTGTAAAGGATAAACCATGACATTTTCTCCTCTGCATACGTTGATTCTTTTGACTAACTAATGATATGAATAATCTTTTACCAAAAAGAAGAGAAAAAGATAATGCAACTAATGATGAAATGCAAAATTACTATAGGACATGATTTATAAAACATAAATAAATTGTTTTTGATGGTTGTATTGATTCAAAAGAGATAAAGTAGTAGGATTCATGATATAATCGGAGTATGTTGGTGGGTTTGGGTAATAAAATTAATTGTTTTAACCAGTTATTTACCTTTATGGGCTCGTTTGGTGCCTTGGAAATCACATGGGTTTGGAAAGTAAAATCTCCCATCCTACCCGTAGTGCCAGTTGGAGTAATGGTGGAAGAGGAAAATTGTTTTCCCAAACAATTTGGGTCCCGCTTTTAAAATCCCACTTGCATGGGATTTGGAGACCCATCCGCTTTGGTGGTTTTCACAAATCCCGAAAGGGGGGACTTGACTTTTTTAATATTATATTTTTATTTTTTTTTTCATTTTTTATGTTCTTTTAATAATTTTTAATCAATATAATAAATTAAAGGGAGAACTTCATTTTAGTTCCTATGTTTTTAAAAAACTTCTCGTTTTTAAATGCGAATCCATTTATAGTCTTCATGGTCCTTCACTTTTTAAAAATTCATCAAATTGATCCTTCTGTCATCATTTTGGTCCCTATGTTTAATATAGAGAACTTCATTTTTGTCCCTATGTTTTTATTAAAAATTATGACAGAATGACTAATTTGATGAGTTTTTGAAAAGTAAGGGACCATGAAGACTATAAATGGATTCGCATTTAAAAAAGAGAAGTTTTTTAAAAACATAGGGACTAGAATGAAGTTCTCCCTAAATTAAATTTAAACATATTTAAAATTATTTTATAAATTAAATCTTTTAATATTATTTAAAATATATTATATTTAATTAATTTATGTTTTTATTATTTATTATTTACATTAAATATATTTAAAATTAATTCAAATATTTTTATTTGCAAATTATTTCAGTCAAATCTAATTAAATCTAATATAATCTCAATTGCATCAAATACATTACAGTGCATACCCAATCCCATGTAATCACATCGTATCCTATCTTATCTAATCCAATCAAATCCTATCACATTCAATCTTACACACTAAACGAGATAATTGATGAGTAGGGAGAGTATTTTTTTTTTATTTTTAAGGCAACAAAGTCGTACTCTTTCGCTTCTTGATTAGAGTATATGTTAGCATTAAAAATCAATTTCTAATTTCAATTATAAATGTCAAAATAGATATTGAAACACAATGGAAAACTATATATATATATATATATTTTTTAATCGAAATGAGCTTTTAATCTTTTATTTCGATCATTGTTAGTGGTTTATTTTGGCATTTTGGCCTATATTTTTTTGAATGTTTCTTTTTTATTTGAATAATTCAACACGTCAAGCCTATTTACAAGAAATTAATTCCATCTTTCAAATTTTATCAGGCTTCAAAAAATTTATTCTAACTTGAACAAAGATAAAAACTTAATATTACAAATTATAATTCTACTTAAACTTACATTGATTTAACTTCAACACAACTCTTTTTGGCATGCATGTTAGGTGCCTAGGAAATACAAAGTCTTGTAGTTGCAACTAGGTTATACCAAATTGCAAGTAAATAAAATAATGTAAGTTGAACGTGGATGACACAAATTATATTTTTATTGATTAATTGCACTTAAATTTACATATACTTTATGGCACATGAAGGTTGTATGTTGATGGGCTCTTGGGTCCTTGTTTTATATAACTAACAAGCACATGATTCTATTAAGAAATAATAACTCTTCACCTAAAGCATTGAGGAAAACAACCATGGAGTGATGCTAACTAATGAATATAAGTTTTGACTATATGCTAGAAAATAACATTTGTGAATTTCTTCACTAAAAATATATATATTTGTGAATTTTCAAATTAGAACCAAATTTTTAAAATGAGTAATTTTAACTATTTTAAGATTGAGATTAATGAAATTTTTGATACGTTAACATGCTCTTTAGATGTAACGTGGACAAATGGTGAACACCAAACACATGTTAGATTCCTTCTACCATATAATATTTAAATATACAAGAATTCTAGATAAAGAGTGAGAAAGGATTTGAACTTAAAAGCTCCTATCTTTGCTACTATATCAATAACTGTTATGTCCATAAGTTTAAGCTTATAAGTAATAGCTTAAATATAGTATATAAAAGGGATAATTCTAATATCCCTTCTGTTGTTTGATTTAATTACTAATTACCTCCCTATAGTTTGGACAAATCCCATTTTGTCCCCTTCTGTCAACTTTGTTACCGAAAAGTAGATTCTGACAGTAATAGTGTGCAAAAAGACTATACTGCCCCCCAATTATAAAATTATCTCTTAATATAATAATATTAAAAATTGTTAAAATAAATAATAATTAATATTAATAATTTCTTTTAATCTTCATCGTCCATCTCTATGATGGATGGTAGATATTAATTTCAAACAATTTTAAAAAAATTAGAAAAAATTTAAAAAAACAAAATGAAGACCTAAGTTGAACCTAGATCTTCGAACTTTGAAGATATGAGTTCAACTTAGGTTTTATCTTCAAACCATGATTTTTTGAAGATATGGGTTCAACCTAGGTTTTTATCTTCAAACCATCACCAAATATCAATCACCAATCAAAACTCAAAAATCATCACTAGATTAATCACTCAACCATACAAAATCAAGCTCAAAAATGGAAAAAAGAAAAAAAAAAAAAAAAAACTCTTATTCTTTTATTTCCTCAACATTCTCAACACAAACCTCACCACCCCTTTGCTGCCCTTCTGCTTCTTCTTCTACACTTCAACCCTTCCTAAACCCTTCCAAGTGTTGGAGATCGACAACGATGGGACCCTAGCCCCCACCTTCTCTTCCTCACACCATAAGTGCAAACACTATTGCAAATCATTGAAGAGTCGAACACTATTGGAGACAAGCCCCAATCCTTACTGAAAAGGATAAAGGTCGTAGAGACATAGATGAGGACGACACCATTACCAAGATGGAGATATTGGTTCAAAGCCTAGTTGACGATAAAGGTGGACTTGTATGATAGATCAATGGCAACGCTAATCTTACAGCAAGTAAGAGAGGTAGGAGTACAGTTGGTGATGAGGGTGGCAGAAGAGGTATATGAAATAGTGGTGAGGGCACAGATCTTGATGGTGGAGAGAAAAGAAGAAGACAAGAGAATAAGAGGAAGAAGAAGAGACTGATGAAGAGAAGTTGAAGAAGAAGAAAAAGAGACAAGAGAAGTAGAGAGAGAGTGAGAGAGAAAAACACACAAAGAGAGAGAGAAGTGTTCAATGATGAAAATTTTGGTTTTTCTTTTATTTTTTTTAATTATGTCCATTGTCCATCATGTTAATGGACAATGGACATAATTTTTTTGTAAGAAATGATTTTGAAAAATTATTATTAATTTTTAAAACTTTTTTATTTGTTTTGAATTATGTCCATCGTTCATCATGTTAATGGACGGTGGCATAATTTAAAAAAAAAAAATTGTTAATATTTTTTATTTTAATTTCTTGGAATATTTATAATTTGCCCCCCAACATTTGATCATAATTTAAAACTGATCCCTCTAGTTTCTTAATTAGCAGTTTTCCTTCCCAAAGTTTAATTAAATAAAAAATCAACACCCCGCCATTACCAATTTTGTCCATTGCCATTAGAGGTGGAAGGGTAAAATGGTAAACGAAGGTGATAAGTAAATATAAACTAACAAAAAATAATAAAAAACCATAAAAAGATTAAATTTTATTTATTTGAAAAAAAAATTAAAGAAAGAACAAATTAAAATTTAGCCACTCAGTTGAAATTGTAACTCAAACGGAGCAATTGTTTGGATTTTATTGCTATTTATGCCTACCACCCTACCACATCCACCGTACCTCCAACTGTTAGTGGAAGTCAATTAGAGTTAACTGATTAAAAGATAATTTTATCTTTTAATCAGTTAAAGGGTAAAATTATCTTTTAATCTTATTTTTATTTTAAAAACATTGAAATAAATTAAATAAAAAAATTAATCAGATCACCACTGTCCATTAAGACGAATGGAGTACATCAATTTTAAAAAATTTCAAAAATTAAGTATAAATTAAAAAATAAATGGAAATTAAATAATTAATAAAAAATTAATAATCAAATCTCCACCGTTTTTTTCCTCTTCAGATGGACGGTGTAGATCAATTTGAATAATTATGTCAACCCAAAATCATCATCTTCTTCATCTTGAACCCATTATCAAGAACCCATTAAAACTCCAGAAAATCCACTTTTTTTTTGTATCATCAAAAGAACCCATTTTGGGGTTTTAAAACCCATTTCTAGGTTTCCATAAACCCAAATATATATATATATATATATATATAAATGGAAACCTAGAAATAGGTTTCAAAACCCAAGTTTATTTAAGAAAAGAGAGAGAAGTAAGAGGAAAGGAAAGAGAGAGAAGGAAAAGAAATGGAAAGGTGACAAGACCTGACCCGAAATCCCTCTAATGGACCCGACGGTTCTGCCGGGCACCCCACGAGGCCCTTCTGAAATCTAAATACCAAATCCCAAAAGGACGTCATGAAGCGAACCCGTATCTAAAAACCACTTACTTAAAAGTGTATCTGAAAAGCATTTTGATAATTATAGCTAATAATATTAATCAAAGTAGACATATCAACGTGATTACGTAAAATATCCACAAAATATTGTTCAATCTTTAAAAGACATCTAATAGCATGATAAATAAAAATATTTAAAACCCAATGGTCACAAAATGAAATGCTACGTCATCAGTCGTCTGACCCACCTAGCCCGATTGCTGCAGACTGGTACCTTGATTTCTTATACCTGCACTAGGAGGTTTTGAAACATAAAACCAAAAGGGGCGTAAGCTAAAAGCCTAGTTTTTCCTGAAGGTTTTATTTTAAATTAAGTTTAATAAAATATCTCCTGAAAACATTTTTTTCTTTTAAAAAGGATTTGTTTTCAAAAACTTGAGTTTCAAAATTTTTCTGTAGAAATTCGAAAACTTTTTCTAAAATAATTTCTTTCTGAAATCTGCTTTTCAATGGTATACTGATCTTATTAAAATCTGTACTAATGGGGAACCCAAGCAAAGCTATAACCACATGAACGGGTAAACCAGCTCTGCTTAGTATGGGGGGTCACGTGGCGGAATATCCATCATCGCGCACAGCGACAAAGCTACAAAGACATCCCGCAACTGCGTGGCAGAACTATCATCGCACATCGCAAGCGAGACAATACCCCACGGTGTAGAAAGCGACTCACAGACATGACAGACTCTATCCCCCTAATGTTAGTAGACTAACCCTCCCAATACTTGCCCTACATTGTGGGGTATACCGGCCGGGTCTAAAGTGCTAGAAGGTCTATCTATCAATAAGTTTGGGTTATTCCACTAGTCACTGAAAATCTTTACTTTTTTTTTTTTTTTTTTTTTTTTTTTACTTTTCTATATCTCAAGTAGGCAAAAATCTCATGCTAAATATAAACTACTGATGGGCTAAAAATACTTTATAAGAAGTCATATAATAATTGTAGAAAAGTCTAAAAAACATTTAACATAAAAATATTTTCACACTCATTGCTTGCTGTCCTATTCTCTTGTGTCAATGCTTTTGCGAGCTCCTTAGCGACCTCCTCCCTCAGCTCGTTGTCACCTAAATTTATTCACAAACGAAACTTTCACTTAGCTAGCTAAATTATTATCTCAAACTCTTAAATTTGCACGAGCTGTTATAGGCTACGATACTACCAGGCCAACTCAGGCTACGAGCTCGCATCTCAGCTCGCCCAGCTCGCACATTCAGCGAGCTCCTACTCTGCCCAGCTCAACTCGAGTTGAGGGCACTAAAATCCTAGCGAGCTCACTCAGCTCGCTCCTTTAACGAGCTGAGATTTTCCTTGAGCTCAGGTCGCTTTTCATACTTCTCAGCTCGCTTTGCGAGCTACGACCTTAGGCCAACTCGGCCAGACATCCCTGATAAGCTGTGACCTCACTTAGCTCCTTTCGCGAGCTCACCCTCAAGTTCAATCCAGACAGGTGAGATGGGAAGCAAGCAAAGCTCAGCTTGACCATCTCGACCAGCTGAACACACTGAGGACCTCCTTCAGCTCACACCTCGCGAGCTTCTGCCTTGACACATAACTCAGCTCACACACACTAAAACAACATATCAGTTCTTCACCAAAACTCAGGTTGCGACCTCATCAGGTTCAGCGACACAAATTGAATCATCCTAAAACAATATCAAACTACCACAAAATCATTTCAGCAATTTCACTTACCAGAATTTACTCAGCCTTTTTGCCCTGCTCTCTCTCTCGCTTGCAGCTTTAATCCACCAGATCTACATATAAGAACTTTGGTTAAACATCTGCACATCAAAAGCTATTCACGACAACTTCTTATCAGCTTAAAATCGTATAAAATCATATCTTTTTCCATTAAATCTTATCAGATCTGATTCATTACCTTCCCAATCAGTTTAATCTCCCTCAAAATGGCAGAAATCAACCAGGAGTAGCTGTAGATCTACTCTCTTTCCTTCTCCGACGACAACTCTCTCTTTCTCTTTCTCTCTTCCAGATTTTTCTTTTGCCGACACACCCACCACACACTTATATTTATAGGCATGGGTTAAGCTCGATCTCACCCTTGGACTTCTTTAAAATTACACTTTTACCAGATTCTAGAAAATTCTTCATTTTTTCCCAATGTCCTTGTCATTTTCTCATATTTACAATTCTGTCATTCTTGATAAAATCTTTTATTTTTACCATTCTACCCTCAACTTTTAATATTAAATTTTCTCCCAATTATCTCGAAAACTCTATAGAAATTAAATTGCACTTCCAAATACTCTAAAATCCCTTTTTATTATTTTCATAAATAAAATTTATTTTCTCTCATACATGGACACAGTACAATCTTAGGAGAGGGCATTACAAAAGGAGCATTATCGATTGCAAGACAGGGAGGGCAATGGAAAAATGAAGGTGATGGAAGTGAAAAAAGAAGAGGTCGACGTCCTTTTCACTATCAGTTTTCATCCATCGCTCTCTTCATTTAAATTAATACCCAAATCTGAGGGAAGCAACACCAGGTTTTATGGGTAAGGCATTGGATCAAGTTTATTCAGGGGAGGTGTTTAATCAGGTTTTGAGGGAAGCGACGCCCAAGTTTTGTAGGTTAGGCTGTGAAGAAGACAAAATTCTAAATTGGTTTGGTTGAAGAAATATGACAATTTTTTATGTAAAGAGAAGGGAAAGTGGTGGGGTTAGTTTGGTTGAAGAATATGACAGTTTTTTGGGCAATGCTAGATTTTGTCGGTGAAAAGAAAGAGAAGTGGTGGGTGTGGTGGTTCTGAGTTTGATTGGAACTCAGAACATGAACATGCTTGATAAAAAAAAATGCCTTTTTTATTATATTATGTTGTTGATTTTGTTGAACCTAAAACTTAGGTTTTGTTTTTGATTTTGTTGAAGATCAGAATAGTTCTTGATTTTATTGTTGTATGGCTCTTTTTTACTAGATTTTTGGTTTTTGAAATTAATTTTGTAGCAAGTGGAGTGTCTGAATCGGGGATTTAGAGGAGGAAATGTGAGGGTGCTTTTCAAGTTGTTCCTTAAGTTGTTCTTCATGGTTGGATCTCTACTATTTTTTTTTTAATTTTTAATTTAATTTTTTTTGTTTGTTTAATTTTTAATTTTTAAATTTATATTTTTTTCAATCTAATCTCCATTGTCCGTCTTATGATGGATGGTAGAAATCTTATTAAAACAATATTTATTTAATTTTTTAGTTTTAATTATTTTTTATTTTTTTATTTTTTATTGATCAATTGGTCGATTTCAACCACCAAGAGTTTTTTTGTCACATTTACACTGTTCATCATTCAATGTAATGGAAATTTGCTAACGACAGGGAGTAAATTGCAATAAAATAGAAACAGCTCTTTCATTTGAATTACAGTTTCAACTAAATAGCTAAATTATAATTTGTTCTTAAAATAAGTATTGATCTTCATCATTCAAATGAACAGTGGAAATCAAATTAAAAATTAATTTGATATAAAAAATTAAAAAAACTCTTTCTCTCTCATCATCTGCTCTCTCTCTCTCTATTGGTAAACTTTTCTCTCTCTCTCTCTCTCTCTCTATATATATATATATATATATATATCGTCATCTCTATCAGTGGAAATTCAATGACTACGGCTTCATCGGTAGCGACCCTTACATAAAATTTCCCTTATTCTCCTCTTTTCCTTTCCCACCATCGATCCTCCTCACTTTTCTCTCTTTGATGAGACCAGTAAGAAACCCATAATTTAGGTTTGAACCCAACTGTTGATTTTTATGATTTTTGGTGATATTAGTGTTTTTTTTATGATTTTCATCTAAGTTGGGTAGTTTTTGATGATTTTGGTAGTGGTGGTGGGTGGATAGTTTCTAGGTGTTCTGGGTGGGTGTGGATGGATATGGTGGGTGTTTGATGTTGGTGGTCGTTCGTATATGCTTAATGGGTGGGTGTGATAGGTGTTGGATGCATTTGATGGGTGGCTGTAGATGAGTGTTTGATATTGGTTATTATCCATGGGTGGGTGTGACTAGAAACCCATCTAGTGGTGGGTGGCTATAGGTGGGTTTCTAGGTGTTTTGGGTTAGTGTGAGTGTTTGATTTTGGTGGTGTTCTTCTGGGTAGGTCGCCATCCACGATTACCGTCCATGGGTGTTGATTTTTTAATTTTGATTTTGTTTTTTTAATAATTTTTTTGATGAGAATTGAAGAGAAGGAGAACTGGGTTAAACTAGCATCAAATTTGGTGTTGATTTTTTTTTTTTTTTCTGATTTTCTTTTTTAATTCTTTGATTACCAAAGATGAACAGTGGAGATATATTCTCTTTATTTTTAATAAAATTTTAAAATTAATTTTTTAAATAAATATAAATATTAAATTTTATTTTTAAATTAATTCTCACTGTGCATCACATGATAGACAGTAGAGATTTTTTTTTTTTTTGCATTATTTGTTATTTATTTTCTTATTTATTTATTATTATTATTAAATTAATTTTGATCTCCTACTATCCATTTCAAAGATTGATAGTGGAGATATTCTTTTGTAATTTTATTTTAATTAAATGTATTTTGATTTTTCAATTTTATTTTAATTAAGTTTAAATCAAGAGCAAAAAAGTAATTTATTGCTTTGCATGTGTCAATGTCAACCTTTTAACGAAAAAATAATGGCAGGAAAAATGACTAATTATGAAACTAGGGAATCATTTTCACATTATGATTAAAAGTTGGGGGGCAAAATATAAGTATCCCTACTAATAATAATAATAATAATAATAACTTTTTCTTTATATATAGTTGCATATACAGCCTAGAGTTAGGCTTATTATATATAAGGAAAAGGAATATCTTGTTTGATATTGCTAATGCAATTATCAATTTTATATGTATTAAATTCCATTTATAAGGATAGCCTGAGATTTTGTTTTCGTCTTTTCATAGTTTTCTTCATTCATTTGCCACATATATACCACCATCAAAATTGCGCTAGAAAAGATATCTAGTTGATTGTTTCACACCTTACCAAATATTATCTTATTTAATTTGATGATATAAAATTAATTATATATGTTATAAGATATAACATGAAATATAATTTTCTTCTAACTTTCACAATGAACATATAAATGAACACTCGGTTGGAGTGAAACTAACCGTACAATAATGGTTTATTGTTTACTCAGCTATTGAGTGTGACAGCTTGTGAAAAAATCTCTTAGGTCGTGCGGGGCTGTGGGATCTGATTGGAGTGAAGGAGGAACTCAACTGATCAATTTCAAACTCGTGTATGATCTTGACTTTGATCATGACTTTATCCAACCCAAGCTTTCATTATTATTATTTTTTTTAATTAAAAAACTAGGTTTCATTGTGCCTTCTTTGTTAAAAATTAATTATTTTATTTATGACAACATAATTGCACTTTTGAGTTCTAAAAAAAAATAATTCCACTAACGAGAATGTGTTTTATTTAATTAAAAATTTTGTGATTTTTAAACTTTTTATTTATTAATATTTAATTGTTTGATTTATAAATAATCACCAATTATTAATTGGTTAATTGTTTCTATACGCACAACATAATAAAAAAATTGCCTGGACAATGCAGCATTTGAAAAGTTGTTGGAAAATTTGAGGTTATCTCTCGCTATCATGCTTTTAGAAGCTTAGAAGGACTGTGTTTGCTACTGTAAGGCTTGCACTTCCAAGTCCTCTGTTTCTGAAAACAAACAAGCTATCAACCCTTCAATGGCAGCTTCCAACGCTGAGAAAAAACGAGCTACTGAAGATGATTCTTCATTGTCGGCTTCTACGAGACAGAAATCCTCTCCAGCTTCTTCTTCGGGGGGTAATAGTCAATGGACATACGAGGTGTTCTTGAGTTTTCGAGGTGAAGATACACGCAACAACTTCACTGATCATCTGTATGCTGCTTTGGATCATAAAGGAATTTACACGTTTAGAGATGATAAAAGACTTGAGAGAGGAAAAGAGATTTCATCTGAGCTCTTGGAAAAAATTGAAAGATCAAAGGTTTCAATCATTGTCTTATCCGAAAACTATGCTTCTTCTACATGGTGTTTGGATGAACTTGTAAAGATTGTTGAGTGCATGAAGGCAACGAATCAGATTGTTTTGCCAGTTTTTTACAAGGTACATCCATCAGATGTGAGAAAACAGAGAGGAGCATTCAAGAAAGCCTTTGAGAAACATGAACAAGATTTCAGGGATAACCTGGAGCAGTTGGAGAGGTGGAGATCAGCTCTCACACAGGTTGCCGATCTCTCTGGATGGCCTTTACATGACAGGTGACTTTTTATCTTTTAACTTTAGAGCGTTGAAATTCTATGACTTTTGTTGTGTCTGACACTGGTTAGGCTACATAGAAAATTTTCACTAATGCTTCTTTTTGAAATAATTTTAACACCTTTACAAGCTTTTTCAAGTTGGGTGGCTTGAACAGATCATGCTCTCAAAATATAATGTAAAACATAAATTATTATTTCCTATTAGGGTTTAAATAGTTAGCATTCTTCTTCACTGCAGGTCTGAAGCTAAGTTGATCACCGATATTGTTGACGATATTTGGAAAAGATTGAATCAAATTCAATATTTTTCAAGTGTCGATGGAAGACTCGTTGGGATAGATTCTCGTGTGGAGGAGATTTATGAGCTTTTAAGACCTGATATTTTTGATGAAATTCGCTTTGTTGGCATTTGTGGGATGGGAGGAATAGGTAAAACGACACTTGCTAGAGTTGTATATGAAAGGCTTTCATACAAATATGAAGGTAGTTGCTTTCTTGCCAATGTTAGAGAAGTCTGTGAAAAAAAGGGTTTTGAAAGTTTACACGAAATGCTTCTTTATGAGGTCTTAAAGGAAAAAGATTTGAATATATATGATTATCATAAAGGGATTAGTTTGATTAGAAAATGGCTATGTAGGAAGAAGATTTTTCTTGTTCTTGATGATGTGGATCAATTAGAACAATTAAAATGGTTGGCTGAAAGTAAAGACTGTTTTGGTTCTGGAAGCAGAATCATCATTACAACTAGAGATGAACGTGTGTTGATAAGCCATGAAATCAACAATATCTATAAGGTCAAAGGATTAAATTATGATGAAGCTCATAGACTCTTTTGTTTGAAAGCCCTAAAAGGCATAAAACCGACAAATGATCATGTTGAGCTCTCAAAGCGGGTTGTATGTTATGCAAATGGACTTCCATTAGCTCTTGAAGTTTTGGGATCATTTTTGTGTGATAGAAATGTCAATGAATGGAACAGTGCATTGGAAAGATTGGAAGCGTTTCCTAATAAAAAAATTGTGAAAATACTTCGAATTAGTTATGATGGATTGGAAAGGACTGAAAAAGAAATATTCTTAGATATTGCATGTTTCTTCAAAGGAGAGGATGTAGATCAAATCAAAAAAATATTAGATTGTTGTAAATTTTACCCAGATGTTGGAATAGGAGTTCTAGTAGAAAGATCTTTGATAACTATTAAAGATAACAAGTTGGAAATGCATGATTTGGTACAAGGAATGGGTTGGGAAGTTGTTCGCGAACAACACCCTGATGAGCCTGGCAAATGGAGTAGACTATGGCTGTGTCAAGATGTCCATAGCGTGTTGGCTAGAAATATGGTGAGACATTTTCCAAAGAATATAGCTAATTATGTATTAATATTTCACATAATGCCTAAATATCATAGTTCAAATAACTTCTTTCTATTAATTATGCAAATTGTTCATTTTTCTCACTAGGGAACTTCAGTTGTTAAAGCTATGAAAATTGTCAAATATAATAAGGATGTTACATACGTGAATGGTAAATGCTTCTCAACCATGAGTAATTTAAGACTTCTCGATATCAATAATATTCACATTACTGAAGATCTTGAGTTCTTATCGAATGAGTTACGGTTTCTCAAATGGCGAGGGTACCCGTTGAAGACTTTGCCTTCCAGTTTCCATCCACAGAAACTTTTTGAACTCAGTTTGTGTTATAGCCGCATTGAGTATCTATGGAATGACATTAAGGTACACTACCACAACTGTTTTTGAAAACATAATAAAGGTCATGAAAACTAGTTTTTGATTAATTTAGTTTTTGTTTTTACAGCCTTTCAGAGAGCTAACAACTATTGAGCTCAATTACTCCCAAAACCTTGTTAGAACCCCGGATTTTACAATGATTCCAAACCTTGAGAGGTTGGATCTTCAACATTGTACAAGATTGCTTAAGGTTCACCAATCCGTTGGATTTCTCAGAAGGCTTGTTATATTGAATTTGAATAAATGTAAAAATCTTGTAAAATTTCCAAGTGACGTTTGTGGGTTGAAATCTCTTCAGATTCTTAATCTTCATGGCTGCTCAAAACTAGACAAGCTGCCCCTCAATTTGGAAGAAATGAAGCATTTGGAGGAGCTAGATGTCACTGGGACTGCTATAAGACAAGTACCATCATCCGTTGTACAATTAACGAACCTTAGAATATTGTCATTCCGCGGATGTAAAGGAGGACCACCGAAAACTTGGAGTTCTTTTCTGTTTTCACGATTGTTGCCAAGTAGAAAGCCTACTTCTATGCGTTTGTTGTTGCCTCCTCTTGCAAGTTTGTCCTCTTTGCAAACATTAGATCTCAGTGACTGCAATCTTTTGGACGGAGCATTCCCGAGAGATTTGGGCTCCTTATACTCCTTAAGAGAGTTAAATATCAGTGGGAACAACTTTGTTAGCCTACCAGATACCATCAGTCAATTATCTAAGCTTGAAGTTCTTTGCTTGAAGAAATGCCATAGGCTTCAGTCATTGCCAAAGCTTCCACCTGGATTAATATCTGTACGGACAGATGATTGTACTTCCTTGAAAACAGTATCAAGTTTACAAGAACTCACCTCTTCAGTGATTGGACTAGAATTTCTCAATTGCTTCAGCCTAGATGAGACTCAAGGCAGCAACAAAGACAGTTTGGCAATTATGTTGCTGAAACACTGTCTTCAGGTTTCTCTTTCCTAAACAAGCATCTGATATCTTTCCTTCAAATTTTCCAGCTTTTGTCCTCTATAGTTTCACTAATCATATCAATTTCTGAGTCCTGTTGCTGTGGCACGTTTCTATTTTATTATATTGATAAATTCAGATTTTTTAATACAGCATTTTCTATTGCAGATAAGTGTTAGACGCAATCACAATCCCTTTTCATGTGGAAGCTCTTCTTATTCTGAATTTTATATTCGTCTCCCAGGAAGTGAAATTCCAAAATTTTTCAATTGTCAGAATGAAGGGAATGACATATATGGAATACTACCTGATGGCTGGTTCAATGATGAGTTCATCGGATTTGCTCTGTGTGGAGTGTTTTCACCTGGTGATCATTCAGATGGTTTAATGACAACTGCCAGTGATTTTGATGCCCCTTTCTCAACTATCAAGTTCGATCACCTTTGGTTGGCCTATTTATCTCGTGAAAGAGTATTTTGTGCACAAGAAAGTCATATTGCTCGCTTTCGCATCGATAAAAGGAATGGTGCTTTGGTGAAGAGGTGTGGCATTCGTCCACTTTACAAGCACGATGTAGAGTATCTTGAGGACTTATCAACAACAGATGTTGGAATTCGCAAGGTCCAAAAGGGCTTTTTGCATGGTTGGGAATTGGACTGGGTGATTTCTCTGCCTCGTAAACAAACATACAGCGGATCGATAAAAAGTTATCCTGGTCCTGTATTCTCTTTGACGTTTGCGTATCGTGAGCCTCATGACGCCAATCAAAAGGAACAGCTGCAGGAATGTTTTCGGCTCAATAAATTGCACGGGCAAGTATATATGAGGTTTGAAAGTGAATTTAGAAGTCACATACCTCATAATAGAGAAACATAATTTATATATATTTATTATTCTTAAATATAAATTTATTAATCTAAGTTTGTAGTAAATATATTTTAATTAATTATGTTTTTGGTGAAACCACTACAAGAAATTTAGTTTTTTACAACATTCAACTTGCAATATTTTACTAAAAATGACAGAACTGATAACAATCACAAGATTTTCTATAGAAAATGCCAAAAAATAAAAATAAAAAGAAAAAGAAAAAGAAAAAAGTTTTTAAGGGATTTTTAAAAAGTTGGTATTGAATTCATTTAGAAAATTTTTAAAATATTATAATGCTAAAATTGTATAATAAAATAATCGTTTTTCTCATTTAATTTCTTTCCCAAGCCTCCGAGCCCTCATCAAATGGTATACGACTGCGGTCAGAACAAAAAATGGTCAAACGGATTTCTGGCCCTCCTCGTTCTCGCCATCCTGCCCCTGCCTAGCGAGTCCGGCGGCTCGTGGAAGGCCAACGATCTCAGATCGATGGGACGAGAGAGAGTGGACATGTTCGTATTCTTTTACATTTTGTTGACATTGGATGGCAATTTTGTACTAAGAAGGTGAAGATAGGGCGGAGCAATAGGTGGAGCCGTGGAGGTGATCTCTTGGGAGCCTCGTGCCTTCGTTTATCATAATTTCTTGGTGAGTTCTTTAATTTTTTTATTTAATTTTATAAATTAAAATCGAGCTTGGAAGGGGTTGTATGCTGATATGAGTCAAATTGGGGAATTTTTGGGTCTGAATTGAAGACTTCTATTGGTGGGAATATAGGGACTGGATAATATTAGGTTGTTGAGTGTAAAAAATTTTGAAAGAGGGGGCTGCTTTATTGTGCTTTTCTTTTTGTAATTTGTCTTTTGTGAGTATGCTTGAAGGTCCACTTTTTGGTGTTACAGACTGATCAATATGATATGATGGTCTGTTTGTTTATCTATGCTGTTTTGTTGGGCCATGAAAATTGATTTTTAGGTGGGGGTTAATATATCTTTATAATTATATATTGAGAATTAGTATATGCTTTTTTGGGAGATGGGAGTGTTGGCTGACTCCTGTAGATAAGTGTGTACTAATTTAATAGATGAATTTTGATACATACATGTTCTTTTACCAGTTGACTGTTTAGAAAATTAGTACTTTTAAAAGCTGTGTTACAAGTGTCCATTATCAAGTGGATTAATTTATATTTTTGCAGCAGCTATGTTGCTACTGAGCGTAGCTTTTGGTTAAAATTATTGTAGAGATATGCTTAGCTTGACCTTGGGGAATGATTTGAGAAAATCCGAGCAGACCTAAATTGTTTTAAGTTCATTAACAACTTTTCTTTAAATTATGAAGCTTTTTAGAATTCTTTCTTAGTACCTCTACAATTTTTTCTGGAACCTCCTTTGTTGGAGATGGACTTTAATGAAAATAGAAATCAGATAGATTTGCTTGAATTTAGTTAAATCTCTTTAAAATCCTCTGAAATTTAGTATTGTCAATGTTGAAGATGAGAAAGAAGACCGTGCTGCTAATGACCACCATGATTCTGATCATAATCATATATTAATATCGGAATATACATCCATTGGGATTAATACTAAACTGATATGTTGAGAAGATTAGCCCTAAAGTACCATGTAATCCTGCATGTAGCAATCACTGTTTTCTGTGTCATTTCAATTCATGTTTTGGCAAATGTTTGATTCATCAACCTGGGCACATTTAAATTAATCTTTTGTTTATCTTTTAAGTGAGGCTAATGGACATACGTACTCAACTAAGAGGACTTAAATCCAACTAATTGCTATCAGCTGTGCTCCACTGTGTAGAGTTCTGTTACATTTTCTCTTCCCTTTATACTGGATTCTTCCCCTTATATAATATTGGCTTTACATTTTGCTTTGATATAGCATTATAGCAGAAAATGAAATTAATTTAGCTTATTCTAGTCCATCATTTTGAAATCTGCTTCATCAATTTGACCATGTTCATGTCTATTCTATCTGTTTCCTTGCTTTGAATTCCATGTGTATTGAAGGAATATATATACATAAATATTTGTCATTTAGGTTTTTAATTTTGCTATGTCATAACATTCTATAGCAGAAATGAATTCTGTACAGACTTCCTCGGCAATCAACACAGAGACGGTTGTCCAACGGTGAGCCCAGTAGTGCAGAGCAGGAACAGAGAGATGTGCAGCAAAAGGAATAGCAAGTCAGGAAGAACAGAAGAGGACCCACGTCCAGAAGTTCACAATATATATATATATATATATATATATATAGGTGGGCATGACTGAAATTGTCCACATTGTGGACATTGCTAATCGAATTGTTGCTTGTTTGGTGAGAAAGCAGCAGGTGTGTTTGACTATTGTATCAAACAATTAGTGAGAAAGTGTCGTGGTTTTTATTATTCTGTTCTGTTAGTACCAACTTTTGTGAAGATATTTCTGCCTAAAAACCAGTTTATTAAGCACTCATTGGATGCTTCATTCTAATTCATTAAACTTTATTTAAAAAAAAAAAAATTTAACTCTCATCTAAAAAAGACTAGGAAAAAGGTCATTTTTAATTCCTGTTAAACGCTTGTATATAAGTTCAAAATAAAATAAACTCGAAAGTGCATTTGCTACTCCAAAAAAAGGCTTTGGACAATACCAAATACACTCCAAGTTGACATAATTTACATCTCATCATACAGTCAGTGAGTGAATTCAATACAGCAGCAAAAGAAAGCAATCTAAGTTTGCATTTACGTGAGACAAGATTCAAGATTACAATAAATAAGCATGCAGTAGAGAAACAGCCACGTGCCTTGTGATAAAAGTTCCATTACTAAATCTGCCTACACCCTCAAAGTATCATCATTCTATATGGTCTCCTCTGATGACGCATCACTCTCAGTTTTTCTGACTGAGGGAAGTATAAAACGTTGTCAGAAAGAGTTGGCGGCATTGCTGGCCTCAGAGGTGGGCAAAGGCAATTCACTGCTTCTCTAACCCAGAGGGGTAAATTACAGTTGGTTGATGAACTTGTAAAAGGATTACTGATCCATAATGGATCACACCTCATATTCTTGCTTCCCATATATATAAAGGAACCACCCTGATCAAGCATTTCCCTTTTAAAATCAGGAGGAGTGGCCCTTGGATAAATGAAGGGTGTCCTGATCTGTTCAGTAACTTTGCTTTGGAGGTTTGTGAAGTTGATGAAATGTGGCTTATCTAAGACACTGCCGTCTCTGCGAGAATAGACATCACCTAGCGAAAGTCGGGCTCTATCCATCGTACTTTCTCGCCGTGGTCTTCTGATGCGATGCAAGAAGGCATCATTACAGCCCAAAGAATTAGCTTCTGCTTCTGCATATGTTAATAGTGAAACACATGTATCATTCAAAAGTTTAGATAGTTCTTCCTGCCACCCCTCAGAGAGATCTCTAGCCAATCTCCATGGCGCAAAGTGCACTCTAGGAGTGCAGTCTAGGATCAGTTAATATGGCATCCCAATTGCCCCTACCATGTCTTCTCACACCTTTCCAAAGAAAATCTAATTCCTCTTCAGACCAAATGTCAGTGTACGGCGTGAATGGATATTGAGAACTGCCTCTTCTATTCGAAGCTCTTATTCGACTCAGGATGCTGTCAAGTAACAGTTTGTGTCTCAGCCGTGATCTTTGGCTAAAAGAAGATTGCTGCAAATCATCCTGGATGAACTGTTCATAGTGACCAATGGATTCACTAATAGATTTCACCAATGGTGATGTGGTGGATAAAATCTTGGGAGCATATCCTCCGAATTTTGGCTTTGTGGGCAATGATGGATTTAAGAAGAATGAATTTTGGCTCTTCGGCTGATTACTTTCACTTCCTAAAGTATGATTATTATTTTCCCCCAGCATAATGCAGGTTGTTGCCTGTGGAGTCATAATTGCTAACGGGAGAACGTCTTGCTTTTATTCTTCTGAAATCAGCTGGGTTTTCTGATGGAATCTTGGCAGAGCACCCAGGAGAAGATTCAACATTATTTCTACAGATCAGTGTATCTCCAAGTACCTCTGTGGTGTATTAGGCATACCATAACTGTCAATTATTGTCTTGTTTATTTTTGAACGAGAGATCTCATGTGATAGAACAGTATGACTTCTACTTGAAGACTCTAATGAGTCTGGAAGAGAAAGTATTGGTTCAGCATAAAAAGTTTGGTTCTGAAAATCTGAGTTGATATCAACAATAGAGTCACATGCACCGCATAAATCCGTAAAACACGCGCTCACCACAGTTACTTAGATGGAGTTGAGCAATGAAATCCTATATTTATGACTTCGTAAAGTATGTAACAGAAACTGCAACCTCATGGTCACAGCAAGTCCCGTCAAGCAATAGACTATTGACTCAAGTTTATGCCGATGCTCGACAGGCTAAGTAAATAAATTTTACCCGGGGGAGTAGTAGAGAGCTTCAAACAAGGTAGCAATTCTTCTTTCGTCAATTCAGGAACTATTGTTGTTTTCACATCATCACTTGGAAAGACCTGAGACTCAGTTGTAACACATGCCCCGAATTCATGGATCCCAGATTTTTCATCCACAATTATGCTACTAAAGGTGCAAGCTTTATTGAATCATTTAAAGGTGCTTTTTGTTCATCCATGGCAACGTTGGTACTCTGGGATGATCCTAGTCCAGCATTAGGAGTGGCATCCTTGGATACATTCTGATAATCATGCGATTGTTTACTCTCACATGTCAATCTGTTTAAGATAAGAGAAAATTTGTTACAATAGAATGTTGAGAAATTTGATTTATGTATTAACTTGTCACAGTTTATTTGATCATACATCTCAGTTTCCAAAGCTGGTCCTGCATCAGCATTTACAGAATCACCCTTCATCTGTCACAAGATGAATAGATTGAGCAATTCCCGTAGAAAGCAAGAAATAATAGGTTTGGAGTGTCTATACAATTTTGAAGCATACACTGCTACATTACTAGTGCATCCAGCCAATTGCAAAGAGGATGGCTCTGCCATTTTACAAGTTTCATTATTTATTTTCTCAAACTTCTTTGTCACGTAGATATGAGAAAGGACTGGAAATAAGTTCACTTGCTACATAATAAGAGAGTAACAGCAGATTTTTCGGGTTTGTTACTTACAAACAACTCCTTCTTGCCAGCTCCTTTTCAGGTTCTTCATATTTAAGCAATAATAAAAAGATTTTTCCCTTTCTTTAGTTCCCTTCAATTCAATGTTTATTAATTTTATTGCTCATCTTAAGCCCTTCGCCTAGATGTAGATGATAATCTAATAAGCACCTAACCACCAACGTAAGTCTTCATTCCGAACCACACCTATTTTGAAAAGGTTTTACCTTCTTAATACTAACAATAGAAAAAGAGATACTCAACCATCTTTATATAGTTTCATTATCCTTCATAAGTTCCATGCTAGAAGGCAGCCTCCTAAATCAATAAGATAGAGGTCTGCATTGCAATATTAAGATTAACTAGCATAAAAATAATACGAATGACACAATAGTAACATAACAACCACAACCATAATAATTTCACATAGCTGTATCACTGGACTATTGCGTTTTGTGCCCTAAGAGCTTGTAATTATGTAAACGGTTTTAATAAATAATAATAAAATATTCATTTTATTCAATTTATATATTTTGAAAAAATTATATATGTCATGAAAAACACCTTGATTACTGATGTATTTTCAAACTAAGTATATAAGTGTTATATACAAGCGGATTTAGTTTGAGAGAAGTAATCTAAAGAGTCCGTAAAAAGTAAACGAAGCTGGGTATTTTGTTTGTGGTAAATCTACAGTTGTGATCCATTTTGTATTCGGTACAATAGTTTTATCCGAGACTATTCATGTAGTGATATGGAAATGGAGGCACCTTATATAATAAAGATTATATAGGATTGGACCACGATAAACATGAGTCTCTAATTAATATCCGTTAAACTTAGAGATTTATATTTATCGACTAGATGATCATATATGAATTGATCTTAATCCTGAGTGTATTATGGACTTCTGTTTGTTGAGTTATGTCTTTTGATTTACATGAGTGAGATCGATATAGATGCTCGATCAATAACTTCGTATTTTGGGAATATGATTTAGTAAGTAGCTGGGAACATTCTATACAATAGTGGAATCCACTCCTTCTTGCGAGAAGTAGAGAAATAGTTCTCTTAAGGGTTGATTCAGGTCTTGAACAATAAGAGCGCTCAACTTTCTGTTCATATGTAAACCGAAAGATAAATTCATAAATTGTTATGAATATATTGTTCATTAAAGAATCAATGGTACTTAAGGATCAAGATATAATTAGAGGGGTATAACAGACATTATGACCTAGCCCTAATTATGAACTATTTATGGAAGGTCAAATCATATGTAGTGATTATATCAATGGACGCTAAAAATTTCAGATTGTATAAAAACATCTATAGTTTTGAGAGTTCAATATTAGGTTTTTAGTAGAGTAACTCTAAGATTAATAATAGTGAATTATTTAATTAAAGAGTTTAATTAATAATTCCGATATTATTAGAGCTCAAAACTGTAGGTCCATCGGGCCCCCTTGATAGCTCATTTTACTATAAGAAACGTGTATATAGAATATTGTAATTGGATCGTCCAATTATATTTGTTACATAAGTAGTAAAATATGTGTTCACTTGGTATATGAATAATATTGATTATTCAAATTATTAATTAGTTAATTATTAATTATTTAATTAATTTTATAAGAGGTCTTGAATTCAATTCTTAGTTGTGACCGGGTATAAATTAATTATGAATTAATTATAGGTCACAAGTATGATTACAAAATATAACATGAATTAATTTTGAATTAATTATGTTATATGGGCAAAAGTTTAATTTTAATAAACTTGGGGTTAAATATTAATTTTGATTAATTAAAACCCTAATTGGTTGCCTATAAATAGAAAAGAAATAGTCTTCTTTTCCTAACAAAAGTTATATTTTGGTTTTGTTTTACGTTCTTTGAAAAAAAAAAAAAAACCTGTTCTCACCTCTTATTCTTTTGAGAAAAAAAAATCAATAGAAAGTTAGCACAATTCTATATAATTGTGCCCACTCACTTGTTTCTTGATGTAGAGTCATATCAAGGAAGGCAAGATGGTGAGCAATTCACAGAGATCAATATAAAAAGGTACAAGATTCGATCTTTATTTAGTTTTATTATTTTATTTCATTGTTTTATGGATCTAGGGTTCTTGAGTTTTCTAAAAAAATTTAAAACTCAATGTTCCGCAATTCTTTATTTTTATAAAAACAATTGTTTTTTTTTTCCCTTCAATTGGTATTAGAGCCTAGGTTCCAATAAAACAATGTTTTTAAAATATTATGTTTTATATTGATTTATATGTCATTGAGTAGGCACTGTTATTGATTTGATTTGATTATAATATGATATATTTTATATTCATGTTTGATGAATGGGGATTGCATGGTATGATCGTTAATTATATGGTTCTTTGGTTAATTAATTTGATTAATTTGTAAGCCGTTTGAGGTAATTTTTTTGTTGTAATGAATAGTTTTAGGGTTTTATTTTATTTTAAGAATTAACTGCAGAACAGATCTGAAATATTGTTGCCGATGTGGGCCGGTAGTTGCGTTTGTGCATGCCTAGTGCATGTGATGCAGGACCTGATTGTGTGCATCAGATGCGCAAGTGGTTCTATGTTGGTTCATGAGATGCATCGACAACTTCGCAATACGTTTGATGTGCTGTTTTGTAACAACGTAATTTGGCTGTTCTGTAACAGCACTATCGTGCTATTTCATAACAGATTTGAAGTGCTGTTTTGGAACAGCATGTAACTGTTATTCAAAGTAGCTATGGGCTCTTCGGCTGTGAAACAGAAAAATAAGGCAGAATACTGTTTTGAACACTGCAGAATGCTGTTTGCTGTTTTGAACAGCCCAACACTGCAGTGTGCTGTTTTGGCACTGTAGTATTGAAGAGTTCAACACAGCAGTATGCTGTTTTGAACAACTTAAATAGGTTGCTGCAGGTTTGGTACACGATCAGTTTGGTTGTGCAAAAGAGACTGAAGGCGGTGCTTTAAGCACTGACAAGGTCTATAAATTTATATATTTTTTTTGCACAGACCTGGTGCACTTCTTGTTACACTGACACACAAATTACAATTGTTGTAATTGTTTGTGTCATACACAAAAGCCAAAAAGAGTGAATTTGTTGCAATTGTTAATTGTATAAAATAGATATATATATATATATATATATAAGCAAGTGTAATGCAAATAGGAGTGCACAGATGACTTAATTTTGTTTTGTTTTTTGTGCACCTATTGCAATGCATGGTTGCTGTTTGCACAGCACATGCATGCATTCGTTACACTGTATGTGCAATTGTTGCACACAGTGCATCTTTAGAAATGGCACGGGTATATGTGCGACACTCGGCAGAATATATATATATATATATATATAGCAGGCCTTAATTTTGTGTTTTATAATTATTGCGTTTGAAAATAAAGAAATGGACTTTTAGCCCAATCCATTTGATTGATGTTTTTAATTGTTAAATTGGATTTAATTTTGAGCCCAAAAGAAGACTTTTAAAGTCCATGAATACCTCGAAGACTATGAAAACTATAAGTGAAGGTCAATGAATGCCTTGGTTAATTTATGTAATCTTGAAATTAGATTTAGGTTGTTAAAACCAAAGAACTCAATCATACACATGTTGTTTATTTAAATTATTTATCATGCGATGATTGAATAATTTGTTAATAACATGACCATGCATAAAATATGTCATATAAAATAGAGAGTGCCTACTCACTGCATTATAACATGACATGCATCATATGTATTATTTTATTTCACTATTAAATTGTTTATTAGTATAAATAGAAGAATAATACATAGAATGCCTCTTAAATAATTTGAATTGATTTTAGTGGAAAATCATAGGTTTCAAATTAGAAATATGATTTCAATAATTGACATTCATAATGTGGATTAGATTTTAATTAGTTAAAATCTGGTAACTTCATACAAAATCTAGTCTTTATAATTTTGATTATTTAGATTAGATTTATAAATTGAAATTAGATTTTTAAGTGTTAAAAATCCGGTAATTCATTAAGTGTTAATAAGTTATGAACTTTAGTAACTCATAAATTCTTAGTAATTTAGATTATCTTTTTAGCCGTTAATAATCTAAGATGATTACTAGGAATTTTTAATAAAAAACCCTAATCCTAAAATAGTGAGTGAGAGAGGGATATATGACAATATATCTGCGGTCTCCATCATTAGTTCAACACCGTGAAACTTAAAGGCGCCTCGAGATAGCTTTATTATCGTCCCCTTACGGGTGGTGTCCATTTAAGTTTATCAAGGTTGACTTCCTAATGGATAGGATTCCTAGATGTATCTTGGGATTGACCTACCCTACGACGGCAATTCTCGAGTTAAGTCAATGGAATCCGAAATGATGGGTTACACTCATAAATGAAATAATTAATTGTTAATTATTTTCTTGACCGAAAAACGGTAGTTAAATAATATAGGAATAAGAGTTATTTTGTTATATTATTTAATTGAAAATGTCTCAGTCTAACATATAAATATTTGACCTACCCTACGACAGCACTTATTTGTGGAATGTTAGATTATCGTGGCATAGTAATTATTTTTTTTAGGTATTTTCTAATTCATTTTTCGTGTATCATGCATCACGTTTAATTTTATGCCAAAGTTTCATGATATTGATTTTTGCAAAATGATATTAAATGTCTTGTATTTTATTTATTTTCAGCAATGGTATCTTCGTTGATTTCTATTTTAGCTAATGATAAGCTTAATAGGGAAAATTATGTCAAATGGAAAAGTAACATGAACGCAGTCCTGGTCTGTGAAGACCTTAAATTTGTCACGACTCAGCCTTGTCCTCTCCAACCAGTAGAAAATGCTGCACGCGCTGTGCGCGAGGCCTATAAGAAATGGGTCAAAGCTGATGAGAAGGCTCGCTGCTACTTGTTAGTAGGGATGTCTGAGGTGCTTGCTACCAAGCACGAGGCAATGACAACAGTAACTCAGATATTTGAGTCATTGCATGACATGTTTGGGCAATCTTCTAAGCAACAGCGGCACGAAGCTGTTCGTGCTGTTATGATTGCTAGGATGAAGGAGGGTACATCTGTTCGAGAGCATGTCTTGAAAATGATGATTCACTTCAACACAGCTGAAAGCCATGGTGGGGCTATAGATGAGCGCAGCCAAGTGAGTATGATACTAAAGACTCTTCCGAAGAGTTTCATGCAATTTAAGAGCAACTATGTTATGAACAAGTTGACTTACTCACTTACGCAGTTGCTCAATGAGCTCACCATTTATGAGTCCATGAATAAGGACAAAAATAAGTTCGGTGAAGCAAATGTTGCTGAGACTTCTTCTTTTGGCAAGAATAAGAGGAAGAGAAACACCGGAAAAGCTAAGGATAAGGCTAAGCCCAAGAAGCAAGCTACTCAGAAAAAGAGCAAAAAGGGCTCCAAGGCCACTAAGCCCAAAGGAAAATGTTTCCATTGTGGTGTTGATGGGCATTGGAAGAGGAACTGTCCTAAGTACCTCAAGGAGCTCAAAGAGAAGAAGATGAAAGGTAAATGTGATTTACTAGTCATTGAATCTTGTTTAGTGGAGGATGATTCATCCCCTTGGATAATTGATTCAGGAGCCACTAATCATGTTTGTTCTTCTTTGCAGATGATTGATTCATTTAGGCAATTTGATGAGGGTAAGTTCAACGTGCGAGTCGAGACTGGGGAAGTTGTTTCAACAAAGGCAGTGGGAGAAGTTAGACTTAGTTTCAATAATAATTGTTTCATTGCATTGAACAATGTTTATTTTATTCCAGGTTTTAAGAGAAATTTGATTTCTGTATCTAAACTTTTGGAATTTAATTATTCTGTTTCTTTTTATAATAAATCCGTTATTATTTCTAGAAATTGATTGAATATTTGTTCAGGGATGCAAGAAAACGATTTATATGTGTTAAAACCGTTAATGCATAAATGACTACTTAATACTAAAATGTTTAAGGTTGAAAAACCAAAAACAAAACGACAAAAGATTTCTCAAAACGATGACACATATCTTTGGCATTTAAGACTTGGTCATATTAACCTTGACAGATTAAACAGACTTGTAAAGAGCGGACATTTAAACGAGTTAAAGATCGGTACTTTACCTGTTTGTGAATCATGTCTAGAAGGTAAAATGACCAAAAGACCTTTTATTAGAAAAGGGCTTAGAGCTAAGGAACCGTTAGAGCTTATACATTCGGACGTCTACGGTCCTATGAATGTTAAAGCTGGAGGCAGTCATGAATATTTCGTCACTTTTATTGATGATTATTCAAGATATGAGTATGTTTACCTAATACAACAAAAGTTAGAAACTTTTGAAAAGCTCAAAGAATTTCGAGCTGAAGTTCAAAATCAATTAGGTAAAACATTGAAATCTCTACGATCAGATCATGGAGGTGAGTATCTCGATACAGAGTTTGAGGATTACTTGCTTGAGCATGGGATTCTATCCCAATTGACTGCTCTTGGAACACCCCAGCAGAATGGTGTTACAGAAAGGAGAAATCGGACCCTTTTGGACATGGTGAGATCTATGTTTAGTTTCTCATCATTACCTAGTTCATTTTGGGGATATGCATTGCAAACTGCAATATATATTTTGAATGTTGTACCATCTAAGTCAGTTCCAAAGACGCCTTTAGAGTTGTGGAAAGGCCGTAAAACTAGTTTACGACATTTTCACATATGAGGGTGTCCAGCACATGTGCTGAAGAACAAGACTGGAAAGCTGGAACCACATTCAAAAGTTTGCCTATTTGTAGGTTATCCAAAAGAAACTAGGGGCGGACTCTTTTATAGTCCTGAAGAAAACAAAGTATTTGTATCAACAAACACTACTTTTCTTGAAGAGAACTATATGAGAGATTACAAACCTCGAAGTAAAGTTGTACTTGAGGAGTTACTTCTTGGGTCAAATAGTACCCCGTCAACAACAGTTGTTGACAAAGACATAATTCATACCACTTCTGAACGTCAGACAAATTCTCATCAGAATCATCTACCATCTCGTCATAGTAGGAGGGTTATTAGACCACCAGTCCGTTACAAAGAGATTGGAGAGGCACAAATCGCTATCTCTGATGAGAGTGTAGATGATCCATTGACATATCAAGATGCAATGGAGTATTATGATAAGGAGGAACGACTTAAAGCAATGAATCTCGAGATGGAGTCTATGTACTCTAACTCAATTTGGGAACTTGTGGATCAACCAGATGAGATAAAACCTATAGGTTATAAGTGGATCTACAAGAGGAAGAAAGGAGTGGATGGAAAGGTAGAGACCTTTAAAGCTAGACTAGTGGCAAAGGGTTATACCCAGAAAGAGGGAGTTGACTATGAAGAAACTTTCTCGCCAGTAGCTATGCTTAAGTCCATTCGGATTCTTCTATCCATTGCCGCATGTCTCAACTATAAGATTTGGCAAATGGACGTCAAGACTGCATTTTTAAATGGTAGTCTTGATGAAAGTATCTATATGGTACAACCAGAGGGATTCGTGTCTCAAGGTCAAGAGCAAAAAGTTTGCAAGTTGCAAAGGTCCATTTATGGACTTAAGCAAGCATCTCAATCTTGGAATATAAGGTTTGATACTTCGATCAAATCTTATGGTTTTGAGCAAAATATTGATGAACCTTGTGTATACAAAAGGATTATCGATAAGAAAGTGGTTTTCCTTGTACTTTACGTTGATGATATTTTACTCATTGGGAATGATATAGGAGTATTATCAGATGTAAAGAACTGGCTCGCTAGCCAATTCCAAATGAAAGATTTGAGAGAAGCCAGTTATGTTCTTGGGATCCAAATAATACGAGATCGTAAGAACAAACTGTTAGCGCTGTCTTAAGCATCGTATATCGACAAGATTCTTATGCGATTTTCGATGCAGAACTCTAAGAAAGGGCTTTTACCTTTTCGTCATGGAGTTCATTTGTCTAAGGAACAGTGTCCTAAGACACCTCAAGAAATTGAGAATATGAGACGGATTCCCTATGCCTCTGCAATAGGCAGTCTCATGTATGCTATGTTATGTATGAGACCGGATATATGATATTCGGTAGGAATAGTTAGTCGTTATCAATCTAATCTAAGATTTGATCACTAGGTGGCTGTAAAGCATATTCTTAAGTATCTTCGGAGAACGAGAAACTATATGCTAGTGTATTCTGGAGAGGATTTGATCCCATTAGGATATACAGATTTTGATTTTCAATCGGATAAGGATTCTAGAAAATCCACGTCCGGATCAGTATTTACTCTCGGTAGTGGAGCCATTGTATAGAGGAGTGTTAAGCAATCTTGCATTGCTGACTCCACTATGGAAGCTGAATATGTAGCAGCTTGTGAAGCAGCTAAAGAAACAGTATGGCTACGTAAATTCTTGACTGATCTGGAAGTTGTTCTAGATATGGATAAACCACTCACCCTTTATTGTGATAATAGTGGTGCAGTGGCTAATTCTAAAGAACCAAGAAGCCACAAGCGAGGGAAGCATATAGAGAGGAAATATCATCTTATTAGGGAGATTGTACAAAGAGGAGATGTGAACGTAATGAAGATTGCATCACAAGACAACCTTGCTGATCCGTTTACCAAGACCTTAACGGCTAAAGTGTTTGAAGGTCATTTAAAGGGTCTAGGATTACGAGATATGTCCCATCTGCTCTAGGGCAAGTGGGAGATTATTGGGTTTTGTGCTCTAAGAGCTTGTAATTATGTAAACGATTTTAATAAATAATAATAAAGTATTCATTTTATATATTTTGCAAAAATTATATATGTCATGAGAAACATCCTTGATTACTGATGTATTTTTAAACTAAGTATATAACTGTTATATACAAACGGATTTAGTTTGAGAGAAGTAATCTAAAGAGTCCGTAGAAAGCAAACGAAGCTGGGTATTTTGTTTGTGGTAAATCTACAGTTGCGGTCCATTTTGTATTCGGTACAATAGTTTTATCCGAGACTATTCATGTAGTGACATGGAAATGGAGGCACCTTATATAATAAAGATTATATAAGACTGGACCACGATAAACATGAGTCTCTAATTAATATCCGTTAAACTTAGAGATTTATATTTATCGACTAGATGATCATATATGAATTGATCTTAATCCTGAGTGTATTATGGACTCCTGCTTGTTGAGTTATGTCCTTTGATTTACATGGGTGAGATCGATATAGATGCTCGATCAATAACTTCGTACTTTGGGGATATGATTTAGTAAGTAGCTAAGAACATTCTATACAATAGTGGAATCCACTTCTTCTTGTGAGAAGTAGAGAAATAGTTCTCTTAAGGGTTGATTTAGGTCTTGAACAATAAGAGTGCTCAACTTTTTGTTCATATGTAAATCGAAAGATAAATTCATAAGTTGTTATGAATATATTGTTCATTAGAGAATCAATGGTACTTAAGGATCAAGATATAATTAGAGGGGTATAACGGACATTATGACCTAGCTCTAATTATGAACTATTTGTGGAGGGTCAAATCATATGTAGTGATTATATCAATAGACGCTGAAAATTTTAGATTGTATAAAAACATCTATAGTTTTGAGAGTGCAATCTTAGGTTGTATAAAAACATCTATAGCTCTAATTATGAACTATTTGTGGAGGGTCAAATCATATGTAGTGATTATATCAATAGACACTGAAAATTTTAGATTGTATAAAAACATCTATAGTTTTGAGAGTGCAATCCTAGGTTGTATAAAAACATCTATAGCTCTAATTATGAACTATTTGTGGAGAGTCAAATCATATATAGTGATTATATCAATAGACACTGAAAATTTTAGATTGTATAAAAACATCTATAGTTTTGAGAGTGCAATCTTAGGTTTTTAGTGGAGTAACTCTAAGATTAATAATAGTGAATTATTTAATTAAAGAGTTTAATTAATAATTCCAATATTATTGGAGCTCAAAACTGTAGGTCCATCGGGTCTCTTTAATAGCTCATTTCACTATAAGAAACGTGTATATAGAATATTATAATTGGATCGTCCAATTATATTTGTTACATAATTAGTAAAATATGTGTTCACTTGGTATTTGAATAATATTGATTATTCAAATTATTAATTAGTTAATTATTAATTATGAATTAATAATTATTTAATTAATTTTATAAGAGGTCTTGAATTTAATTCTTAGTTGTGACCGGGTATAAATTAATTATGAATTAATTATAGGTCACAAGTATGATTGCAAAATACAACATGAATTAATTTTGAATTAATTATGTTATATGGTCAAAAGTTTAATTTTAATAAACTTGGGGTTAAATATTAATTTTGATTAATTAAAACCCTAATTGGTTGCTTATAAATAGAAAAGAAATAGTCTTCTTTTCCTAACAAAAGTTATATTTTGGTTTTGTTTTACATTCTTTGAAAAAAAAACTTGTTCTCACCTCTTATTCTTTTGAGAAAAAAAAATCAATAGAAAGTGAGTATAATTCTATATAATTGTGCCCACTCACTTGTTTCTTGGTGTAGAGTCATATCAAGGAAGGCAAGGTGGTGAGCAATCCACAAAGATCAATACAAAAAGGTACAAAATTTGATATTTATTTAGTTTTATTATTTTATTTTATTGTTTTATGGATCTAGAGTTCTTGAGTTTTCTAAAAAATTTTAAAACTCAATATTCCGTAAATCTTTAATTTTATAAAAACAATTATTTTTTTTCCCTTCATGAACAATATAAGATGGAAAGCCAAACAAAATCTTCATTATTTGTCATTTGTTTTTTGGAAAAAGTAAAAGAACCAGGAAACCATTTCAAGTGTGCATCCCAAGAAGTTTTGTAACAGAAAATAAATGCATGCTTTATCTTGATTGTGACGGTGCATAAGGTTTGTATCCCGAGGTTCCTCTGGCAGCTCCAGTTCTGTTAAAAGATACATTGAGCTGTCTTTATGATATGTTGCTTGACAAGAAGAGGTGTTAGAATGTGCAAGACCGCTACTCCAGCTAATAAGCTGTGAACCATCTTTTTCCCCAATGAATGTTCTTTTTGGTGCATCAGTCTGATCTGTATCTTTTTCTTTTTATATTTACGACTGTAAGTAATCAATGGAGTGGTCATTTTGGTTTGCACAGGAATTTCACCGCATGAGTTGGTGAACTTAACTTTGGAGATTTCCAAGTGTGAAGTTTTTGACAAGTATGAACCATCATCAAGTGGCCAGCTACATTTAGTTCTATCAGCTAAATTTGTGCTAACAGCGTCTGAACTTTTTGCGGTTTCCATTGCCACTGACCGAGAAACTAATCTCCTTATAAAGCAATTCTCATCACTTTCAGAACAAGAGTTTGCATTGGAACCTGAACAAACCTGAATGTGGTTTGTGTTACTTTCCAATGAGATATCCACAGAAGATGATCCACCCATGTCCTTACCAGACATATATTCTCCAGAACTCCTTATAATATGTATCTTCTGAGGCCTAACTGTCACTTCCAGTGCATCTAATCCTTTAATGCGCTTCTTAATTTGTCTTCAATCGGCTATATTTCTGGACAGGATGAGAAGTTGAACCACCATGTTGTTCAATGGATGCAGGATAATCTTTTTCCATGTAGAATATGCTTTGACAGACGGAGAGAAAGACATAAGCAACGAACAAAGACAAGGTAAGTCGATAAATAAATACCTGAAAACTGACTGATTAACACACTGAAGGTGGTAAGTTTGATGGCAGTCATCACACTGCAACATATCACCCCTGGCTCCACATGCAGCAAAATCAAGGCATATATGTTGAAAACAGCGAAATGAGCAGAGAAGTAGAAACAATAAATATAGTCAAAAGAAAGTGAAGACATCAAAAAACAATAATTTAAACCCTCCTCATTTCCAATTTATGAATTGATATACTGTAACCTGGGCCAAGCAAGATGAGCATTAGCTGAAGAGATGATATCGAAGGCTGAAACGTTTGAAGTACATACAATGTTCAAACGTTTGAAATAGTTACAAGCAATCATCTTTAATTAACTGATGATCCGAAGTTAAGTTGATCACCAATATTGTCAATTAGATTTGGAAAAGACTTAATCAAATTCAGTATTTTTCAAGTATCGATGGGGGATTTGTTGGAATAGTGTGGAAAAGATTTATGAGCTTTTAAGACCTAATATTTTTTATTAAATTCGTTTTGTTGGCATTTGTGGGATGGGAGGAATAGATTTATGAGCTTTTAGTAATTTCATGAAGCAATGCTAGTTTGCTTGTGCGTCCAACAGAATTTTTTATTTTTATTATTATCATTATTATTATTTTGAACTTTAAGGAAAAGAGATTTAAATTCGGAATCTCCACTTTATGGAGAAATGTGATTACCATTATAATGTACTTACAACCGCAATAATATTCTTTACAACCACAATAATATTCTTTCTTATTGATGACCATTTTACAAAAACCATAGTTATTATAGAAATCAAATCTATAAATATAGTAGAAATTATTTTTGTCTAAGATTCAGATTATATTATTCCTGGTCAACATTGTTATCCTGTTTTTTAACATTCACATTGTATAGTCTTGCCAAACAAATGAAGTTTCATATGATTGGATTCGATTGTTATTGCAATCACCACATTAGACACCCCAAAAGCGAACACGTCGAAAGATTCAGAGCAGCGAATCACAGCATCAAACACTTTGGTCTCGACCTTGCCAACGGTTGCCACTGACGAGGTTTGCTACGTGTGCATGGAAAATTTTCAGACAGAAATATCGCCTGGTAAACAAGTTCCATGTGGTCACCTGTTCCATGGGGTTCTGTATCTCCACATGGCTCACAATATGTAATTCCTGTCCTCTGTGCCGGAGCCAGTGCATAATCTCCGGCGAAGACTGACCAGAAATACCACTAGTTATTGGTTTCTTTCGAAAATATGTTTTCTAGTCATAGTTTTGTAGTCAAATCAATTATGTAGCGACCGTCGGAGTAATGCATGACTTTGATGGTTCAACTAGTGACGGTCAAAATTCTTGACCACGCATACTTTGAGTCTTCGATGCGTTAATTGCCGTCTTGAATGCACATGACTTTTTGATGCTGTTTTTCAATAGAACGTAAGCTAGTAAACTTGCTAGCTATTCAAAATTTTGCGTACAAACAATTTTGTTGTTGTTGGCTTGTTGCTAGTTATTAACAAAATCGTTTCTTTTAGATGGAAATTGAATATCATTTAAGAGATTATTATAGTATGTTGGAATTATTATTATTTTTTTAATTTCAAATTTGTAAATATTATAAAAAATAGATATATGTTATATGTATTTTTCAGACTCATTAAATGGGCTGGTAAAAACCCAATTCAGGCCCAGTAAGAAGGCCCGATAAAGGTCAACGCCCAGTCAAAGTCCATCAGATGAGGCTCACTATCGATTCTAAGGCCAGCAAACTCTTCAGCTCGCTCGGGTAAATCCCTCAGCTGACATCAACAGACCTGTGAACACAGTCAGACCGCAGCTCGCCTCATGAACAGTTCGTCTCTCAGCGAGCTCAAACTCACAGACCGCCATAGACACGTCAGCTCGCTCAGAAGCATAATGAATGCAGTATCTTCCAGAACAGGCAGTTGCCTAATTCAACCATGATTCTCTCTCCGAATATGGCAGTTACCCAATCAAACCGTGATTTCCTCATCAGATATGAAAGTCTATTCGAATTCAAACCGAATCAACATCATCCCTGATTTTATGGAAGCAGTTTCCTGATTTTATTCAAACACATTAGGAAGTATAATTAATTTATAATTCTTTTCCTTATTTTTCCTGATTATTTGGGGAATGTAATTAATCCAGGATTCTTTTCCTGATTTGCTACAACCAGAATTGTAACACCTCTTTCCCTATAAATAGGGATTAAGATCATTGTAACAAAATCAGAGAATAATCAATAATACACTGTCACTCTGCAGAATTTAAGAGACAGACAGTCGTGGACGTAGGCCAATTATTGCCGAACCACGTAAAAGATCCGTGTTCCCTGTTTGATTCTCGGTATTTGCTTCTATTCTTTCTTGGTATTTGTGCTTTCTCACATTGATTGCAGGTATTGGGTATTGATTACTCGTCGACTGAAATCCAACGTCGACATTTTGGCGCTAGAAGGAGGGCCCAAACTGCAATTTTTTTCATCTCAACTCATCGATTTCCGATATGGCAAAGACCAGATCAAACAGGTTCCTTGGAGATGATGACCAGGCGGAGAGTCACACGAACTAGTCCCAACAGAACGTCCAGCCCACGCAGGACGCACCCATGCATGTTGCAGGAACGTCCCGTGGACAGGCACTTGGCGCCGCGACAGGCATCCCTCCTTTGCCTCCCCGTCAGACAGTTCCAATTGCCCCATTAGCCGAAGGGCAGAATGTGTTGATCCAGAGACAAGAAGCGCTAGAGGATACGGTCAGACAACTCACAGAGGCCGTTAATATGTTGGTACAAACTCAGGTACAGAACATGCCCAGGGTTGAGGTCCAGGTACCAAGGCATGTTCCCCAGCAGCATGAAGCGATGCAAATACCTGACAGGCTGGCAAGGGAAGTCCCATGACCTGCAGGCTCAGCTCGCTCCTCCAATGCGCGCTCTAGGACTGGAGGACACCCTGTTCGGGAAGAAAGGGAGGTCGCGCGCCCAGATAGCCTGATAGTAAGATTAGGCCAAGGTGGAAACCGGCGAGAAGAGGTTGGCCACGATAGAGCCAGAGTTGCAGCTCGGCGGTTTAATGATGAACATAGGCAGGGAAGATCCCTTCAACCTGAGGGTCTGTTCGAAGAAGACGAAAGATATGACCCAGAGCACCCTGCCCCTAGTCATGATCACAGGAGGAGGTACGAGCTCCGAGATCCACAGGTAGAAGAGCTTCTTCAGAGGGTCCAGCAGTTGGAGGCACGACCTGGAGCCCCGGAGCAGCGTGGGTACTATGGGGGAAGGACTCCCTTCACGAGAGAGATTGAGACACAGCCTCTCCCTCCAAGGTTCAAGATGCCAAACATCCAGCAGTACAATGGGGACAGTGACCCCTATGACCATCTCGACGCCTTCAACGTTCAGATGGACCTGCAGACAGGAAGTCCGATGGTGAAGTGTCGAGTATTCCTAACTACATTGGGGGATATTTCGAGGACGTGGTTCAAGAATCTCCCAGCTCGCAGCATAGGAAGTTGGGAGCAATGCCAACAGAAGTTCGTTGGTCAGTACAGGGCACTGAGAAGGCAGCTCGCTCCATCCTGCCACCTAGCCACCATCTTCCAGCGTCAGGGTGAGTCGTTGAAGGAATACATCACCAGGTTTAGACGCGAGGTCGCTAATGTTGAGCATCCGTCAGATGAGAGTATACTGACAGCGATCTCAGCTGGGCTGCGCAAGGATGGAAAGTTATACGAAAGCATTTACAAGTCCACAGTGAAGGATCTGGGAGAATTCTATGAGCGAGCTGCGAAGGAGATTATGTGGGAAGAGACCTTCGGCCCGAAAAAACAGAATCAGAAGAATGAAGCGGGCAGTTCCAGCTAGCCAAAGAGGAGAAACAATGGCAGGAACGAAGAAGGGAGAAATAGTGGCTCGAGTAACCAGATCGCCAAGAGAGCGAGAAGAGAGCCAAGGTATGAGCGACCTCAACGTTAAGGTCGCCATGAAGGATACAGCGTCCTGACGGCATCACCGGACAGGATTTACGCTGCGGAGAGAAATAAGGAGGATTTTGGGAGGCCCAATCCTATAAGGGCTCCCGTTCATCAAAGGGATCAAAATAAGTTTTGTGCCTATCATAATGAGGTAGGGCACAGCACTTCGGATTGCTGGTCGTTGAAGAACGCCATTGAGAAACTAATTAGGCGAGGTCGCTTGAGAGAATATGTGGCAAGGCCTACTGAGCAGCGACCTCACCAACAACGACCTCACCAACAACCTACACATCAGCAGCAGCCACAACGAGCTTCCGAGCCAGATCATGAACCTGCGGTAAGAACCATTTTTACCATTTATGGTGGCCCCATATCGCAGGTGACTCCAACAGATCACATGTTAGGTATGTCCGAGAGGCGAATCATTCTTTTCAGCTCAATGGGTCAGAAGGACCTGCAAAAAGGGCAAAGCCGACCTCGGACGAGATTGTATTTACAGATGAAGATGCTAGAGGAGTGATCTGGCCTCATAACGATGCGCTGGTTGTACGAGCAAAAATCAGCAATGTGGAAGTTAGGCGCATCATGATTGATACTGGAAGCTCGGTGAACGTGATGTATCGGAGTTGTTTTGATCAGATGGGGCTGCGAGCAGAGCAGATGAGACCGTCCCCGGAGCCTTTATTTGGATTCACTGGAGATGCTGTAGTACCAGTAGGCCAGATTAAGCTACCATTGACTCTTGGGGAGGTAGGTCGTCAGGCAACAACTCTGACAGACTTCTTGATCATTGACTGCCCATCAGCATATAATGTGGTCCTCGGAAGACCTGCCATGAACGAGTTGGACGTGGTTACTTCGACCAGAACTCTCACAGTTAAGTTCCCAACTCCTAATGGCATCGGGTGTATTCGAGGAGAGCAGCACCTAGCTCGACGCTGCTATGAAGATGCTGTCAAAATGGGTGTAAAAGGAAAGAAGGTGAATGTGGTCTCAGGGGGCGAGCCACGAGCTATGACTGAGAAAGGAGTCAGTCTCGACCTGGACCCTCGCGAGGTGGATGCAGACCGAGCTACAAGGCCAGTTGAAGAATTGGAAGATGTACAAGTCAGTGAGGCGGATCCTGAAAGGTGCCTGAAGCTAGGGAGAGGTTTAACTCCGCAATTAAGAACCCGGCTCGCTGACTTCCTGAAGACGAACTTGGATGTATTCGCGTGGAATCATGAGGACATGGTGGGAATAAATCCAAAGGTGATGTCTCACAGATTGAATATTGATCCGCACCACAAGCTAGTTCGTCAGAAGAGAAGGGCAATGACAGGGGAACGTTACTTAGCACTAAAGGAGGAGGTAGACAAGCTGCTGGTTAACAAGTTCATCAGAGAAGCTTACTACCCGACCTGGGTCGCCAACCCTGTGCTAGTGAAGAAAAAGAATGGAAAGTGGAGAACCTGCATCGATTTCACTGACCTGAACAAAGCGTGCCCGAAGGACAGTTTTCCCCTGCCAAGGATAGACCAGCTCGTGGACGCTACTGCTGGCCACGAGCTCCTGAGCTTCATGGACGCATATTCGGGATATAACCAGATCCCAATGAAACCCGAGGACGAGGAGCACACCTCATTCATGACTGATTGGGGGTTATATTGCTACAAGGTGATGCCCTTCGGTTTGAAGAATGTTGGAGCGACCTACCAACGCTTGGTGAACATGATGTTCGAGGAGCAGATCGGAAAGACCATAGAAGTCTATGTCGATGACATGCTAGTAAAATCCAAGCAAATAGGTGACCATGTTAGCAACCTGGGAGAGATGTTTCAAATTCTAAGGAGCTACCAAATGAAATTGAATCCGCTCAAGTGTGCGTTTGGAGTAGCTTCTGGGAAGTTTCTAGGCTTCATGGTCAACAGTAGAGGAATTGAAGCAAACCCTGAGAAGATCAAGGCATTGATCGACATGAAATCACCAACCAGGGTGAAAGACGTGCAGAGCCTCAATGGCCAGGTCGCAGCATTGAGCAGGTTCATTTCAAAAGCTACGGACAAGTGTGTCCCCTTCTTTGACATTCTGAAGAAAGCAAAGAGCTTCGAGTGGACTGAACAGTGTGAAATAGCCTTCCAGCAGTTGAAGGAATATATGGGGCGAGCTCCACTTCTCTCCAAGCCCAAAGAAGATGAAAAGCTGATCTTATACTTGGGAGTGTCGAAGCAAGCTCTGAGTGCTGCACTAGTGAGGGAAGAAGAAAAGACACAACTTTCGGTGTATTATGTAAGCAAGCGGTTGTAGGATGCTGAAACCAGATATTCGCAGATGGAGAAACTAGCTTACTGCCTGGTGATTGCATCTAGGAAGCTGCGACCTTATTTCCAAGCTCATACAATCGAAGTCCTCACCCAATATCCGTTGAAACAAGTCTTGCAGAAAGCTGACACCTCAGGTCGTCTGTTGAAATGGGCAGTGGAGCTCGCATAGTTTGATATCCAATTTAAGCCGAGAACGGCCATAAAAGCTCAAGCCCTGGCAGATTTCATCGCAGAATTTACAGGACCTGTGGATGACGAAGCTGAATCTTCTGAAGGTCCAGCTTGAGAACTTTACGTTGATGGATCAGCCAGCGAGCAGAGAGCTGGAGCTGGAATTCTATTGATTAGTCTTGAAGGCCACAAGATCCTTTGTGCTCTAAGGTTTGGCTTTCAGGCAACAAATAATGAGGCTGAGTATGAAGCTCTGCTCGCGGGTCTGCGTTTGGCTAAAGAGATGCGAGCTGATCGCTTGAAAGTCTTCAGTGACTCACAGCTCGTTGTCGGCCACGTATTGGGGGAATATCAAGCCAGGGGACCAAAAATGGCCCTTTATCTCCAAAAAGTTCACGAGCTGCTAGGTGCGTTTCAGAAGTACGAGATGAAACAGATCCCGTGAGCTCAGAACTCGCACGCTGATGCACTAGCTCGCCTCGCGACTACACGAGATGCAGATTTCCTTGGGGCGGTCCCAGTTGAGTTTCTACCAGCTCCAAGTACGGAGGAAAAGAATGTGATGATGGCCATAACCGTACAACCTGACTCCTGGATGAGCTCGATCCTCAATTATTTGCAAGATGGAAAGCTGCCAAATGACAAGCTGGAAGCCCGGCGTCTGCGGGCTAGAGTAGCCAGATATTGCATTTATGATGATGCACTATACAAAAAGGGGTTCTCAGCTCCACTGCTAAGATGTATTGATGGCCCTGAATGTGAAACAGTACTGAGGCAAATACATGAAGGTCACTGCGGGAATCACGCTGGGGGGCTGTCTCTAGCTCAGAAGGCACTTCGTCAAGGCTTCTACTGGCCCACCATGAGGCAGGACGCCATTAACTTAGTGAAGAAATGTGACAAGTGTCAGAGGTTTGCCCACATTCTGCGAGCTCCACCAGTTTACCTCCAACAGATGGTGAGCCCGTGGCCCTTTGCGATTTGGGGGATGGACCTGATAGGACCTCTGCCAATGGCTCGAGGAAAATGCAAACATGCGGTGGTCGCAGTAGATTACTTCACTAAGTGGGCAGAAGCAAAAGAGTTAGCTGAAATCTCCACAACAAAGATTGAGAAGTTTGTGTGGAGCAACATTATTTGTAGATTCGGAGTCCCACAACAGATCGTAACTAATAATGGGACCCAGTTCGCTAGCGACCAGTTTCTTAGGTTCTGCAGTGACCTCAAGATTGTTAAAAGCTTCTCAGCAGTGGATCATCCACAAGCCAATGGCCAAGTTGAAGCAGTGAACAAAATCATCAAGCAGACCCTGAAGATGAAACTGGAAGCAAAGAAAGGAGCATGGGTAGATGAGCTTCAAAAAGTATTGTGGTCTTACAGAACCACAGCTCGCAGCTCCACTGGCGAGACCCCATTCTCAATGGTGTATGGATCTGAGGCTATGATCCCAGCTGAGTTTGAAGTCACCTCGCAAAGAAGAGCAACCTTCAATCCAAATGACAACGACCAGCTACTTGCAACAAACCTGGACCTGCTTGAAGAGCACAGGGAAACGGCCAGGTTAAGGGTAGCTGTCTATCAGCAGAGAATAGCGAGGTACTACAACAAGTATGCTCGAATTCGCAGATTCAATGTGGGAGACTTAGTATTGCGTCTCATTCTGCCTGGAGCCCGCAAGCTAAGTGATGGATCCTTAGGCCCGAACTGGGAAGGACCATATGTTGTCACAGCAAGCTTGGGGAATGAGGCTTATCATTTAGCTAACAATGAAAATGGAGCTGAAGTCCCTCGAGCATGGAATGCCAAACATCTGCGTCCCTATTACCAATAACCTCTTTGTAATATTTAATTCAAAATCATTCTAGTTAATAAAAGCTCCATTTCCCCAACTTATGACTCAATTCATTTCACTAAGGCAAACGGGCTCCGAGCTAAATAGCTCGCTCCAAAGAGCCAAAAAAAAAAAAAAAAAAGCAAGTGACTAAGTGTCCTTGCATAGCTCGCCAATGAGCCTAAAAAGCAGTCGAGGTGACGATCCACTGCATAGCTCGCTAAAAATCAAAGAGCCTAAAAAGCAAGTGACTAAGTGTCCTTGCATAGCTCGCCAATGAGCCTAAAAAGCAGTCGAGGTGACGATCCACTGCATAGCTTGCTAACAAATCAAGAGCCTCAAAAGCAAGTGACTAAGTATCTTTGCATAGCTCGCCAATGAGCCTAAAAAGCAGTCGAGGTGACGACCCCTGCATAGCTCGCTACAAATACAAGAGCCAAAAAAGCAAGTGACTAAGTATCCTTGCATAGCTCGCCAATTGAGCCTAAAAAGCAGGCGAGGTGACGACCCCTGCATAGCTCGCTACAAATACAAGAGCCAAAAAAGCAAATGACTAAGTGTCCCTGCATAGCTCGCCATAAAAATGAAAGAGCCTCAAAAGCAAGTGACTAAGTGTCCTTGCATAGCTCGTTAATAATGAGCCTAAAAAACAGATGGCTAAGTGTCTCTGCATAGATCGTCAACATTTTAACAGTCCAATTACTTGTACTTACAAAATTTTATTGTTGGATTAAGTAATTGCTTTAATTATTATCAGATTTTGAGCTTATTGACTATTAGCTCACAAGAAATTTGATAACTCTAAAAAATTGAAGATCACAAAATATGATATCATGAAATAAGTTATACACAATAGCTTAAATGCATTCAAACACAGAAGAAATAATGAAAGAAATTTCATTAAGTATAATAGCTGTTTACAAACTGAAAAGCTGAAAAAATACAATGAAAAGAACAAAGAAAAGACGAGCTGTTAAACTTAAGCTAAAGGGTCCTCATGAGAAGGAGACATTCCAGAGGCATCGAGGTCGACAACGGGCTCAGCCTGAGAGGTCGCACCAGGCACCACCTCTACTGAAGGAATTGGACCAGCTGAGGACGAGGTAGCTCGTGATTTAAAATCCTCAACGGTTTCAAGTCCTATGTCCCCGAAGATAGAAAAATCCATTTCCGGGTGGGACGTCCACAATGTGAAGAGAAAATCACGACCTGTTCTTTCCTCAGCCTCGTCCCTTGCATCTGCAACCTGCACTTGCAATTCTCGAGCAGCCTACTCTCTGAAGACTGTTAACTCCTCGAAGGCATTATCTGCAAGTTGATTAACGTCTTCAGCATTTTTCTGAACGGCTTCTGCTCGTTTCTTTTCAGCCTCGGCTTGCTGAATGGCCTCCGCCACCTGTTGCCTAAGAACCTCAGCTCGATGCTCAGCCTCCTCGGCACGTTTAGTCGCAGTTTCAGCCTCTTGAGCTCGTTTTGCTGCAGCCTCCTCAGCACGTTTGACAGCGACTTCAACCTCTTCAGTACTCTTTTCAGCAGTCTCAGCTCGTGTCACTGCAACCTCAGTTTGACGATCGAGCACTTCTATTTTTTCCTCTGCGGTTGTAGCTCGCTGCTCGGCTAGTTCAGCCCGCTGTTCGGACTGTCTCAGCTCCTCTCTTGCTGCAGCTAATTGTGCCTTTAGATCTTCAGCAGCTTTCTGGGCCAGCCCAACTCGCTGGTCACTCTGCTCCAACACTTCTCTTTGCATGTCGCGCTCTTGTTGAATTTCCAGCAGAGCTTTTTCGGCAGCCTGTTTAGCCTCATTCGCCGCGGCCATCTGAGTCTGAAAATTTTCTATGGATCGACCAGCTAAGGACGCTATCTCATTGTTAGCGACCTCAAGCTCGCTTCGCAGCTTCATTATTCGATCTTCATTGATCTTGGTCATCCTACGTTGCTTCATGGCAGCAAGAGCAGCCTGAAAATTTTGCAAGTTAATATGCGATGAAGAAAAAGAGGTCAGAGGATAAAGAAAAATGACTTACCAGCATAGAATGACGAGCTGCGAATTCATCCAGCTCCAATCCCTGGAGGGACTGATTCTCCAAGACTCTTGCATGAGTAAACATAATGGGTGCCCAGTTATCAATGAAAGAAGTCAAATATCTTCCCCCAGGCCCGAGCTCGGTTTCTGGTCTTGTAGGGGAAGGGGTTCTTTCACGCTCCGGGAGATCGGGCACATTGGTTGAGTAAGTACCGCGTCGCGAAGTAACAGTACACCTGGTTACGTGCCCGCTGAGGCCATCTCGGGTTGCCTGTGAAGCGACCTTGGGAGGAGCATCTCCTTTTCCAGGCTGCGAACTGGAAGCTGGAGTCGGCTGAAGACCTGAAGAACCAGCAGCAGAGGCACTTCGCTGGGAGCAGCGGTTGAAGGAGCAGCGGCCTGTTTCTCAGCAGTAGCAGGCACTTCGCTGAAAGCAGCGACCGCAGGAGCCTGGTCCTCGGCGGATGACTTTGAGCGTTTTGAAGGGGCCGCTGGAGTGGCTAAGGCCTCGGCAGGCCGTTTTGCTGAAAGAGTCGAGGAGGCGGGAGATGTAGCAGGTCGTTCAGCAGGAGGAGATTTCAAAAGAGCAAGTTTCTTCCTGTTGGCTGGAATTCGCCCAGAGGAAGGAACGGGGGCTGGAGCGCGAGCTGGAAATGGCAGTGAGGCCCTTAGAGTAGATGTGTAATGTGGGGAAGAGGATGAGTCAACTTGTGCAGTAGGGGCTGGATCTGGTTCTGTCCGAGCTGAGGCAGGAGCTGGAGAAGTAGTTTTTCGAGATGCACCCTTTGATGGGGTGCGAGCTGAAGACGATTTCGCCTTAGATGAGATGCGAGTAGAAGCACCTTTTGTAGAAGCCTTCCGAGTTGGAGAAGGTGAGCGAGTTGCACCCGCTGATGGTGAAGAGACTGGTGGCAGAGGTCGGGAAGCAGACGTGTCCCCCACCTGAACTGGAACTTCAAAAACAGAAGGAAGTCTAGGTTTATCGCCAATCTTGCCTATGTCCTCCTCAGATCGCAGAAGAGGGGATTCCTTAAGAGGAGCAAGGCCGTAAGCTCTAAGGACAACATCGTCGAATTTGCTGCTGATGCCTGCGTCCTCTGAGATTGCGAGCTTGTCAAGAGCTCGTTCCTCCTCGATGCTGAGAGGAGACTCGTCCATTTTCAGCGCTGCACAGCAAATGATTAAATAATAATAATAAAGATACGAAATAAACTCAGCTCGTTATTTTTTCCTTTATGTATACCTGGTTTCAGGACGAAGCTGAAATTTCGGAGATCTGCGAGAGAGGGGCACGAGACGTAAAACCAGCTCGTCTTATACGGCCCGACATTGGACTTGCCCTTCGCTTCTCCTTTGGGCAAGAGATCTTTGTATTGCGACGGACGAGCTGTGAGGTAATAAATGCCATCCGGCTTCTCTCCTTCTGCTGCACTCAGAGCCTTGAAGGAGTAGAACTGCTGTATAATTTTTGGTGTAGGGGGACGAAGGCCGTTTCTGAGGAAGGCCACAGCCAGCGAGGTCAGCTGCGCATAAGAGTTTGGAGTCAACTGGAATGGCGCGAGCTTGACCTTGTTGAGAAATGCGATCAAGTACGGTGGAATGGGGAACCGTAACCCCTGCTCGAAATGTTGAACGCTAACGGCGATGAATCCCCTGGGTGGATAACATGCATGATTATTTGAATCAGGTAACAATGCACGACAACCAAAAGGGATATGGAATTGAGTGACAAGTCCTTCCACATCAGGACGCTTTAGCGATGAAGGATGACGAGCGAACGTATCACGAGCTGCTCTTCCCTGTATAGCATGTGCTCGGGCTTCATTTCGCTCACGAGCTTCACTGCTTGGAACAATTCCCTTACGAGCTCCGCTTGAAGACATCTGAACAAGTTAAAAAATCAAATCGAACCAGAAGAAGAAACGTCATGTTCAATAAACACAAGACTCAGAATAATGAAGGTACAACAATGGTGGTGAAACAAAATAAACCTAAAACAGAAAGTTTGAAGAAAAAGATGCTTTACCTTGAATCGTTGATGAGATTGAAAAACGGCGAGTAAGGATGTCGATTTCGTGAAAAGGTAGTAGGTCCTGGTTGCTTGAAAGCTTGAAAACTTGATTGTTTTAAAAGAAAATGACAAATGAAAGAAGAAAATGAAAAGGGTCAATCGATTTATATAGACAAGCGAGCGTGAACCCCAACCGTCAGATCTTTAAAAAGTGTAACCGTCATAAATCTGACGGTACAGCGAGAAGCACGACTTTGGAAATCATGCAGCCGTCAGTTGAAAGACGTACGCATTAAATACGCGTCTAAAGGACGTGCAGACGTCGCTTCAGTTACCACCTGCATGATCGCCACGTGTCGCAACTGAAAAGGTGGAATTTGAAAGTGCACAGAAGCAGTTATGAAGGGTAGCGTGCCAAGGAAGCCAGCTTTTACCAGCAAGCTCAAACTCCCAGCTCGCAGAAGCGAACTAAGAGCTGGGGGGCTAATGTTATATGTATTTTTCGGACTCATTAAATGGGCTGGTAAAAACCTAATTCAGTCAAAGTCCATCAGATGAGGCTCACTATCGATTCTAAGGCCAGCAAACTCTTCAGCTCGCTCGGGTAAATCCCTCAGCTGACATCAACAGACTTGTGAACACAGTCAGACCGCAGCTCGCCTCATGAACAGTTCGTCTCTCAGCGAGCTCAAACTCACAGACCGCCATAGACACGTCAGCTCGCTCAGAAGCATAATGAATGCAGTATCTTCCAGAACAGGCAGTTGCCTAATTCAACCATGATTCTCTCTCCGAATATGGCAGTTACCCAATCAAACCGTGATTTCCTCATCAGATATGAAAGTCTATTCGAATTCAAACCGGATCAACATCATCCCTGATTTTATGGAAGCAGTTTCCTGATTTTATTCAAACACATTAGGAAGTATAATTAATTTATAATTCTTTTCCTTATTTTTCCTGATTATTTGGGGAATGTAATTAATCCAGGATTCTTTTCCTGATTTGCTACAACCAGAATTGTAACACCTCTTTCCCTATAAATAGGGATTAAGATCATTGTAACAAAATCAGAGAATAATCAATAATACACTGTCACTCTGCAGAATTTAAGAGACAGACAGTCGTGGACGTAGGCCAATTATTGCCGAACCACGTAAAAGATCTGTGTTTCCTGTTTGATTCTCGGTATTTGCTTCTATTCTTTCTTGGTATTTGTGCTTTCTCACATTGATTGCAGGTATTGGGTATTGATTACTCGTCGACTGAAATCCAACGTCGACAATATATAAAATCGTTCTTGAATTGATTTATTTGACAAATTATGCATACTTAGCTCATTATGTTATTCATTAATTCTTAAGTTGTTTTAAAGAAAAATACTTAATAATCACATTATTGATGGATTTTGAAGCCTGGATCGGTTTTGTGACATTAGTATTATAACATCTGAGTATCAAAGTTATTTGTTTCGGAGTGAGAGTTTCCTGATTTAATCCTAGGTTTTGTTAATTATTTAGTCTCTTATATATATTTAAGTTTTATGAGTATGTGATAAATAAGTGAAAGAGAGCTAAATTGAGATACTGTAAACATTTGTTAAATGGTGGATCAAGTGTTATTGCGTTCCGTGCCCATAAAGATTATATTAGTCATATGGATAGTTACAATCATTCGTGGGAAAGGAAAAGCAAAGGGAAGTAAAGAAAGTCGGCGGTAGAAGAATTAGGATGGGACTGGACGTACCACTCTAAAAAGGTTAGCTCTTTGAGTATGAGGTCCACGGTCGACCTTACTCGGATTACCCGATCAAATAAGGAAAGTTATAAATAATAATAATAATAATAATAATTATTATTATTATTATTTTTTCTTTATATAGAGTGGCATGTAAGATCATACAGCCTAGAGTTAGGCTTATTATATATAAGGAAAAGGAATATCTTGTTTGATATTGCAAATGCAATTATCAATTATATATGTATTAAGTGGAAATTGTGAAAAATACCCATTTAAAAAGGGTAAAATTTGTTTTTACCCATTATTTTTTAAAAAAAATTGTTTTTAACCCCTTAAACAAACATATTTGATAATATACCCAAATTATCCAAAATGCCCCTGGACATTTTTACAAAAAAACCCTGAACAGTTAAAAATTTATGAAAAATCGAAACGTAAAATTACGATAAACCCCTACATATATATACACCTCAAAAATCGATGAAAATTGTCTTCCATCGATTTCTCACTCAAAAGCACACCGATTTTTGTCAAACCCGAACCCGATCGCTACCCGATGGTGAGATTGACGTTTCCGGCCATTCGCGCGACGTTGCCGACCTTCCTCGAGGAGCTCCTACCGCCGGGGAACCTGCAGAAAGTGTGAAAGTTAGATTTTTGAAATGTTTGTTGTAGTTTTTGATTGAGATTTGGGATTTTGAAATGTTTGTTGTGTTATGGATGTTAGGTTATAATTATTAGGCTTAGAATAGGTTGGATTTGATTGTGTTTGGTCGTTTTTGGGTTGAAAATGCCCGATTCCAACCAAAAAAGAGTCGTTGGGATCGGATCGGTTTTTCATTTCGGTTTTTCAAATCGGTTTTCAAGTTCGGTTTTTCAGGTCACCGAAGTGAAAAATCGATCTTCAAAACTGATAATGGAAAACCGAGATTGAAAACCGATCTGAAAAATCGATAATGAAAACCGAAATGAAAAACCGATCTGAAAATGAAAACCGATCATGAAAAACCGAAGTGAAAAACTGATGGATTTCATTAACCGATTTTTAAGATGCCTTCAAAAACTGATAATTTCATTAATTGATTTTTCAGATACCTTCAAAAACCGATTCAGTTTATATATCTCTATTAATGATTTCTTTGCTGTTTTTCTTTCCTACAGATGGATTTCAACTATAAATATAGTTCACAAACAATTGGCACACATACGAGCGGGAACACACATATTGGTCAAAGATTGGTTAATAAGATAATTGCCGTTATTAATAGAAGAAATCTATACGATTGGTTCATGGCAAAATGTCCGTTCGAACATATTTTGAAGATAACCAATAATACGGCTGCTGGTTCTGTGATTTTGTGGGTGCTTGGTAGAGAGTTAAAGGTCACGGATGCACGCTGTGATGAGAGGTGATTTGAAATTGGGGAGAGAAGATATAGGTTTGGGAAACAAGAGTTTCTATTGGTGACCGAACTTCCTTTTGGGGGCATCGACCGTAAAATCTACCAAATAGTGCCAAATGATCAAAACGGTCTCCTATGGCGAATGTTTAATGGAGTGTCGCCGGAGGTGAGGGAGTTGGTCACATTTCTTGAGGCAAGAAGTCATAGTGGGCAGCGAGACTGTGTAGGGTAGGATCCGATAAATGATGAAGATCTTTTGAAGTTGGCGAATGTAGGGATTGTTTTCCATCTCTTTATGGGACTGGATGACAGGGCTAGGATTTATCCATTTATGTGGGTCCTAATTGAGAATACAGAGAGGTGGAAGACATTCCCTTGGGGCACATTATGCTATAGTGTCTTGTTGCACTATCTCGACATGACACTTAATGAAGAGCGGATCAGAAATCCACCAAGAACCATTAATATTTATGGCTATGTGTTGGCGTTTCAGATATAACTAATACTTTTAATATTTATTGCTTCCTTTTGTTACGGTTAATATATAGGATTATATGTATGTTTTTAATTTAATCAATTTTGCATTATATATTATCTGACCATTACTAACTACATGTATGTTTTTTATTTAATCATTTTTACATTATAGTGGTGGTTAGTGGAGGTGTTCCCAATGTTAAGGGAGAAGATATCAAAAAAGACCCGAACCTCCAAAATGATCTACCAAGATGTATGAGATGATCACTGAAGAGAACACCGACAAATATACACAACCTAGATGATTTCCCCCCCGTAAGTGGCGAACATAACCTAAATTTATGTCAATTATTTGTTTGTTATAACTATCGTTATTTATATTAAGTATGTAATTGTAGTATAACTAAATATATTTATATAATGCAAATAGTTGGCACTGGGCCAACCTTGCAGCCTACTGACATCGAGAGGGAGATGGATTATTGGAAATCTTTTAATCCGAATCATATGGTTCATGAAGAAGTACATAAATATGGCAGCGGGGGGAGTGACGATGGTTTGGATGATGGTGTAGGGGATGAGGATGAGATAGAGGATGATGATGAGGTGGAGGGAGAGGATGATGATGAGGTGGAGGGTGACGATGATCCGAATAAAGACGTCCGAAGTGTGCAATCCGAATCAGAGGATATCTTCTCAGAGTTTCGAACAAAGAAGGCACACAGTGTACAACACGTAGATTATGAGGTACGGATATTTTATTTATATAATAATATTATTCAATTAATTTCTATTGTAATAAATGCAAAAGATGTGGATATGTTGTGTAGTAGTACGGAGTGTGAAAGAGAGACGGAGTCTCTAAAAATGATAGACGAAGTGTAATTTGTTTAAATATGCAGGTTGTATTTCCCTGGATACTCAAAAAACAGGGGAGACTTTGTCAAAATTTTTTTAAAATTCAGCGTAGTATGTAAAATGATATATATGATTCTATGAAACAGGTAAAACGGTTGTTTGAGTTTATCGTGGATTTACAGAAGACAACCCATAAGAAGTTAAGTAGGATGGATAGGAGGCAGAAGGCAACCTTTCAGATTGTAAGGGAGATGGATAGGAGGCTGAGATAGGTGGAAGAGCATTTAAAAATTCTCAGGTCTCCGGTTGGTAGGCATGATCCAGACGACGATGACGATGATGATGATGGTGGGAGCTTTGTCCGAGATGAGCACATGTATTACCCATCACCACCACATCAGGACAAGAGTGTCCGTCGGTCGCCTATCGATGGAGGCCAGTCAGCCATTCATCAGGAGGAGCAGGGTGACCATCCGCCACCTCATCAGTCACCCCATCAGGAGGAGGAGCAGGGTGACCATCTGCCACCTCAACAAGTCACCCCATCAGGAGGAGAAGCAGGAAGTCCTTCTGACACAGGGTGTCTACCAGTCACCCCATCAGGAGGAGGAGCAGGAGGTCCTTTTGACACGGGGTGTCCACCAGTCACCTCATCAGGAGGAGCAGGAGGTTCATCATCACAGGGTGTCCACCAGTCACCCCATCAGTAGGAGGATGAGGAGGTCCACCACTCTTAGACGGACTTAGGAGGTGTATCAGTGTAGACACTGAGCGTGAGCATGACCAGGTAGACTTTGTATCTCTATTGTGTTGCATTCTGAAATATAATTGTAAATATTAATATTATACATGTTTTTAATTTACTTACAGCTGCAGGATGAAAGCATCCAGAAACGGGGCAAATGAAAGACGAAGCCAACAACACCTCTACGGACGTCGTACACGGATCTGGGGTCGGCGAAAATGAAAAAGAAAGTGACTCAACAGCAGGCGGATGAGGTGGTAGAGTCTACAGACCCTGTAGAAGTGGTCTATAATGAATATAAAACTGCAACCACTTTGGATCTCAGATATATTTATAAAAAAGGGTACTAATTCTTACATCCTAAAAATTCATAATGATATAATTTATAATAATGTTTAATACTTTTTTTGTTTTTTGAAATGTAGGCGTTCGATTGATCGTTGTGGGTGGTATGTGATACCGACCACATTGATCACCCTCGAGAACGAAAACATGTGGTTGACTAATGAGCACATCGATTCTTATTTGATGTGCCTACGAAGAAAATGGTGGAATGAGGTGGATGACCGTAGATACGCTGTCCATGACAGTTCTTTGTTTGTAAGTATTTACATTTAAGTTAGTTATGCATTTACAATTTCATGTTGCGTTCGATTGATCGGTAGTAATATAATAATTAATATCCAGATTAGTATTATATATCTTATTAACATTACTTATTAGTTGTATTATATAGTGTGATAACACAATAGTTAATCCTAAATAATATAAACATAATAATACAATATACTATAACATAATACTAGAACATAATAGTATAACATAAATATTAATACTATAACATTAAATATACATGTATTTATAACTATAATACTATAACATAATAATATAACATTATATTAATCCCAAATAATATAAACATAATGATACTAATACTCACAATAGTTAATTATACATGTAAAATATATAATATATGAATATTAATTTATTTACTTAAATATATTATAAACATTAAATTGATATCATTGTATTTAACACTATAATACTATAACATAATACTATAATTATTAGTTATATTAAGTATATATGTATTTATAACATTATATTAATCCCAAATAATATAAACATAATGATACTAATATTCACAATAGTTAATTATACATGTAAAATATATAATATATGAATATTAATTTATTTACTTAAATATATTATAAACATTAAACTGATATCATTGTAATATAATAATTAATATCTAAATTGGTATTATATATATTATTAACATTACATCCATATAAGTTATAAGCCAGATTAGGATTATAGTTATAATAATTGTAAAATTATGTGATATAAATAATCATATTAATATGATATATTAATATGGTTATCAATATTAAGATTGTATCTATAGTATTAAGTTGTATATAATAAAGAGTATAATTAACATCCTATATTGATATTACAAATTAATTAAATCAACATTTCAAAAATATAAATTATAGTACTTAAAAACTAATATGTTAAGGTATATTTATTATTACTAATATCATATGAATATTAATAAATGATAAAATTAATATATAATGTTTATAGTCTAAATATTGATATCGGGAGTAATAAAATTATACGCTCCCTAATCTATATAACATATTTAAATATATCCGTATATAACGATTTGTAAAAATAATTCACTTAAAGGGAAATAAAATGAACATATAGCTAGAAATAAATTCAACCTAAGTAAAGATCGGTTTTTAGGGACACATGAAAAATCGATACCGGTTTTTGAAGTCCCCTTAAAAACCGATCCACACTTGGCGTGCTGGAAGAATCAAAGGCAAGTGGATCGGTTTTTGAGTAAGCTTGGAAAATCAATACCGGTTTTTCAAGCTTACTCAAAAACCAATCTATGTACCTCTACGATAGGGGAAATCAAAGGCAAGTTGATCGGTTTTTCACGGAGCTTGGAAAACCGGTACCGGTTTTTCAGCCTCCCTTAAAAACCGATTTTTGTGGTTCCGAGCTGATGTAAAATGATAAAAAAAAAAACAATAGAAATGGATTAATAATTTATACAGCTGTATTAGTACATAATTGAGTAATTAACATAAAAACGTTTTACATAAAACATGCATGAACAAAATGTCAATCAATTGCTAATCATCATTTTCGTCAGTAGCCACTTCTGGATCGGGAGTAGGAAACCGTAGTAGACATCGACGTTGGTTGTGTCCAGTCTCATGACACAAGCGGCATCTTCGAGAGCGTGGCTCATTTTCAGTAGTATTTGAACTCGTTCCAACATCCGCACCCACGTCTGTGCTTGTCCCTTCGCTGATAGAAGTTGGGGGGTTAGGGCAACGAAGACGGTTGTGTCCCCTCTGACCACATCTTCTACACTTTTTTCGACGAGGATCTTCCCCAGTTGAAAGAATTCGAACCTCCTTCGGCCTACCTGCTTGTCTTTTACCTTTCGGTGGTAATACAACCATACTTCTAACTTCCGCTGAAACATTCCAACTGGCCAATTTTGGGACGGGATTAATCGGACGTGCATATGCGGCTTTTAGCCACTCCACGCTATAGTACTGACTACAAAGTGTATCACAACTGACGCCCTTGAACCTGACATGTATCAACAATTTAAGTGTCACGCTATGACATGTAATAGCAAAAAAAACAATGTATAATTACCATACCTAACCACCACACATGCATGAACACATGGCAACTGATTAAGGTTCCACTGCTTACACGTACATGTGTGCTGTTGAATGTCAACCATCGCATCTCCTTTGCTATAATGTATGACACTATAATGATACGGTTTTGTAATGGGATGTACGCTACCTTCCATGGATAAATCTTTTACCAACATGATACGATCATATGCAGCGGTAGTAACATACGTTGTGAGCTTCTCAGCGGCAACACGTCTGTTATTAAACCATTTTTGCAATACATTTCTTACATATTCATGTGCAGTTGTTATTGGCAAACGATGTGCTTGCATCATGCAATTGTTGAACGACTCTACAATATTGGTAGTCATCATTTCATATCTTCTTTTTGGACAATGTGCTCGTGACCACCTGCTCACTCCAGCCTTAACCAAAGCTCTACGCGTGGTCGGATGTAATGCACGTATTTTTTCCAATATTTTGTTACATTCATCAAGCACATAACAATATGCTACATTGTAAAATGCATTTTCCACATCCGAACGCTTTTTACACTGTTGCTTAAGGTTTTGCCACAAGTGGAAAAAACATAACACATGTGGGGCTTTAGGAAAAACTGCTTTCATCCCATTCGATATGCTCTTATGATGATCCGATACGATCAGCAAATCGTCTGACACCCCGATTGCTCCTCTAAACTTTTTTAGGAACCAAGTCCATGAATTGTTCGACTCTCCGTCAGCAAATCCAAAGGCGATGGGATAAATCATCTCCGACCCATCTTTGCATGCAGCAAAAAAAATCACCCCTTTATATTCACCTTTCAAATGAGTGACATCAATAGCAACAACCGGTATCATGTAAGACCGAAAACCCTCAATAGAAGCTCCAAGTACAACAAAGGAATACAAGAACCGGTTGTTTTCATCTCTCTTAATTGTCGTCATTGTGCCGGGGTTTGAAAGTTTTAACATCTCAAAGTAGGACGGAAGTTGTTGATATGATTCATTCGATTGCCCATATGTTAGTTTCTTTGCATATTGTAAAGTCTTCCAAGCTTTACTATATAAGATCTGCACTCCATACTGCTCTAGCATTTCTCCAACCAAACGATTAGGTGTATAAAGATCTCTTCCCACCTTTCCTGCACACAATTTTTCGATCACAATAGCTTTCACACTCTTCATGTGTGATTCCATGGTTTTCTGTCAACACGTGTGTTCGGCTACATACTTTAACACAAACCACATTGAACAACCCTTTCTGCATCTTACACTAACAATAAAACTACAAGTTTTATCTTTACAACTGGCTTCAAATCGCTCCGTGTCCGAACGTCTAACCCGATATTCAAACTTAGCTTTCAGAGCATATTCGTCAATAGCTATAGTCATTTCATCTTTACTAGTAAAGAATGCTCCTTTATATAATGTACCACGTTGGTAGACGGTTGACGTAGCACTTGAAGTAGCCTCAATGTCCCCTAATTCTACACCAGGAACAATCCAGTATGATTGTGAAGGATTGTTCTGAAATTGTAAACCTAAAAATCTTATTTCTGGAAACTCTTCTTCTTCAGCGACATCATCAAATCGAGTTTCCTCTTCATCACTATCTTCAGTTTGCTCTCATCATTATCCCATATTCCATCACCATTATCATCTATGTCCCGATCTTCATCATCAGTACCATAATTCATATAGTCATCATTAAAGTCACAAATGGGACTTTCAACCGATGTAAATGGGGTGACAGAAGTATCAACTTGATTGCTTCCAATACCTGAAGTGAGATAAAAATGACTTTCAACCGTATGTGGATTTATAGGTTTATCCATATTTGCCTCGTCGTGTCTTATGTCTGGTATTGAATCAATGACAAATGGATGAACGGTATGCCTACTAACCCCAGCTCCAAAATCTCTTGCAATCTTATCGATATAAATCTCTTTAACATCAATATTTTTTATCGCCATCAAACCAACAACACCAAGATCGGACATGATACATATCTTTTTAACCTGACCATTTGTCGTACTTTATAATAAATAATATATACGGATATCCCACCTTCTTCTATCAATACCAGCCTCTCTCTATACAACGTCCACCAATGATGAAAAACTACTATTTTTTTGGACCCAACACATGATCAACTCCCTTCCAATGTAATTACATCTATTCCACTCTCCGTCAAAGTTGATTACAACTGTCTCTTGAGTCATTCCTGTAACATTCAAATCAAATAATACTATTAAATCTCATTTCAATCGGGCAATATTACAAAATACAATCATATCGAATCATATTCAATACATAGCAACACAAACATATAAAAACCCATGAAAAATGTGGTAAATTCGGTTTTTCAGTGAAGTTATCGGTTTTTCATTATCTCAAAAATCAGAAAAACTATAAAAAAGTCGTTCAATCGGTTTTTCAGTGGATGAAAAACGGATCTCGATTTTTCAGCCACTGAAAAACCGTCACAACTCTTCAATTGGTTTTTCACTTTGTGGAAAACCGATTGTCGGTCACGAAAAACCGATTTCGTCGCGGATTTTACAGATTCCATTATAGATTTCAGAAAAATTTAAATCTTACAACCAAATCATTCTTATAGTCTTTTAGCTAGCAATATAAACAAAACAACCCAAAAACCAACAAAAAAAAACTCATTCATTACCTTTCAAACTCAAATGGAAGAAGAATCTTCAAAACCTTCAATGGTGTAAACTTGAATGGATCCAAAAACTTCAATGGATGAAGAAGCTCGAATGAATAATCCCCTCAATAGATTGTTTCTTAGCTACATTGGATCTTAAAAATCATTGATAACCATTGATGGAGAAAAGAGAAAAGGGAGGATATTGTTGGGATGAAGAAGGTTATTTTTGTAATTTCATATTTAGGTATTTTAGTGATTTTAAACTTAAGGATATTTTGATAATCTTGGGTATACAATGAAAATAGTTTGTTTGAGAGTTCAAAAACAAATTTTTTAAAATATCTGGGTAAAAACAAAAATTTCCTTTTGACTTGGGTAAAAGCTATAAATTTCCCATGTATTAAATTTCATTTATAAGGATGGCCTGTGACTTTGTTTTCGTCTTTTCTTGGTTTTCATCATTCATTTGCCACATATAAACCACCATCAAAATTGCACTAGAAAAGATATCTAGTTGATCGTTGCATACCTATAAAATTAATTATTTATGTTATAAGATATAACATGAAATATAATTTTCTTCTCACTTTCACAATGAACATATAAATGAACACTCGTTTGGAGTGAAACTAATTTACTTCTTATATTTAATGTAAGATATCTCACCGACTGTGGGATCTGATTGCAGTGAAGGAGGGACTCAACTGATCAATTTCAAACTCGTGTTTGACATGCATGCACCTTGCATTGGAAGAATTCATCCGCTACCTTGCCACAATTCGACGAAGACTGGTTTAAGGAAATCCACCTAGAATGTGGTTTTCAACCAATCTAGAGCATTATGATTTGACTTTGATGGTGGCTTCATTCAAACAAGCTTTCATTAATTCATGAATTATTTTTAATTTTAAACTATGGTTTCATTATTCTTTATTTGTTAAAAATTAATTATTTTATTTATGACCACATAATTCCACTTTTGAGTTCTTAAAAAAAAAAATCCACTTTCGAGAATTTTTTTTTTTAATCAAAATTTTCGTGATTTTTAAATTTTTATTTATTAATATTTAATTGTTTTATTTATAAATAACCACCAATTATTATTTGGTATATTTTTTCTGTACGCGCAACATAATAAAAAAATATCCTGGACGATGCAGCCTTTGAAAAGTTGTTGGAAAATTAGAGTTTGTCTCTCGCTGTTATGCTTTTGAAATCTTAGAAGGACTGTGTTTGCTACTGTAAGGCTTGCACTTCCAAGTCCTTTGTTTCTGAAAACAAACAAGCTATCAACCCTTCAATGGCAGCTTCCAACGCTGAGAAAAAACAAGCCACTAAAGATGATTTATCATTGTCGGCTTCTATGAGACAGAAATCCTCTCCAGCTTCTTCTAGGGGCAATAGTCAATGGACATACGAGGTGTTCTTGAGTTTTCGAGGTGAAGATACACACAACAACTTCACTGATCATCTGTATGCTGCTTTGGATCATAAAGGAGTTTACACGTTTAGAGATGATGAAAGACTTGAGAAAGGAAAAGAGATTTCATCTGAACTCTTGGAAGCAATCGAAAGATCAAAGGTTTCAATCATTATCTTATCCAAAAGCTATGTTTCTTCTACATGGTGTTTGGAAGAACTTGCAAAGATTGTTGAGTGCATGAAGGCAAAGGATCAGATTGTTTTGCCAGTTTTTTACAAGGTACTTCCATCAGATGTGAGAAGACAGAGAGGAGCATTCAAGAAAGCCTTTGAGAAACATGAACAACTTTTCAGGGATAACCTGGAGCAAGTGAAGAGGTGGAGATCAGCTCTCACACAGGTTGCCAATCTCTCTAGATGGCATTCAAATGACAGGTAACTTTGTATCTTTAAACTTTAGAGCATTGAAATTCTACGACTTTTGTTGCGTCTGACACTGGTTAGGCTACATAGAAAATTTTCACTAATGCTTCTTTTTGACATAATTTTAACACCTTTACAAGCTTTTCCAAATAGGGTGGCTTGAACAGATCATGCTCTCAAAATATAATGCAAAACATAAATTATTATTTCCTATTAGGGTTTAAATAGTTAGCATTCTTTTTCACTGCAGGTCTGAAGCTAAGTTGATCACTGATATTGTTGACGATATTTGGAAAAGATTGAATCAAATTCAATATTTTCCGAGTGTCGATGGGAGACTCATTGGAATAGATTCTCGTGTGGAGGAGATTTATGAGCTTTTAAAACCTAATATTTTCGATGAAATTCGCTTTGTTAGCATTTTTGGGATGGGAGGAATAGGTAAAACGACACTATTATTATACACTAGAGTTGTATATGAAAGGCTTTCATACAAATATGAAGGTAGTTGCTTTCTTGCCAATATTAGAGAAGTTTTTAATGAAAGGGGCCTTGAAAGTTTACAGTAAATGTTTCTTTATAATAGTAAATGCTTCTCAACCATGAGTAATCTAAGACTCCTTGATATCAATAATGTTCACATTTCTGAAGACCTTGAGTTCCTATTGACTAAGTTATGATTTTTGAAATGGCGGGGCTACCCATTGAAGACGTTGCCTTCCAGTTTCTATCCACAGAAACTTTTTGAACTTAGCTTGTGTTATAGCCACATTGAGTATCTATGGAATGACATTAAGGTACACTACCACAATTGTTTTTTAAAACATAATAAAGGTCATGAAAACTAGTTTTTGATTAATTTAGTTTTTGTTTCTACAGTCTTTCAGAGAACTAACAACTATTGAGCTCAATTACTCCCAAACCCTTGTTAGAACCCCAGACTTTATAATGATTCCAAACCTTGAGAGGCTGGATCTTCAACACTGTACAAGATTGCTTGAAGTTCACCAATCCGTTGGATTTCTCAGAAGGCTTGTTGTATTGAATTTGAATAAATGTGAAAATCTTGTAAAATTTCCAAGCGACGTCTGTGGGTTAAAGTCTCTTCAAATTCTTAATCTTCATAACTGCTCAAAACTAGAAAAGCTGCCCCTCAATTTGGAAGAAATCGAGCATTTAGAGGAGCTACATATCGCTGGGATTGCTATGAGACAAGTACCATCATCCATTGCACAATTAACGAACCTTAGAACATTGTCATTCCGTGGATGTAAAGGAGGACCACCGAAAACTTGGAGTTCTTTTCTGTTTTCACGATTGTTGCCAAGTAGAAAGCCTAACTCTATGTGTTTGTTGTTGCCTCCTCTTGCAAGTTTGTCCTCTTTGCAAACATTAGATCTCAGTGACTGCAATCTTTTGGAAGGAGCATTGCCGAGAGATTTGGGCTCCTTATACTCCTTAAGAGACTTAAATATCAATCGGAACAACTTTGTTAGCCTACCAGACACCATCTGTCAATTATCTAAACTTGAAATTCTTTGCTTGCAGAAATGTTATAGGCTTCAGTCATTGCCAAAGCTTCCACCTGAATTAATATTTGTACAGACAGATGATTGTACTTCCTTGAAAACAATATCAAGTTTACTAGAACTCACCTCTTTAGCGATTGGACTACAATTTCTCAATTGCTTCAGCCTGGTTAAGACTCAAGGCAACAACAAAGACAGTTTGGCAATTATGTTGCTGAAACATTGGCTTCAGGTTTCTCTTTCCTAAACAATCATCTAATATCTTTCCTTCAAATGTTTTAGCATTTGTCTTCTATATTCACTAATCATATCAATTTCTGAGTCCTGTTGCTGTGGCACGTTTCTGTTTTATTATATTGATAGATTCAGATTTTTTTAATATGACATTTTCTATTGCAACTAAGTGTTAGAAACAATCACGATCCCTTTTCACGAAGACTCTCTTCTGGTTTTGAATTTTATATTCGTCTCCCAGGAAGTGAAATTTCAAAAATTTTCAATTGTCAGAATGAAGGGAATGTAATAAGTGGAAGACTACCTGATGGCTGGTTCAATGATGAATTTATCAGATTTGCTCTGTGTGGTGTGTGTTCACCCTGTGATCATTCAGATGGTTCAATGACAACTGCTGATGATTTTGATGCCCATTTCTCAACTATCAAGTCCGATCATCTTTGGTTGGCCTATTTATCACCCTATTCATCTTACGAGGTAGCACGTGATCCACTAAAAGGTCATATTGTTTGCTTTGACTTCACTAATGAAAAAGGATATTTGGTGAAGACGTGTGGCTTTCGTCCACTTTACAAGCACGATGTAGAGTATCTTGACGACTTATCAGCAACGGATGTTGAAATTCCCAAGGTCCAAGAGTTTTATTTGGGTGATTGCTGTAGGTTGGGTTGGGTTTCTCTGCCTTATAGACTAAACTGCAGCGGATTGACAAAAAATCATCCTGGTCCTGGATTCTCTTTTGTGTTTTGGGAGTTGTGAGCGTTATGATGCCAATTCAAGAGGAACATTAGCAAGAATGTATTCAGAAATGTATTCAGCCCAATACGGTCTATGAGATTATATATGAGGTGTGAAAGTGAATTTAGAAGTGATGTGCCTCATAATTGATAAATATAATTTATATATATTTATTATCCTTAAATATATATTTATTAGTCCAATTTTATTTTAAATTTATTTTAATTAGTTATGTTTTTGGTGAAACTACTACCAGAAATGTAGTTTTTTACAACATTCAACTTGCAATATTTTATTAAAAATGCCGGAACTGATAACAATTACAAGATTTTCTACAGAAAATGCCAAAAAAAATAAAAATAAAAAGATGAAAGTTGTTACAGGATTTTAAATATGTTGGTATTGAATTCATTTACAAAAATTTTAAAATATTATGATGCTAAAATTGTATAATAAAATGATCGTTTTTCTCGTTTTATTTCTTTCCAAAGCGTCCGACCCCTCGCTCTTGGCATCCTCCAACGCCTAGCAGCTCTGGTGGCTCGCGGAAGGCGATCGTGTTCTTTTTGTTTTTTTTTATTTAATTTTATAAATTAAAATCGAGCTTGAAAGGGGTTGTATGCTGATATGAGTCAAATTGGGGAATTTTTGGGTCTGAATTATAGTTATGTGTGTGTGTGTGTGCATTCTTGGCTCTGTGTGAATGAGAAAGTGTATTGAATTGAAAACTTCTATTGGTGGGAATAGAGGGACTGGATAATATTAGGTTAGTGAGCTTAAAAAATTTTGAAAGAGAGGGCTGCTTTATTGTGGTCCTTGCTTTTCTTTTTGTAATTTTTTTTTTTTTTTTGTGAGTATGCTTGAAGGTCCACTTTTTGGTCTTACAGAGTGATCAATATGATATTATGATCTGTTTGTTTAGCTATGCTGTTTTGTTGGGCCATGAAAATTCATTTTTAGATGGGGTTTAAGATATATTTATAGTTATATATTGAGAATTGGTATATGCTTTTTGAGAGATGGGTGAGTTGGTTGACTCCTGTAGATAAGTGTGTACTAATTTAAAAGATAAATTTTGATGCATACATGTTCTTTTACCAGTTGGCTGTTTAGAAATTTAGTATTTTTAAAAGCTGTGTTACAATTGTCCATTATCAAGTGGATTAGTTTATATTTCTGCAACAGCTATGTTGCTACTGAGCTTAGCTTTTGGTTAAAATTATTGCAGAGATATGCTTAGCTTGACCTTGGGGAATCATTTGAGTAAATCCGAGCAGACCTAAATTGTTTTAAGTTCATTAGCAACTTTTCTTTAAATTATGAAGCTTTTTAGAAATCTTTCTTAGTACCTCTTCCCTTGGAGATGATCTTTAATGAAAATAGAAATCAGATAGATTTGCTTAAATTTAGTTAAATCTCTTTAAAATCCTCTGAAATTTAGTATTGTCAATGTTGAAGCTGAGAAAGAAGCCTGTGCTGTTAATGATCACCATGCTCATGATCATAATCATATATTAATATTGGAATATACATCCATTGGGTTTAATACTAAACTGATATTTTGAGAAGATTAGCCCTAAAGTACCACGTAATCCTGCATGTAGCAGTCACTGTTTCTGTGTCATTTCAATTCATCTTTTGGCAAATGTTTGATTCATCAACCTGGGCATATTTAGATGAGTCTTTTGTTCAGGTTTTAAGTGAGGCTAATGGACATACGTACTCAACTAATAGGACTTCAATCCAACTAATTGCTGTCAGCTATGCTCCACTGTGTAGAGGCCTGTTACATCTTCTCTTCCCTTTAAAATGGATTCTTCCCTTTATATAATTTTGGCTTTTAATTTTGCTTTGTTATAGCGTTATAGCAGAAAATGAAATTAATTTAATTTGTTCTAGTCTATCATTTTGAAATCCGCTTCATCGGTTTGACCATGTTCATGTCTATTCAATCTATTTCCTTGCTTTGAATTCCATGTGTATTGAAGGAATATATATATATATATATTCATGATTTTGGCTTTTAATTTTGCTATGTCATAACATTCAATAGCAGAAATGAATTCTGTGCAGACTTCCTCAGCAATCAACACAAAGACGCTTGTCCAACGGTGAGCCCAGTAGTGCAGAGCAGGAACAGAGAGCTGTGCAGCAAAAAGAATAGCAAGTCAGGAAGAACAGACGAGGACCCCAGTCCAGAAGCTCTATATATATATAGGTGGGCGTAATTTACCCGCACATATAGGTGGGTGTAACTGAAATTGTCCACATTGTGGACATTGCAAGTCCAATCGTTGCTTGCTTTGTGAGAAAGCAACAGGTGTGTTTGACTATTGTATCAAACAATTAGTGAGAAAGTGTCATGTTTTTTTACTATTCTGTTCTGTTAGTGCCAACTTTTGTGAAGATACTTCTGCCTAAAAACCATTTTATGAAGCATTCATTGGATACTTCGTTCTAATTCAGTAAACTTTATTTTAAACAAAATGTTTAACTCTCATCCGAAAAGGACTAGGAAAAAAGTAATTTTTAATTTCTGATAAACTTTGCATTTGCTACTTGAAAAAAGGCTTTGGACAATACCGAAAACACTTGTTGAATGACATGTCTCAGGAGCTGCTGACATGGAATTGAAGTTGTCAAAGTTTTGTTAGACTTGATCTAGTCTTCAGCTATTTTTTTGGAAATTTCTGTTATGTAACGTGCATAAGATTTGGTTGCATTTTTTTATTTATGTTTTTTATGTTTTTAAATAAATTGTATAAATAAGTGTTTTGATGATCAATAAAATTATGCTTTTGGAAGTCTTAAAAAAACTAACAAATTGGTATCAGAGCCCCAGTTCTTGAGAGATCTGCAAGGTTGAGTGAGCCTGACTGTTTACTTTAAACACTTACCATCTACCCTATTCAAAACACAGAAGCCTACAACCAACTCAGGATGAATTCAGAAGCTTCATCAAATGCAATACCACCTCCAGTATTTGATGGAATGAATTATCAAATGTGGGCTATCCGAATTGAGGCCTACCTTGATGCCAATGATTAGTGGGAAGCCACTGAAAATGAATATGTAGTTCCACCTTTGCCTGACAATCCAACTATGGCTCAAATAAAAAATCACAAGGAGCTAAGGCAAAGGAAATCAAAGGCAAAAGCTAGCTTATTTGTAGCTGTTTCATCCACAATTTTCACCAGGATCATGACACTAAAAACAGCAAATGAAATTTGGAACTTCCTGAAGAAGGAGTATGAAGGAAATGATCAAGTCAAAGGTATGCAAGTTCTGAATCTGATCAGAGAGTTCGAGATGCAAAGAATGAAAGAATCAAAGACAATCAAGGATTACTTTGACAGACTCCTTGACATCGCTAACAAAGTAAGGCTTCTTAGTACTGATTTTTCTGATTCTAGAATAGTTCAAAAAATCCTTGTAATAGTTCCTGAAAAGTTTGATGCCACAATATCATCTCTAGAAAACTCAAAAGATGTGTCAAGTATTACCTTGGCAGAAGTATTGAATGCATTACAGGCTCAAAAACAAAGGAGACTTATGAGGCAAGAAGGATCTGTGGATGGTGCATTTCAAGCTATATCATAGAAAAGTATGTACAACATAGAGAAGCAAAACAGCAACAATAATAGCAGCAACAACACTACATTTTCACCATGTCCTTACTGCAAAAAAAACCAATCATCCACAAAAAAGGTGTTGGTGGAGGCCAGATATAAAATGTCATAAGTGTGGTCAGTTGGGGCACGTGGAAAGAGTATGCAAATCTCAACAGCAGCAAGGAGAAGCCAAGACTGTTTCTGAACAACCACAAGAGGAGTAACTGTTTGTGGCATCATGCTTTGCTACTAGTAGCTTAACAAAAAGTTGGCTTATAGATAGTGGTTGTACAAACCACATGACTTATGATCAAGAGATTTTCAAAGAGCTTGACAAAACTGCCACTTCTAAAGTTAGAATTGGAAATGGAGCATATCTTGCAGTAAAAGGCAAAGGAACAGTGGCAATTGAAGGTCATACAGGTTTGAAATTAATTTCTAATGTCTTATATGTTCCTGAAATTAATCAAAACCTTTTAAGTGTTGGTCAGCTACTGGAAAAAGGATATAGGGTGCTATTTGAGGACAATCATTGCTTGATTACTGATGCACAAGGCAGAGAGGTGTTTAAAGTCCAAATGAAAGGGAAAAGCTTTACCTTGAATATGATAGAAGAGGAGCAGGCTACAGTACACAAAGAAGACAGCAATACAATGTTTTGGCATAAAAGATTGGGGCACTTTCATCATAAGGCCCTACTTTTTATGAAGAAGAACAATCTTGGGGAAGGCTTGCCTGAATTAGAAGAGAAGCTTCTTACTTGTGCAGCCAGTCAGTATGGAAAGTTGACAAGGCTCCCTTTTCCACAAAACAAGGCATGAAGGGCTACACAAAAACTGCAGTTGGTACACACAGATGTAGGAGGACCTCAAAAAACACCATCATTGAATGGCAGTAAGTTTTATATTGTTTTTATTGATGATCACACAAGAATGTGTTGGATTTATTTCATGAAATTTAAATATGAGGTTGCTGACATCTTTTGGAAGTTTAAAGCTTGGGTGGAAAATCAAAGTAGATGCAAAATGCAGGTGATCAGATCTGATAATGGAATTGAATACACTTTAGAAAAATTTAAAAAGTTTTGTGAGAATGCATGCATTGAGCACCAACTAACAGCACCTTATACCCCTCAACAGAATGGGGTGGTTGAGAGAAAAAACAGAACACTTATGGAGATGACAAGGTGTTTGTTGCATGACAAAGGGCTGCCAAAGAAACTCTGGACTGAAGCTGCAAACACAGCAGTTTTTTTGCTGAACAGATTGCCAACAAAGGCTTTGCAACAAAGAACTACATTTGAAGAATGGTATGGCTATAAACCAAGGCTGCAAAATTTAAAAACATTTGGTTGTCTTTGTTTCTCTTATATTCCTCAGGTTAAGAGAGACAAATTGGAAAAGAATGCAGAACCTAGGATCTTTATAGGCTACAGTTTAGTTTCAAAAGCCTACAGGATTTATCTTCCACAAAACAACAAAGTAATTGTTAGTAGAGATGTCCAATTCTTTGAGTCAGATTGCTGGAGCTGGGAGAATAGTATGAAACTTGAGTTCCAGGAGGAAAATGATGATATTGATGACGAACGTATCAGGGGAACCAAATCACTCACTGACATCTATCAAAGGTGTAATGTTGTTATAATAGAGCCTGCAGGATATGAAGAAGCTGAAAAAAACCAAAAATGAATGTCTGCAATGAAGGAGGAGCTTGAGATGATTGAGAAAAATCATACTTGGATTCTAGTGGACAGACCTACACATAAAAAGACAATAGGAGTTAAGTGGGTTTATAGAACCAAACTCAATCCTGATGGTTTTATAAACAAACACAAGGCAAGGCTGGTCGTTAAAGGATATGCTCAAATGTTCAGGGTGGATTTCTCTGAGACTTTTGCCCCAGTTGCTAGATTGGATACTATAAGAATGTTGATGGCCCTTGCAACTCAAAAGGGCTGGAATATACACCAGATGGATGTCAAATCTGCCTTCTTGAATGGATACTTGGAGGAAGAAATTTTTATGGAGCAGCCTGAAGGTTTTGTTGTTCAAGGAAAAGAGGAGAAAATATATCTACTGAAAAAGGCTCTATATGGTTTAAAGCAAGCACCAAGGGCTTGGTACAGCAGGATTGATGCACATTTGTTAGACTTGGGTTTTACAAAAAGCCTAAGTGAATTTACTCTCTATCTCAGGAAGGTTAATGATGAAATAGTTGTGGTATCCCTATATGTTGATGATTTGCTTGTTACAGGAAGTAGTATTGAGCAGATTGACTCTTTTAAAAGGGACATGAAGGATGTTTTTGAGATGACTGATCTTGGGAAGATGACATTCTTCCTTGGCATGGAAGTTCAACAAAAGCAGAATGAGATCTTCATATATCAGCATAAATACGCCAAGGAGATTCTCAAAAAATTCAACATGGAGGAATGCAAGCCAACTACAACTCCAATGAATCAAAGGGAGAAGTTCTGCAAAGAAGATGGAGCTACAAAGGTTGATGAAAGGCTTTACAGAACCTTAATAGGCTACTTGATGTACCTAACTACAACCAGACCAGATATTGTGAATGTTGTAAGTATACTCTCAAGGTACATGCACTATGCTAGTGAAATTCATTTTCAAGTAGCAAAAAGAATTGTTAGATATATCAAGGGCACGATTGACTATGGTTTGAGGTTCTATCAAGTTAAAAGTTTCACACTCCATGGTTATTCTGATAGTAATTGGGCTGGTTGTGTTGATGACATGAGAAGCACTTCAGGTTATTGTTTTAGCTTTGGTTCTGCTATTTTCTCATGGTGTTCTACGAAGCAAGAAATCATAGCTCAATCCACAGCAGAAGCAGAATATATAGCTGCCACTGCTGCAGTGAATCAAGCTCTCTGGATTAGAAAATTAATGGCAGACCTGCATATGGAGCAAAAGGAAAGCAAGCAGATACTTGTAGACAACCAAGCTGCAATTTCAATTGCAAATAATCCAGTGTTTCATGGAAAAATAAAACATTTCAAGTTGAAACTTTATTTCCTAAGAGAGGTCCAAAAAGAAGGAGAAATACAATTGGTCTACTGCAAAACAGAAAATCAAAATGCTAACATCCTGACCAAGGCACTTTCAAAAGCCAAGTATGAGTTCTTGAGGCAAAGGCTTGGAGTCTACAGCTCCAGAGCCAAGGCAGAGTGTTGAATGACATGTCTTAGGAGCTGCTGACATGGAATTGAAGTTGTCAAAGTTTTGTTAGACTTGATCTAGTCTTCAGCTATTTTTTTGGAAATTTCTGTTATGTAACGTGCACCAGATTTGGCTGCATTTTTTTATGTTTTTCCTGTTTTTAAATAAATTGTATAAATAAGTGCTTTGATGATCGATAAAATTATGCCTTTGGAAGTCTTAAAAAAACTAACTACACTCCAAGTTGATATAATTTACATCTCTTCGTACAGTCAGTTAGTGAATTCAATACAGCGACAAAAGAAAGTAATCTAAGTTTGCATTTACATGAGACAAGATTCAAGATTACAACAAACATGCAGTAGAGAAACAGCTACGTACCTTGTAATAAAAGTTCCATTACTAAATCTACCTACAGCCTCAAAGTATCATGATCCGATATTGTCTCCTCTGACGACGCATCCGGTATTGTCTCCTCTGATGACGCATCACTCTTCAGTTTTTCTGACTGAGGGAAGGATGAAACGTTGTCAGAAAGAGTTGGCGGCATTGCTGGCCTCGAAGGTGGGCAATGGCAAGTCACTGCTTCTCTAACCCAGAGGGGTAAATTACTGTTGCTTGATGAACTAGTGGCAGGATTATTGATCCATAATGGATCACACCTCATGTTCTTGCTTCCCATATATATAAAGGAACCACCCTGATCAAGTATTTCCCTTTTAAAATCAAGAAGAGTACCCCTTGGATAAATAAAGAGTCTCCTGATCTGTTCAGTAACATTGCTTTGGAGGTCTGTGAAGCTGAAATGTGGCCTGTCTAACACACTGCCGTGTCTGCGAGAATAGACATCACCCCGTGAAAGTTGGGTTCTATCCATCATACTTTCTCTCCGTGGTCTTCTTTTGTGATGCAAGAAGGCATCATCACAGCCCAAAGAATTAGCTTCTGATTCTGCATATTTTAATAGTGAAACACATGCTTCATTCGAAAGTTTAGATAGTTCTTCCTGCCACCGCTCAGCGAGATCTCTGGCTCTACAGCTGATTACTTTCACTTCCTAATGTATGATTATTATTTTCCCCCCACATAATGCAGGTTGTTAACGGGAGAACGTCTTGCTTTTATTCTTATGAAAACAGCTGGGTTTTCTGATGTAATCTTGGCAGAGCACCCAGGAGAAGATTCAACATTATTTCTACAGATCAGTGTATCTCCAAGTACCTCTGTGGTGCAAGCAAGTATTAGATATACCAAAACTGTCAATTATTGTTTTGTTTATTTTTGAATGAGAGATCTCATGTGATAGAACAGTATGACTTCTACCTAAAGAGTCTATTGAGTCTGGAAGAGAAAGTATAGGTTCAACATAAAAAGTTTGGTTCTGAGAATCTGAGTTGATATCAACAGTAGAGTCACATGCACCACATAAATCTGCAAAACACACACTCACCACAGTTACTTAGATGGAGTTGAGCAATGAAATCCTATATTTATGACTTTGTAAAGTATGTAACAGAAACTGCGACTTCATGGTCACAGCAAGTCCTGTCAAGCAACAGACTATTGACTCAAGTTGACGCCTATGTTTTTGACAGGCTAAGTATTTTACCCGGGGGAGTAATAGAGATCTTCAAACAAGGTAGCAATTCTTCGTTAATCAATTCAGGAACTATTCTTGTTTTCACATCATCACTTGACAGGACTTGAGACTCAGTTGTAACACATGCCCCAAATTCGTGGATCCCAGATTTTTCATCCACAATTATGCTACCAAAGGTGCAAGCTTTAATTGCATCACTTAAAGGAGCTTTTTGTACATCCACGGCAACTTTGGAACTCTGGCATGGTACTTGTCCAGCATTAGGAGTGGCAATCCTTGGATGCGTTCTGACGATCATGCGACCTATTACTCTCACATGTCAATCTGTTTAAGATAATATAAAATTTGTTACAATAGAATGTCGAGAACTTTGACTTATGTATTAACTTGCCAGAGTTTATCTGATCATACATCTCAGTTTCCAAAGCTGGTCCTGCATCAGCATTTACTGAATCAGCCTCCACCTGTCAGAAGATGAATAAATCGAGCAATTCCCTTAAAAAGCAAGAAAAAATAGGTTTAGAGTGTCAATACAATTTTGGATTATACACTGCTACATTACTAGTGCATCCAGCAAAATGGAAAGAGGATGGCTCTGCCATTTTACAAGTTTCAATATTTATTTTCTAAAACTTCTTTGTCACATAAATATGACAAACGACTGGAAATACGTTCACTTGCTATGTTACACCTATACTTCACCAGACATTATAGAATTAATCTACAACATGCAATTTTATGTGGCTTTAGCATGTTAAATTCAGGAGAGAGTAACAGCAGATTTTTCGAGTTTGTTAGTTACAGACGACTCCTTTTTGCCAGCTTCTTTTCGGGTTCTTCATATTTAAGCAATAATCCAAAGATCTTTCCCTTTCTTTAGTTCCCTTCAATTCAATGTTTATTAATTTTATTGCTCATCTTAAGCCCTTCACCTACATGAGAGTCTAATAAGCACCTAACCACCAATGTAAGAAGTCCATCTATTTTGGAAAGGTTTTACCTTCTGAATACTAACAGGAGAAAAAGAGATATTCAACCATAATAATTCCACAAAGCTGTACCATCGGAAAGTATCAGATGGAAAGCCAAACAAAATCTTCATTATTTGTCATTTGTATTTTGGAAAAAGTAAAAGAACCAAGAAAACATTTCAACTATGCATATCAAGAAGTTTTGTATCAGAGAAGAAATGCATACTTTATCTTGATTGTGACAGTGCATAATTTTTGTATCCAGATTTTCCCCTGGCAGCTCCAGATCTGTTAAAAGATATGTTGAGCTGTCTTTATGATATTTTGCTTCACAAGAAGTAGGTAATTGAATGTGCAACACCACTGCTCCAGCTAGCAAGCTGTGAACAATCTTTTTCCTCAGTGAATGATCTTTTTGGTGCATCAGTCTGATCTATATCCTTTTTCCTTTTATATTTACGACTGAAAGTAATCGATGGAGTGATCATTTTGGTTTGCACAGGAATTTCACCACATGAGTTGGTGAACTTATCTTTGGAGATTTCCAAGTTTGAAGTTTTTGACAAGTACAAACCATCAAGTAGCCAGCTACATTTGTTTCTTGTCATGTTTAGTTGAATGCTAATGAATTTTGTTGACTAGACCCATCCTAACTCTTCTTTCAAGTTGAGAAGAATCTCGTGAAAACTTATGAACTTCATTTTGACATTTATCTTAAGTCTAGAAGGATGTCGTGAAAACTAAAATTTTTTTAATTGAAAACAGGATTTACTAGAAACATTTTAAAAAGTCATCGTAAATCTAATAGTCACTTTATAAATCTAAATTAAACAAATAAAATATTTGTACGTTCCTCCTATTGGACTCCTAGATTGTATATATAAAATATTCATAAAATGTCTGAAAAAGATATTTCATTTGTAAAACCATTCTTAAAATACATTTAAGAAATGTGGTTGACAAAAATAATATATATTAATGAAAAATGTTTATTGATAACACTAAAATATATCATTATTTTGTACCTATTTTCCTAATTTTTATGATGAATTCTTGATGAATTGTGTTAATTATTTAGTATTTTTATTTGTTTTTATGTAATTGGTGAGATATGAGTAAAAATTATCAAATGGGAGAGATATTGAATTGTTTTAAGGAAAAATCATGGGCTAAATCCATTACAAGAAATTATGTCATGACCATTGGCTGCATGTACATTTGATTAATAAAATTCCATGCACTTTAATCTCACGCATTTTAATTCATTTTAAACCATGAAATTGCATGTGTTAATTCGTGGGGTATGTTTATGTAAGGACAACGTGCATGTTTGATTTTGATTATTAAATTCAAGCACCTACATGTTATTTGTTTTATTCATATCTGTCTTACTCTTGCAAATTGAATGTTTTTTTTATCTTAGGGTCGTTTGTTTTTTTGTCTAAAGACTTAATAGTGTTGTTGAAGATTGAAACTCAAAATTTGAATAACATATTTGTTTTTTTTTTTTTTTTGTACCTTTAAATATATTGTAAACTTGTTTATTTTTAAAGTTAAAATTATCTGAAAACTAGTAATTTAATATTTATACCCTTTCAACTATTTGTTGTTACAAAATTTTAATTAATTTAATACAAACAACTGAAAATAATTAATTAATTAAATGCTAAAACTTTTTTTATATACATATTAATAATATTTTATTCATAATTAAAATATGATTAAAAAATATAATAATATTAACCATATTTATTTATTAATATATTAGTATATTTAAGAAAACAACAAGAAAATGAATGTTTAAATTATAAATTAAAATATATTAATTTAACTTCAAAACAATTTGAAACGAAATGTATTTAGACTTTTCTTTTCAAATATATTTTTTGTAATTATCAAGAAAACATAAAGAAAATTTGAGTAATATAAAATTAGGGTAAATTTTAAATTATGTTATTTTAGGGAGAATAGATTTAGTATAAAAGCTTTAAATATCATTAAATGATTTTTAATTAAGTGAAAAGTTAAAAACTTTTACTAAATTTTTTCAGTTGTTTTTGAATAGTTTTAAGTGATTTGATTATTTAGAAAAAAAAAAAAAAAAAAAAAACTTAATTGGTATAATCCAATACTATTAGATTTTAAAAGGAAAAAACAAACAATCCCCTGGATTATTTTAATGAACAATTGTATGATTGTTGCAGTAAATAACTTGCATATGAATTGAAGACAAAGTTAAGTAATGAACTTTGAAGAAGCCAAGCCAAGCTCATACTACGAAAATCAAGCCAACATCAAGCTCATGAAAGTCACATGAAAGACAAAAGCAAGTTTCAAAGTAGAAAAAGCATGTTGCAGGATGTAAAGGAAGAAACAAGTAGCGACAACAACCTGCCACAATTGATGCAGGTTGTTGACATAAGTTCAGAAGCTACGCCTAAATGCTGCAACTTAATCACTCGTTTTAGGCGCTTGTTTTGATCATGCAACTATAAACTGTGACTTTGTTCTGAATTCCAATTTTGGTCTGGCCCATTAATTGTTGCAATAAATTCTTTCATATTGCCGACTAGGAAATTGTTTTAAATTGTCTACGCACACCACAATAAAACGGTACAGTAATACCGGACTATCCACTAAAGGCCCGATATGGATAATCAGCGAAAATAATAATAAAAGTGATGGTGACAATATCCGCACTGGGCGCAAAGCAACCCAGTATGGAAAATAAAACATCCATATTGGGTACCACATTGCCCAATATGGATATGATTATTTCTTATAACTATACCGAGCACTCGACCCGTTCGGTATGGATAAATAGAATAAATAGGATTATCCATACCAGACGGGTCGGGTGCCCGGTATGGTTAAAATTTTTTTCAAAATGATTAAAAATACGGATTATCTATACCGGGCTCCCGACCCCTCCGATATAGATAATCCGTAATTCATACCGGGCAAGTCGGGTGCTCGGTATTGATTAAAAATGTAAAAAAATATTATAAAATCCATACCGAGCACCCAACCCGCCCGGTAAGGATTACGAATTATCCATACCGGGTAGGTCGGGCGCCGGTATGGATAATCCATATTTTTTAAAAATTTTAAATACCCAGGATTATCCATACCTGCCGCCCGACCCGTCCGGTATGAATAACTTGGGTATATTACCCACCCGTACATGATCTCTCCTCATTTCCTCCATTTTCTTTCTCTCTCTATCTCTTTCTCACTTATTCTCTTTCTACAAACCCTAGATGCTGCTACCATTACCTTCCCCGCCCCATCGGTCGCCATCTGAGGTCGTCATCGTCGCTCTCCGTCGCCGACCCACTGGTGACACGTGCATTCTTCTTGTCTTCTCCTTTTCGTGCGGTGGTTCTTCTTCTTCTTGGTGTCCTCTTCTTCTTCTAAGGTCCATCTTCTTCTCATTTTCTTCTTCTTCAGCTTCTTAGTCTTCATATGGAGGTTTTCATGGAGGGGAATGGGATAGCCAGACTGCCATCCGACAGCTGGAGCGGCAGTCCTACAGTCACAATTTTTTTTTTCAATTTTTGACATATATTTTTTTTAATTTTTGCAGCTTATTTGCCCATCTTGTGCGATTTTGGGAACATTATCCTCGCCGATTGGATCCTCCTATGCTGTTTTAAATAATTTGTCAAAGAGGTATGGACTTTAGTGTGGTGGATTGTGTTCAAAATATTGAATTTGGAATTATTACATACAAATATTTAGGATTTTGAATTTTGGATGATGATATGGTGTATATGTGATGTTTGTGGAAAAATTTATGAGTTGGAGTTATTGTTTAATTGCATTTTGGAGTATAGATTTGTTTGTGGTTGATTATATTCGAAATGTTGAGTTTGGAATGTTGAGTTCAAAATGTTGATGTTGAGTTTGGACTTTAGTGAGGTGGATTGTGAATGAAATGTTGAGTTGGATTTGAACAACATATAGTTCTTGTCTTGAATTTCAAAATATACTTTTGTATTATCGTTCATTAATTGTTTTCATAGACTTTATTTCACAATATAGTATTGGCATTTAAGCTATATATATATTGTTATTGAACATAAACAAATTATAACATAATTTGGTTACATTTATAATAGATGTAAAAAAATTGTTTGATGAAATACCTCAAAGAAAACTTTGTTAAATGAAATATAACAAAAACAACTTATGAAACAAAGTTCAAATTAAAAATGATTTTTGGTATGTTAGAACTACGTGTTGCCTTATTTATAGTATTACACTTTTTTAAAACCAAAAACAAACTTGACTACTTTTTTTTTTAAAGATTTGATTTTTATTCAATAAGAAAACAACAGTACAAGTTACAACAAAAGTATATATGTATTTAAAATTCAACTTAACAATTTTCATTCATTCATTAATTAGAAGTGAAAATTAAATTTTTTTGGTGTGATATTAATTTTTATTTATATAAATTATTAGTGTTTATAATCAATTGGGTGTAGATGCCAAGAAAATGTTTAGTTTGTTAACTATAGCATATAGTTTTGTCCATCTTTTTTTTTTTTTTTTTTTAAATATAGTTTTGTCCTTTTAAGTAATTGTATCTATGGTTATTTTAACAATAAAAATTTTTATCCAAACATGGGTGTGCCAATAACTTTTTTGGGTGGCAATAGTACCACCTTTATTAGAATCATCATAATCAGAATAAAATTAGTGCAACCAATATGTTACTTTCAAATGTATATAATTTTGAGCCAAACTTCCCTTTTAAAGTTTTATTTGATTTGTTGAATTTGATAAAGATATTAATATATATATTGGTTATAACATAATTTTATTTCTTTTATTATAACAATAGTTATTGAATATAAACAAATTATGTAACGTCCATAAAAAAAAAAAAAATAGTGTTGAATGTGAACTAGTAATGGAAGTGAGATTCTTAGATCTACAATAGTTGTGTTTGGAATTATTACGAGTATATATTTTTTTTACATTTTGAATTTTGGATGATGATATGACGTATATATGATGTTGGTGGGAAAATTTATAAGTTGGAGTTATTGTTTAATTGCATTTTGGAGTATGGACTTTAGTGTGGCAGATTGTGTTCGATATGTTGAGTTTGGAATTATTATGTAAAGATATTTATGATTTTTAATTTTGGATGATAATATGACTTATATATGATGTTGGTGGGAAAATTTATGAGTTGGAGTTATTGTTTAATTGCATTTTGGAGTATGGACTTTAGTGTGGCAGATTGTGTTCGATATGTTGAGTTTGGAATTATTATGTAAAGATATTTATGATTTTTAATTTTGGATGATAATATGACGTATATATGATGTTTGTGGGAAAATTTATGAGTTGGAGTTATTGTTTAATTACATTTTCTATTATTGAATGGAGTCCATATTGATTTTTGAGTTATTCGTAAAAATATATAATTGTTTTGTGGTGTTATTAATGATTATGATGGTATAATTACATATTGTTTTATTGAATATGAAACTTGCACAGCGGAAGTGTAGTATATACTTATTTGTTTTGGAAATTTCATATTTACTAGATTTCAAATAGAATTTGAAGCTAAAGATAATGGATAAGAATGGATAAATACATGTTATTAATTCTTCATTGGTGTATAACTATTCATTATTTGGAACTTTTATAATTTAATGTAGTTTAACATTATGTTATTATGTGTTTTTTTTTTTAGTGTTAAATACGGAAATAATGAATAACAAGTGGTTAAAATTTTCAAGGTTAATATCCTAAACTCATTAAATTGAGGCATAAGATTTAAACTTGTAGTATTTTAATAATTTTATTTTTCGTTTTTCAACTTTTAGAGTGTCGAAAGAATATAGGAAAGGAGCTAAGAAATTTGTTGAGGTCGTAAACAAACATTCAATAAATTCTGGTTTCATCCCTTGTCCTTGTATAAAATGTCTCAATGGGAGTTATCATGACACTAAGATAGTGTATGAACACTTGTTTATTAATGGGATGGATCCTCAGTATACAACTTAGCTCATGCATGGGGAACCCCTGAAAACTTCCACACATGTTGAAAACACTTCAAATACATTTAGAATGTATAGTGATGCAAATCTTGAAACTCATTGTAATGTTGAATCGGATGTTGAAGTAAGAGAGGAAGATATAACTGCTATTTTGGAAGATTTTAAAACTCCTTTATATGAAGATTGTTCAAAGTATACAAAATTATCGGCTATTGTAGCTTTATATAAACATAAAGCTACTTATGGTCTATCCGACAAGGGGTTTGATGAACTTCTTAATATCGTTCGAGATATGTTGCCGTCAGATAATGTTCTACCAGAATCATTTTACTCAACAAAAAAATTGTTGAAAGCGTTTGATTTAGGATATGAGAAAATTCATGCATGTATAAATTATTATTGTCTGTTTAAAAATGAATTGGAGCATCATGAAGAATATCCAAAATGTGGTGCTTGTAGATGGAAAGTAAACGAAGTTACGAAAAAAATTCATAAGGGAGTACTGGCTAAAGTACTTCGATACTTTCCAATCATACGATGGTTTAGAAGAATGTTTACATCAATAGAAATGGCTAATGACTTGAGATGACATTCTACCCATACAAGCCAAGATAGAAAGATACGACATCTTGTTGATTCTGAAGCTTGGAAGACTATAGATACGAAATGGCCATCTTTTGCTTCAGAGCCACGCAATTTGAGGTTGGGTTTAGCTGCGGATGGATTTAATCCTTTTAACAACCTAAGCATCTCTTACAGTTGTTGGCCGGTTGTGTTAGTTACATACAATCTACCTCCCTAGAAGTGTATGTTGAAAGACAATTTGATGCTAACACTATTGATTCCAAGAAAAAAACAATCAGGGAATGATATTGATGTATACTTGCAGCCACTTATCGAAGATTTAAAGGTGTTATGACACTCAGGAGTACAAGTGTATGATTCATCTACTAAGTCCTCCTTCAACTTAAAAGCTATCTTAATGTGGATCATCAATGATTTCCCTATGTATGGAAACTTAGCAAGATGTTGTGTAAAAGGTGAATATGTTTGTCCTATATGTGGGTTGAATGTACATTCACAAAGATTGAAATATAGTAATAAGCATGTATATATGGGTCATCGGTGATTTCTTCCAAAGAATCATGTTTTTCGAAAGAAGAAATCGTGGTTTAATGGGAAACAAGAAATAGATAATCCTCCAGAGATTATTGATGGTAAACAAGTTTGATTTGCATGTGCGAAAATTGAAAATGATTGGGGAAAGAAAGGAAAAGGGAAAAGGAAGAGAAAATGACATCCTATATGAAAAAAAAAAAATCGATATTTTTTTATCTTCCGTATTAGGAGGTAAGATTTTTAAATCAATAAATAATGTAACTTTTTGTAATATATTTAACATTACCTTAAATTTATCATTGTTGATTTTTACAGGATTTGTGCTTGCATCATAATTTGGATGTAATGCACATTGAAAAAAATATTGGTGAGAGTCTCGTTGGTACATTGTTGGACATCCATGGAAAGACTAAGGATGGTGTTAATTCTCGTAAAGATCTAGAAGACATTGGGATTAGATAAGACCTTCATATAAAAGATGATGGAGATAAACTGTATTTGTCTGCAACACCACACACTCTATCAAAGGTAGAAAAACAATAATTTTGTAAGAGGTTGTTCAATTTAAAATTGTCTGATGGTTATGCTGCTAACATATCTAATTGCATTTCATTGAATGAGTGCAAGATAGTTGGGCTTAAGTCTCATGACTATCATGTATTGATGCAACATTTGTTATCGGTGGCAATGTGAGGTCTCTTGCCTAAAGGGCCAAGAATTGTCATATTTCGATTGTGCTCATTTTTTAATGCAATTTACCAAAGAGTGTTAGATAGAAATAAGTTAGATTTATTGGAAGATGAAGTTGCAGTTACGATGTGTATGCTTGAACGTTATTTCCCTCTTTCTTTCTTTGATATAATGGTTCATCTTACAATTCATCTAACAAGAGAAGCTCGCTTATGTGGACCAGTTCAATATCATTGGATGTACCCTTTTGAAATGTTATTCTTATACTATTCTACATATTTGAATTAATTAATGATATCCACGCATGTATTTACTTATACATATTTATTTTATAGATTTATGAAGGTGTTAAAAGGATATGTGAGAAATCATGAATGACCAGAGGGTTGCATAGCTGAATGCTATTTAGCCGATGAATGTATACAATTTTATAGTAGGTATGTATCACAAGCAACAGATGTTGGTGAGAAATACAATAGAAATGAAGATATTGTGTTTCAAAATGTAGTGGAAGGACATCCCACATTTGCACCGACAATAAAAACGATTTCTGCGGACATGCTACAAATTGCATACATGTATATACTGTTGAATAGTATATTAGTAGTGTCATACATTAAGTAAGTGGTTTAAATTGAAGTTGAGTATAGTATAATTATTAGTTAAAATGATTAACGTTATACTTATTTGGTTATGTTGATATTTACATAAATATTGTAATTGCCTGCACCTGGAAGAACTTTAACAATTAGATTCCAATCTATTAAGTAGACCGACTTTATTGCAAATGACACATTCTAGAGAATTTTCAACATAGTTCAGAAATAAGGTGAATTAACTAACTTATACGTTAATAAGTTGATGTATTTACTTAAGTTTTTTGTCGTTGGAAATCTAAATCGTAATCTCCCAAAGCAAGTTCTCGATGAATCAAATACCACGGATATGACCCCAACTTTAAAGCTTCTAGCACTTGGACCAAGTACGCAAGTCACATGCTATTCTAGCTATGTTGTCAATGGGAAACGATACTGCATAAAAAGTAGTGAGAAAACTACACAAGATAGTGGTGTTTCCCTGGAAGTAGAAACTGTTTGTAATGAAAGAGATGATACTCAAGTTGTGAAGAAGATAGTTTACTATGGAGTTTTAAGAGAAATACTTTTGTTGGATTTCTTAGCATTTCGTGTTCCATTGTTTGAATATGATTAGATGGGTAGTGTGAATGATGTTAGAGAAGAAGATGGATTCACACTAGTTAATTTTACTCCACGTGGAAATAAATGGGATAGAGATCCCTTTATTTTAGCATCACAAGCAACACAAGTATTTTATTCTAGGGAAAATGATAACTCTAATTGGTATGTTGTTCTAAAAGAACCTCCGAGAGGTTTTCATGATCTAGAGAAGTTTGATGATCATGTGTACATGAAAACTACATCGTTAGATGTGTCTGAATTTGACGCTAATATCGATAATAGTGAGGATTATGCTTGGATAGATTGTGAGGAATTTGTTGTAAACATGTAATGTTGATAACTATAATCATATTTTCATATTTTATTTCCAATCTGTGTGTATATATATTTTTTTTGTGTTTACATTTGCGTGGAGATAGAATCTCTGAAGTGATTGGATATATTGTGAAATTACTTTGCTATTTACATTGCAGATGAACTAAATTTTTGGTAAGGTCAAAAAATAGGGGAAACTCTGTCAAAATTTCTATAAAATGGATTGACTTTATATCAATTTTTTATATAGGTGATAATGTTATCCATGAGGTTGATACTAATATATGTTATTTCCATAATATTTTCAGATGTCGACTGAAGGAATATCGACTGGTCAGTCCTCAGGTAACTCCAATGGAGATAAAAAAAGAAAAAAAAGAGGTCCTAACTGATTGGATTATGAGAAAATGGCCAAGGTGAAAGTCACAAGGATACAAATTAATGAAGTTGGACAACCAATTGGAGAAAATTCGATGATATATAGTTTGGGTTGTGAAGCCATTGCAGCTCAAATGATACCAATAACCTATAGTAACTGTGATAAGGTACCACAATCTTTAAAAAAGACAGTGTGGGAGAATACAAAGGTATATACTGGTTTCATTTATTTATAATATCAATGTTACATATTTATTTTTGCAACATATTTAATTACTTTTAAACAATTTATAACTGCAGTTACGACTTGGTGCTGATGAGTCAATGAAAGTTCATACGTTAAAATCAATAAACAAGTGTTGGAGACACTATAAAGGTAGACTAACAAAACAAATTAAAAACGTTCCACTCGGTCCTAATGCACACAAAAAATATGAAATGCTAAAACTAGCAAACATTAGTTATCAGGATTGGATAGCATTTGTCAATCAGCGATTGTCTCCAAAATTTACGGTAATCTTACAATTCATATTCTTAACTTGTCATGAACACTAACGTTTATTGGATTTTGATAAAATTTTACAATATTTCAGGATACTAGTAAGCATTATAATGAGTTGTCAAAGAGGAATCGTACCTCACATACATCAAGTCGTAAAGGAATGACATGACTACAGGAAGATTTGATAAGTCTTTACTATATTATGATGATTGTATTACATGTGTATAGTTTTTCTTTTTTGAACTTGTATATACTTTTGTGGATATCAATATCAATGTTAGAAAGCACAAAAAGTGGCTGCGAATGAAGATCCCGAAGTAGATAGAGTTGACATTTGGATAGCCAGTCACAAGCACAAAGATGGAAGCCCAATCAATGAGGAAACTGCTGATAAAATTGTATGTTACGTTGGTCATCCGCAAATATTGTGTTTATTCTATTATATTATGTGTATAGGTTTTTTAATAATAATACCATGTGACATCATTTATAGGCACAAATGAAGTCACTACATCAAGAAACTCAGCATTCACTTGGAAATGATGATGTCTCACAAGTTATGGGTAGGGAGCATCGAGGTAGAGTTCGAGGAATGAGTCATGGTGTAACACCATCTATTATACAAGCATCTGTGGTTGATAAACAAAGGTTAGCACAATATCAACAACATATTGATGGTGAGATGGCAACCATGAAGCAAACAATTGCTAATTTGACAAATTTACTCATGACTCATTTGCCCAACATAGATCAAGCTCAAGTATTAGCATGTATGCCTCCCACCCAACCGGTAAACGACTCAACTCCTTTATAATTTGCTTATATCTATTTTTTGGTACTTTTTAAATTTCGTTTTTTACATTTTTATTTTTTTTAACAACAGAAGTGGATATAATCATGTTTTCATGCTTCTTTGCTCTGTCTGTGCTTGTAAAAATATCTATAGTTTGTGTGAGATGTTAGTAAGAAATATTGTTGTGGTTGAAGTGATTGTCAAAGATTTGACAGGTTTGATAAAATTACAGGGGAATTAAATTTGTGGTAAGTTTGAAAAGTAAGGGAAACTCTGTCAAAATTTGTATAAAATTTATCAAGTTTATATGCATTATTTTATATATTACGTTTATTGTCTACATGTTGTCAAATAGGGATACTTATAACTTCTTTTTCCTCGATATCCATGTTTCCTAACAATAATGCTATTTATTGTTTTCGTAGACAAAGTATTCAAGTGGCTCAAATCCTATGGGATTTAGTAAAAGTGTTCAATTTGCTAAACCTTCAGCTAAAGTATGTACAATATGTGCTGGCTTTATATTATTTATTGATTCAATTTAATTTCATATATATATATATATATATAAGTATTTAAATATTGATAGAACTAATTAAATATTGAACATATTGTGCATACAGTCCAAATCTTGGGGTTCCTCAAGCCAAGTTGGTGGATCGAACAATAATCAATGCAAATTATTGGATTGGATGGGGAAAGGAATCGTGGTGGCTGAAGCAGAAATTGACTCAAATGACCCTTATGCTAAAGTTCATCATCTCAAGCTTGGTCCAGATTTTTGGCGCATTTCCGTCAAGAAAGTAATGGTTAGTATTTCACTACCTCGACCTACCAACGAAATACTAACCTTAGAAGATGTATTAAATTCATTTCATAGCTTGGCCAGCAAAATATATTGTATCTTAGTATTATGTACTGAGGTATTAATTTAATATTTCATAATTAATGTTTAATTGTGGATTATGTAATTTAAATGTTGTTATTTTATTTAATTAATATATATTTACAACATTTATATGCATTAATAATTTTAGTGAAATATTAAAAAAAATCAACAATTTTTTTTTTTTTATGATTTTCCATACCGACCACATGCCCGGTATGGAAAATTATTAATACCGGGTTGAGCCTGGATTCAAATATATATCCATGTCGGGTCGATACCCAGCATGGACATAGATTATCCATACCGGATAGCGACCGGTATGGATATCCACATATCCATACCGGGCGGCTATCCGGTATGGATACCCATATATCCAAATCGAGCAACCCGATATGGATATAGTGGGTTGACCCATGGTCGATCCATATATTTATGTATCCATATCAGGCGGGGCCGGGTATGGATACGGATTATCCATATCGGATTTTGGCCCGATATGGATATTTGGGTATCCATACCGTCAGCAAGCACGTCGGGCTTGCTGCCCGGTATGGTTAGGCTTGTTTGTTGTAGTGGCATTCACGTTTATAAATAGGTGCGCTTTCTCATTCATTCAACACACAAGTCAAGAGAGAGAAAGATAGTAGAAGGAGAAGAGAGAGAACTTTGTGTGGGGTGAAGGCTTTGCCTCAACCATGATTTTTCAGCGCCAGTCTTTGAAGCTTTTGAGTCATCATCAACAATTGGAGGCACGGGGATCGCAACTTATTGGGAGTCAAGTTGGAAGGATGAATCCGACCTTGAAGACAAAGGGATCGCGCCTATTCAATGAGATTTTCTTTGTGCTTTATTTTTAGTTATTTAAATTTGTTATTGATTCTTATTTTAATTATTTTAATGATGATGACCTAAATTCTCATATCTAGGCTACAATGTAACTTAATCATAATTTTAATTTATTTAATGATTGAGTAATATTTTATGATTGATTTTTATTTTTGAATGTTATTTATTGGTGTTTGATGCTAGTTGATTAATTTAGATCGTTAATTGATTAGAGCCTAGGAATCTGATACTATCGAGAGAAGTGTTATAAGATCAGAACCCAATAAAATAACATAATTTATATGAGATAGAGATATACTCATATAATTATGTAATCTTGGGAGGATAATCTGAACTTAATGAACTTAAATTAGTTAATCTACATACAGATATAGTCAAGTTAATTACTTTAGGTAAGTGTTTGACCATCAAGAAAGACTAGTTACGACTTTAAGATTATTCGATTAAATACATGATAAAAACTGTATTTAGCAAAGGAGAATAAATCAAATGATTGGTTAAGTGAAATTATATGTATAGATATTTTCCAACTGTTGATTTTTCTTGAGTCGAATTGTTAGGTTAATTTCTTAGTTTATAATTTCTTTACTTAAGTCCAACTTCAATAATTTGGATAAGGAGTTGTCTTGACCGGTTTAGTATTTAACACATAAATAATTTGGACAATCCTTATGGAAATGACACTCTACTCACTACTATATTACTTGTAGACCATGTATACTTGCACGAGCTTTTAGTATGAATATTAGGTATTGTGTTTTGATTAGAAATACTCTATCATTGAAATTAATTTATAAAACACACTAGAAATTTTGCCATCATTTATCACCATGTAGTTTTTCTTATGATATGTAATAATCTGTATGAACTGCGATGCATACATGAAAAAATGAGTTTTACAAAAGAGTGAATGTTAAAGCCCGATAAATAGATATAACATTTCTAAAATATATTTCTAAATAAAACCTAACATATAACTGGTAATAATACACAATCATATCTAAAAGATAAAAATGAATTTAAATCTCATATTGTAGCAAAACTAGAATCTTTTACATAAATTATTCTTATAACTTTAATAATATAAAATCTAAAAATTTATAATATGTAAAACTTTTCTGGAATATCTTTCTATAAATCTGGTATTCTGTAAATCTCTTTTTGTACTAATCAAACTCAGTATACAATATTTGTAATATGTAAAACTTTTCTGGAATATCTTTATATAAATCTGGTATTCTGTAAATCTCTTTTTGTACTAATCAAACTTAGTATACAATATCTGTAATACAAAAATTTACACCAAAAAGTGCCCAGAGGAATTTAGTCATAGGTGTTAGAGATACTCAATACATACGCAGAGCATAAGATAACATCTACTCATACACGTGCTGGGTGACTCTATGACTCCTTAAACATCTATCATATAGGTGCTAGACGACTTTCTATGACTTACACACATGAAGTCTATCTGACTGTTAGACAGCATGATATAACCTTGGTGTTATCAAAATATCTTTATTTTCATTCTTAAATCTCAAACAATTTTCATAAACAGATATACGTAATTCTGTTTTTGAATATACATATAATTATTAATAAATACTTTGATCAAAATCATAAACAAATATTCTTACTCAAAACATAATATAATATTACTATAAATATTCTAAATGTTTCTTATAATAAATTCAAGCTAAAAATATGATTTCTAATTGGAACTTCTTATATGTATATATATATATATATATGAATTTATAATAAATTCTCATTTCAATCATAAAACATAATTCATGTAATCATTCATTTCTGGCAAATAGTAAACATTGAAATATAAATAATTATAATTAAATAAATCAATTTAAAATAAAACGATCTACTCACAATATTCCTTTGTCCAAATCTGGATCTAAAATGCATTCCCATTTAATTTCTTCTCATCTTGGATTTACTCTAAAATCACTTAAAACTGAATTTAGAACCTATGAAAAATTTAACTAATTTTTCTGGATTTTAAATCTCATTAAAATAAAATCACTTATCTGGATAATTCAATCACTCAAATATTTCCCTTATTTTCCTGTTCTCCTTACTTATCTGCTATATATATATATATATATATATATATCTTGCTTTGGCTCACCAATTTTTTTCCCTATTTTTCTACTGTTTGGGTTTCTGTGTTTGTTGAATTGATTCTCATAGTGTACACACACGCACGCACACACACACACCACCAATTTTTTTTTTTTTCTTATTTTCTACTATGAGGGGTTTTGTGTTTGTTGAATTGATTCTCACATTACACACACACGTACACACACGTACACACACGTATATGGATATGGTGGCTGCATAACCCCTTCTTAGATCCATTACTATTGTTTTAAAAATATTTAATGGGGCACTTGTCCGTAAGGAGAAAATATGGCCACTACTCCTATTGCTTTTTTGAAAAAATTCAGCCCATTACATTAGCTTTGGTCGGCCACCAACTGATCTCTTTTCAATTCCCTTTTCCTTTTTTTCACCCTTTCTTTAAGCAAAGCTTTTGCTTTGTTAACTGATATATGGGACCATTTGAATTGGGCTTAGTTGGGCCACCTCATGACTCTATCAATTCCACTATCTCTTTTGCTTTTGATACATGTTTTTGTCTTGTTAATTGCCCATTTAAATTGGGCTTGATTGATTGAGAAGAGACCACTTGATTTGGGCTAAATTTGAGCCTAACAACTTTAAACCATTTTTTTTTCCTTTTCTTTTCCTTTTTTTTTTTTTTTTTTTCATTTAGGCCCTTTTAAAATTCAACCATTTAAAATTTGGGTTTCAATTAATCTTTTTGGTCCATTCGAATTTAGGCTTTACATATATTTTGTTTTCCTATTGTTTTTTAAATGCTTAAAGATTAGGTGTATAATGTTTAATATCTTAATACTTGATATTAAAGATTAGGTGTATAACCTTAAAGATTAGGTGTATAACACACTTGCAAATGCATGCTTAAAATTTTGAGTTCTATCTGTATGATTTGATTCTCTTTACCGTACTTTTCTATTGTAAACATAATTTTCATTCTGAATATTTGATAATTTTCATTACGAATATTCGGTACAACTTCTATTTCAATTTTTTTTACAACAATTAACTCCATTAATTTTATTTTAGTCAATCTTGATGGTACAAAATTTATTTGCTTTTGGAGGGATATATTGCTTAATTTTTTGTTGCATTTGCTCTATACAAGTAACAACTGTTTTTTTTTTTTTTTTTTCCTTTTTTATTGTTCCTTTCTAGACACTACAATAGTAACAACTTTAATGGTAACTTTTTTAATAGTAACTGTTAAAATTTTCATATAACAGTTTCACACAAAGGACAAAAGGGTAAGACAATCAATCAAAAAAATCTTTAACTAGTCCTATATAAAGATTAATTTTCTACAACAACCCAAGAAATTAAAAGTAAAATAATACTGCATTAATGAATATGAAATTGTTTAAATTTGACAAAAATACATGTACACTCAATTGATATTAAAATTCATAACAAATTCTGTCGAAAATCCTACGAAAATTATCATTATAGTTTTCCTACTCTAGTGTTCAGAAAATAGACAAATATAATTGGAGAAAAAAGCATTATCCTTGGCAAAATTAGAGCCCCACATAGGCCAAATAATTGCATACAATGCCTTAAAATTCCTGAATATTTGGTGGGGTTCACAATCTTTTACAAACAAACCCAAACATCAATTCAAAACGTCAAATTTTCATGACTTCTTTGGGGATCATTGCTTTGTAATTTCCATGCAGTGTCATGGAAGCATCAAATATCTCAACATTCACGGTAATTTTAAACAATATTATGAAGTTTCATTTATGAAAGTAGCAAAAAATTATTGAATGGTCACTGGTTTTAGCAGGAACCTGTGTTACCGGCGGTATGGATTTAACAACGGTAATTATAAGCTATTTTTGTTTTTGCTTATTTTGTTGGTCTTTGTTTTTTGTTTTTTAAATTTTGTATATGTCGATTTTGAACTTCTATCAAACTTTCATGTACTTTGTAATTGGATAATTTTAAGCTGTAATGTATTTTGTAATTGATTCATTGGTTAATTGTGTTTTTTATTTTCCAACTTCTTAACGCTTAACCTTATGCCCTAAGGATGTAAGTTAGACGATATAATGGAATTAAATGAATTTATTCGGATGTAGTTGTGACTTTTCTCTTTTCTTCAATTTCTTAGGTTTTAACTTGTGTTCCTAGGACACATAGTAACAATAGCATAATCACATATTATCAATATTATGTTTGATTTACATAAAAATTCCCAGTATAAAAAATGAAAACAATAATAAAAAAATGGAAAATCTAATATACTAATCATATGTATATTTTAACACATAAAGAATGACACATGTTAAAACATTTTCTTCATCAAATACAAAGTGTGTGTATCAGCTCTATAAAATAAAAATAGGGCACCAACACAAGACATGAGAAATGGCATTAAGACTAAATTTATAAAAAGCATATTAAGCGTGAAATCTATTATTAGAAAAATTAGGAATGCTGTCATGGTCAGCCGTCAAGTGAGACTCAATTTCACTTTGTGAAGATGGGTGGAAATTAATTTGCTTTCTTCTTTTGTGATTTCTGCATGACTTTGGCTCTATATTGACAAGGGAATTTTTATGGTCCACACGGTTTTAAAAAGAAGTCATACTATCAAAAAATAAGTTTCTTTTCTTTCTTCTTTTTAGGGATATCATGAAAAGTTACTCAGTGATTTTTGTAAAATACAATAAAAGCATTTACTCTGTGATTTTTGTGATTTCATTTTTTACATTGTTTTTCACACACCTTGGCAACTCATGAATATATTTATGGGTCGCCTTTTTTTTCATCAATAATAGAGAATTAATATATAAAATAAAATAAAAAAAAAAAAAATTGAAATAGAAGTGATTAGATAATCCAATAAAAGGCAATTATCTATAATTATATATAAAAAGTATTTAATGTTATGTTTCATATAAGAAGGAATTGCAAATTACTTATCTAGGTTTGTTGAATTGCAAATGGATCATTACCTTTTAATAACAATATATCCCCCTCAAGTTAGTCATCCTTAACTAGAGAAAAGATCTTTGGTATTTTCCCAATTTTATATTTTAAAAAAATTAAAATGAAGAATTTTGAAAAATGAAAAAACATTGAATCTTCACCATGAATGAATGGCGAAGATTTTGCAAAATTAAAAGGGAAAATTTACAAAAATGGTGGATATTTATTTTTTTGAAATCCATTTCTTGCTATTTTTATATGTAAGGATATATATATATATATATATATATTTCTATAAATTTCTTGTGTGGTGATCTGGGTTTCAATTTCTTTGAATTGTATTTGATGATCAACTGTGAGAGTAGGGAAGAGATAGAAGAAGGAGATGATGAACTATTTTATGAAGAATGTGATTTGTGAATGTGTTAAATGGTGTTCATAAAATGAGTTTAATGGTGTCTTGTGGAAGGTGTTTTGTCATTTGTGGGGTTTGTTGAAGGAGTTCTTGAAGAGCATGATCTGATTTTTTTTTTTTTTTAAATCTCTTTTTTCTAATTTTTTTGTTTTATTTTTTTCTGATTTTACTTTTTTCCTCATTTTTTATTGTTTGATTTTTTGTTCTATTTTTTACTAACCTTTTCTTTTTTAATTACTTATAATTTATAAAACTATTTAAATATTAAAAATAGTCTATTAATTGACTAGATAATAGGTTATATCACTATTTAGATTGAAAATAAGAGGTAAAAGTGAGTTTTTATTGTTAAGGTTTGTCAATAATTAAAACTAACTATGATAAATATTTGATCAATGAAAACAAAGGAGGTCTGTATCCTTAAAGGATATTTTGTATATATATTTTATTTCACTTAAAATCAAAACTAACTATGATAAATATTTGATCAATGAAAACAAAGGAGGTTTATATCCTTAAAGGATATTTTGTACATAGATTTTATTCACTTAAAATCGAGGAATGTTACTGCAATTTTTTCATTATTATAATTATCAGGAGGTTTGTGTGTTTTGAATCAGATTGGATTTATTTTACGATTCATTGCTTTGCTGTGCAATTTCCATGCAATGCATACTTATGAAAGCATCAATTATTTCAATGGTTAAGTTGTCAATGAGATCATAACTTTAGACTTATCCAGTCATGGTGGCCCCCAAACGTCCGAGACACCACATAAAGGACTATCAATCGCTACAACTTATCACAATACCAGTTGTGTCACTTTTAAAACTTTCAATACTCTCTCCACTTCTCTCAATTCCCAAACTCTCTCTCAAATTTGGTACTGTGAACTCTATTTGTACTCGAATTTCAGATATCAAGCTACTCTCATTTCTAAGATTATTAAAAAAAAAAAAAAAAAATGAAACACTCCAGGTACGTTCAAAACTATTTTTACATTTATTGTTAATTTGTCATTTATTAATTTCATGATTCTATGGTTTTATGTTTTTATATTTATTTGTTGACAAATCAAATTTTTAAACGAAAATAATATTTTAATTCTGTTGATCTTTGCCTAATTCATTTGAAACCATTTTATAGTTGATGGACACAATTTATTGTAATTCATGTTGCTTTTATTTTTCCCCCATTTGTTCCCCCTAGCTTATTACTCAAACACAAAACACTTTTTTACTCAAACATAACTAGATTTAGATTCTAAAGGAGCCACGTCCTCCACCGGTAAGATTATAATAACTATCATAATGACCTTTCGAACATTATCACTTTACATTTTGAAATTTTATTAGTTTTAGATTAATTAAGTTAATTTTATTTTAATCCATTTTTAATTTTTTTTTACTAATGATGTATTTTTATATTAAAAGAATATTATGAACTTGAGTAAAATAGATATTTTCATGTTTTCACAAAAAAAAAAAAAGAAAAAAGAAAAAAGAAAAAAAGAAAGAAAGAAAAGAAAAGGAAACCTTCCATCACCCAATTTCTGACTGCACCAATCATTTAAGTTTGAAAGCTATAATTTTACTTTCAACACTCAACAAAATCAGAAAAATAATCTTAATTAATATTTACTTTCACTGGTTAATATTTTATTTTTGACACCTATCTCTTCATCTCCTCTGATATGCAACGGCGAAGCCACTGTACGGCCTGGTGAGGCTGTGGCTCAGGTCAACGAAAAATTTTAAGTTTAATGAATTTTTTTAATAGAAAATATAAAATTGTGGATATTTTAGTGTTTGACTCTTAAAAGCGAATAACTAAACTTTTTAATCTTATTATTATTGCTTGTAATTTTTATGATGGAAGCAAGTAATTAATTTAATCTACAAGTTTTAAAATAGTAAAACATTAAATTAATTGATTTTTACTTTTTATTCTCCTTTTATATTTTCCCTTTTTAATTAGATCTAATTTAAACCCTTATTTATTTTCTTGTTCTCTTTTTGATAGCCCCAAACAATTTCGGCAAATAACAATTGGTTACCTCTTGGTTATATAATCTTGGGTGTATAGTTTAATAGGTTTCAAAGTTCTTTCACAAATTTATATTCCACTTTTCCTTTGATGAGTTTATACTTGAAAATATTAACTTTTTTTTTTTTTCAGACATTGGTTTAAATAATTGAGTTGTTCATCAATATTTGCTTTTTTCTACATCAAACACAAAAAGACGAATTCAGGTTTGACTTGTTTGAATTGTTGAATTTTACTAATAATTTTATGTAGTTGTGTGTTTACATCGATTACTACACTTGAAATTTATGTTAATTTTTATAATTTTGTTACTTGATCATTTTATTTTGTTTAATCTATATTTAAGTGAATATCAAGATATTGCTCCTCTTAGGCTTTAATTATTTTGCCAAAATAAGTTTTGATGCAATTTCATATTTAATAAAAGTTTATAAATTTAGTGTAAAAAACTGTAAAATATAAAAATCACAAAGAAATTTAATATAGATTCAATTATAGAAAATTTTTTAGATCTAAAAGAGTGAAAAGTTCCATTTTAATTCACATATATAGACAATTTTTGTTTCATTAATTTTCATTTATAGTTAAGATTAGACGATAACATATCACCCCTTAGTAAGAGTGGTTAGACACTTCTCTTGATCCTAAAAGATCAAAGATTCAAGTTTCACTCTTATATATAAATACACACACACACACACTTTTTATTATTCTTCAATTATTTAATAAAACAATCAAAAATTAAAAGATTAAATCATTTAGATTTGGGTTTTGTTTTTGCTCATCAAACATTGAGTAGATATGGAATTGACTCTTTCATCATAAGGGCTCATTCTTCTTAAAAGATTAAGGGTTTAAGTCTCATCTTTGTTTTAAAATATAAGATATGAGTAATTTTCTATGAATTTAATTCCCCTCCTCCACCATTGAAAAATTAAAATAAAAACAAATAATAATAATAATAAGGGCTCCTTATTATAGTTGTAAGCGAAAGCTATTCAGAGTACCAAATCAACTTGGACTCCATTTTGTGAATGACTAAATAGTGTAATATATTATAGGAAGTAACGAGTGATCGTAAAATACAAATTAAGCACACATATAAAATAATAAATAAAGAGACACCAGATTTTTATTTGGTTCGAGAAATCCTCTATGTCTACCGAGTGCACCAAAACTCTTTTTCACTATATAATGATGTTTACAAAAAATAACTTGTCTCTCTCATGACTCTTACGAATAATCACTCTCAAATGCTCTCCATATCTCTCTTTCTCACTTTGATAAACTCTAATCACTACCAATACAAGTTTGAAACACTTATACTTAGGTATCTATAATTCTAAGGTCAAAAGAGTTCCAATTCGAATGAAACTCTTATTTTTGAGCATGGTTGGAGTCACTCGCAAGATGTAGTGCAACTTCAATGTTGATGTACCAAGTCATACCATGCTTTAGTTGGATGTAGGTGACCAAAGCGAGTGACTTGTGAGACGACTTTTAGGTCGTGGAGCCGAGTCATGGTACTCATTGGTGGCTCGCCCGCCACTTGTGGCACAACTTTAGGTTGCAGCATATAAGTCGTGCGATACAAAAAAAATTTCTTTAAGGGCTTTTAGAGCTCTACAGTGAATTTGACCTTTGATGCATCTGCGTGGCATCACATTACTAATTTAGGCTTACACTCCAACAATATGACTCCTTTTTAGTTTCACCTTTGAATGACATTAAAATCATAAATGTTAGATCATGAAAACTTGGTTGTTAGCATGAACTATTAAATCATGAAAATTCTTGTAAAGGATAAATCTTGTAAAGGATAAATCACGATACTATCTCCTCTATATATGTTGATTCTTTTGACTACCCAATGATATGATTAGTCTTTTACCAAAAGGAAGAGAAAAAGATAATGCAACTAATGATGAAATGCAGAATTATGGTAGTACATGATTTATATAACATAAATAAATTAATTTTGATGGCTGTGTTGACTCAAAAAAAATGAAGTACTACGATTCATAATATAAACAGAGTATGTTGATGGGATTGGATAGTAAAATTAATTGTTTTAACCATTGGTGCCTTGGAAATCACATGGGTTTAGGAAATAAAATCTCCCATCATACCTATGGTGCTGGTTGGAGCAATGGTGGAAGAGAAAAATTGTTTTCCCAAACGTGGGTCCCGCTTTTAAAATCTCACTTGCATGGGATTTGAAGACTTATACACTTCGTGGTTTTCATAGATCCCGAACAGATGGAATTTGATTTTTTTAGTATTATATTTTTAATATGTTTTTATGTTCTTTTAAAAAATTTTAATCAATATAATAAATTAAATATTAAATATATTCACAATTATTTTATAAATAAATATTTTAATATTATTTAAAAATATTATATTTAATTAATTTCCATTTTATTATTTATTATTTACATTAAATATATCTAAAATTAATTCTAATATTTTTAAATAAAATTTAATTTAATCAAATATAATTAAATCCAATCTAATCTCAACTGCACCAAACACATTATAATGCATGCCCAATCCTATCCAATCACATCAAATTCCATCTCATCAAATCCAATATCTTATTACATCCAATCCTACGCACTAAATGAGATAATTTATGGGTGGTGACAGTATATATATATTTTTTTTATTAGGGATCAAAAGATTTATTCAAACTTGGACAAAGATAAAAACTTAATATTACAAATTATCATTCTACTTAAACTTACATTGATTTAACTTCAACACAACTCTTTTTGGCATGCATGTTAGGTGCCTAGGAAATACAAAGCCTTGTAGTTGTAATTATGTTCTAAAATAAAATAAAATAATTAAGTTGAACATGGATGACACAGATTATATTTTTGTGGATTAATTGCACTTAAATTTACATACACTTTATGGTGGTTGAAGGTTGTATCTTGATGGGCTCTTAGGTCCTTGTTTTATATAACTGTCAATGTTGAAATTCAATCGACGAGAATTCAATGTCCAATACCTACAATCAATATGAGAAAACACAAAAATTGAGAAGAGCACAGTAAAGAACCAAGAACAACACAACAAAACACAGGATTTTTAACGTGGTTCAGCGAGTGCGCCTATGTCCACGATTGTTTCTCTAAAATTCTGCAGAGTGACAGTATGCTATTGAATGTATCATTCCTGTTACAATGATTTTAGCCCATATTTATAAGGGAAGTAATGTCACAGATCTGGTAACAATAAAATAGGAAAAAAATCATGAATTAATTACACTTCATAATAAGTTAGATTAAAATTAGAAAACTGCTCCATAAAATCCAAGATAACGTTGACTGAGTTTGAATTTGAATTAACTTCCATATGTGGTGAGAGAATTACGATCAGATCAGGTAACTGCCTGTTCTGGAAGATGTTGCATTAACTGTCCTCTAAACGAACTGTTTACTGTCTATAGCAACCTCGACCTTAACCTTGGTGAGCAGCGAGTAGCGAGCTATACGAATGGCGAATTATAGAACGAGCTTCAACCTGACTGTGATACGAACTTGTTCCTGTGAGCTAAGAAGATTACTGGGGTGAGCTAAGAAGATTACTGGGCGAGCTATAGAGCTTGCTGGGCTTAGAGTTGATATCTGGGTCTTGTCTGATGAATTTTCAACATTTACGACCTCACGTCTAAACCTTGTGATATATTCTTTCAACAACTTACCATGACGTTGGAAGATAGTAGCTAGGTGGCAGGATGGAGCGAGCTACCTTCTCAACGCTCTATATTGGCTAACAAACTTCTGCTGACACTCCTCCCGACTTCGTACGCTGTGAGCTGAGAGATTTTTGAATCATGTCCTTGGAATATCTCCCAAAGTAACTGGGAATACTCGGCACTTCACTATAGGATTATTTGTCTGCAAGTCCATCTGAATGTTGAAGGCGTCAATATGATCATTAGGGTCACTGTCCCCGTTATATTGTTGAATGTTTCGCATCTTGAACCTCGGAGGGAGAGGCTGTGTCTCAATCTTTCTGGTAAACGGGGTTCTTTCCCTATAAAGCTCTTATTGGTTTAGAGCGCCAGCTCGCGCTTTTAACTACTGGACCCTTTGGAGGAGCTCCTCTACTTGTGGATCTAGGGGCTCATAACTACTCTTGTGATCGTGACCTGGGGAAGGATGCTCTGGGTCATATCTCTCGTCCTCTACGAATGAGCCTCCAGGCTTATGGGATCTCACATGTCTCTCACCCACTTCGTCCACATGCCCAGCTGTAGCTCGGACTTTATCATGCCCAACTTTTACCCGTCGGCTTTCATCCTTACTCAACCTTACAACCAAGCTTGCTGGGCCCGTGACTTCCCTTTCTTTGTGGACAGGGTGGCCTCCAGCTCTAAAGCGCGCATTAGAGGAATGAGCTGAGCCAACAGGTCGTGGCATTTCCCTTACTGGCCTTTGAGGCATCTACATTGCTTCATGCTGCTGAGGTATGTGCCTTGGAACCTCGACCTCGACCCTAGGTGCGTTTTGTATCTGAGCCTGCACCAACATATTGACAGCCTTTATAAGCTGTCTAACCGTGTTCTCCAACATTTCTTGTCTTTGATGTCATACATACTGCCCTTCAGCTATTGGAGCGATTAGAACTGGTTGACAAAGAGGCAGAAGGGGAATGCCTGCTGCAGCACTAATTGCCTGGCCATGGGACGTGCCCGCTGCATGCATGAGTGTGTCTTCTATAGGCTGTATGTTTTGTTGAGGTTGGTTCATTTGGCTCTCCGCCTGGTCATCAACTCCAACATAACTGGTTGTTCTAGTTCTTGCCATGTCAAAAATCGAAGAATTGAGATGGAAAATATTGCAGTTTAGGCCTTTCCTCTAGCGCCAAAATGTCTGATAAGCCTTTATGTTGGATTGACTTTATTAGGCCTTCTTCAAGCTTTTACTAGCCTAATTACTTAATCCAAAAAATACACATAACATCAACCCCTCGGCTCGCAGTTCGTTTTGCGAATTGGGAGTTCGAGCTCGCTAGTAAAAGCTAACTTGAATTTCTGCTCTGCGCCTTTTCAAATTCAATCTTATCAGTTTTCTGACAAATGGCGATCATGTAGGAGATAATTGAACCGTCTCTGGCACGTCTCGGGCCATACGCATTTAATGCGCACATCTTTCAACTGACGACTGCATGATTACAAAGTCGTTACTTGTGCTGCACCGTTAGATCGATGATAGTTACACAGCACGCAGATCTGATGGTTGGGGCTTGAGCTTGACCACTTATATAAACTGGTGAAGCCTTTTGTTGCCTTGTTCATCTCTCATTTTCTCCAACCACCAAGTTCTTCATTGCTGCGTGTTTCATCATCAACTTTCTTCTAAATCTTCAACCTCAATAACTATTTTTACCATTTCATCAAAGATTCACAGTAAGCTTCCGTTTTTCTAACTTCAAATCCTCCATTTTCCGTTTATCTTTGTTGTGTTGACATTTTTTTTACTTGCATTTTATTTCTGTGTCTAAAATGAGTCTGAACATGTGTTCTTAACGTTGAATCTTGATGTTCTGGGTTTCTTGTTGAATACGACTCTTTACTTTCTGCTGATTTGATCCTCTAACTTGTTTGCTTGCGATCTGATTACTGTTTGTGGCCCCTTTTGAATATATGTCTTCATGCGGGGCTCGCGATAAAGCAACTCAAGGTAGGGAGGCTCATGAGTAGGATAAGGCTCGGGCACAAGCTCACAAGGAAAGAAAAGCTCGCGAGACATTCGCACACTATTCCTCTTTACTGGATTTCTTCGATTTGGTAGAGCTTGCTCTCCAATTCCACATCCCTAAGGGTTGTCGTGCATTGTCACCTATTCCAGCAAGCCATACATGTTATCCTCCATGGGGGTACAATGACCCTAAACTTCCTTTTGTTCTTGAAATACCTGTTGGAGAAGAGGATGCACATGCTTCTCAATCAGACTCAACTCTTGATCCTACTTCGCGAGCAGAAACAAGCTTTTAGCAGCCCAATTACTTAATCAAGAAAATACACATAACAATAACTAACAAGCACATGATTCTATTAGGAAATAATAACTCTTCACCTAAAGCATTGAGGAAAACAAAGATGGTGTAATGCTAACCACTGAATATAAGTTTTGACTATATGCTACAAAATAACATTTGTGAATTTCTTCACTAAAAAAAAAAAAAAAAAACTTGTGATTTTTTGAATTAGAACCAATTTTTTAAAATGAGTATTAAGACCTAAAAGGATGTTGTGGAGTGGACCTGTATCGATAAGTACTTTTACTAAACAAAAAAACCATAAATGTTAAGGTTTCTTTTCAACATCCATGCCAATCGTAAGGTGATTAAAAACGTTCTCATGAATATGATAAGATCTAAAATAGACATGTCGTCATGGTTATATAAAAATTCTACAAAATATTATTCAAATTTTGAAATATTGCAAGATAACATAATTGATAATAACATTAGAAGCACAATGTTTACAGAAGAAATAATGTAGCATCGTCAATCATCTCACCCACCTAGCTTGATCATGGCAGACCGGTACCCTGATTCCTTGTACCTGCACCTGGAAGGTTTTGTAACATAGAACCAAAAATAACAGTAAGCTATAAAGTCTAGTGAATGCGAGGGTTTGATTAAACTAAGTTTTATAAAATACCTCCTGAAAACGTTTTTCTTAAAAAAAAAAAATTGGTTTCGAAAATTTGAGTTTTTATAAATTTTCTTTAGGAAATTCAAAAGCTTTTTCTAAAATAAAATAATTTCTTTCTGAAACTTGCTTTTCAATGGTATACAACTCTTACTAAAATCTATACTAATGGGGAACCTAAGGAAAACTATAACCACATGAACGGGTAGACCAGCTCAGCTCAGTGTGGGAGGTCACGTGGCGGAATAACTATCATCGCACACCGTGACAAAGCTACAAAGACACCCCGCTACTACGTGGCGGAACTATCATCGTACATCGCAAGCAAGACAATACCCAACAGTATAGAAGTCAACTCAATAAACATGACAGACTCTATCCCCCCGATGTTGGCAAGACTAACCCTCTTACAGGATATACCGACCGGGTCTAAATGCTAGAAGGTCTATCTATCAATAAACTGGGCCATTTCACTAGTTCTTGAGAATCTTTACCCTTTTTTTTTTTTTTCTATATTCAAATAAACTATTTTGCTGATACACTATAGATGGGCTAAAATAATTTATGAGAATTTATATAATAATTTCATAAAAATATAAAAAACATTTAATATAAAGAAAATCTTTTCACATTCACTGCTTGCTGTCTTATTCACTTACACCAATGCTTACACGACCTCCTCTCTCAGTTCGCTGCCACCTACATTTATCCACAAAACAAAACCTTTACTTAGCTAATTAAATTATTATCCAACTCCAAATCCATACATGCTGTTAAGGACTACAATACTGTCAGTTTAGCTCGAGCTGTAAGCTAGCGCCTCAGCTCACCCAGCTTGCGCCTTCAACGAGCTCATACTTTGCCCAGCTCAACTTGAATTAAGGGCACCAACCTTAGTGAGCTCGCTTAGTACAGCCCGAACAAAGGGCATTCACTTCCAGCGAGCTCACTCAGCTCACCCCATTAGCGAGCTGAGATCTTTTTCTAGCTCAAATCGCTCCTTATACCTCTTAGCTCGCCCTGGCGAGCTACAACCTTAGGCCAGCTAGACCAAGCATCCCTACCGAGCTGCGATCTCACTCAGCTCCTTTTACGAGATTGTGCTCCAGCCTAGTCTAGACAAGCGAGGTAGAGAACAATAGGCATAGCCCAGCTCGCTCCCCAATCGACCATCTTAACTAGCTGAACGTACTAAGGGCCTCCTCAAGCTTGCACCTCGCGAGCTCCTGCCCTGACTCACGCATGTCTACTTCTAATACTCTTTTCTTCAAACTTACATTAGTACTAACACACTTCGACCTCAATTAATCTCACATTTATATACTTAACACATACATTACTAGCTTTTCACAAAATTATCAGGTTGCGATCTTATCAGGTTCAGCGACAAAACTAACTCATCTAAAATCATAAATAAACTACCACAAAATCAACAACATTTTTAGCAATTTCACTTACCATACTCTGGCTCTGCCTTCTACCTTGCCTCTTCCCACGTCTACTGCCTCAATTCATCAGATCTACATATCAAAGATTTCATAAGTCACTTGTTACCAAAAGCTGTTACTCGACAACTTTTTGTCAGTACAAAACCATAAAAATCTTATTCTTTTTCACCTAAACCTTATCAGATCCGGTTCCTTCCCTTTGAATCAACTTGATATTTTTCAAAAATGGCAGAAATCAGCCTAAAGCAACTATAGATCTGCTCTGTTTCCTTCTCCGGTGACAGCTCTCTTTTCTCTCCTTTTCCTTCCAAATTTTTCTTCTGCCGACACACCCACCACAAACCTATATTTATAGGCATGAGTTAAGCTTGATTTCACCCTTAAACTTCTTTAAAATTACGTTTTTACCAGATTCTAGATAATTCTTTATTTTTTTCCTAATATCCTTGTCCTCTCCTCATATTTACAATTTTACTATTCTTTATAAAATCTTTTATTTTGACCATTTTACCCTCAACTTTTAATATTTAATCTCTCTTTCAATCATCTCGAAACTCTATAAAAATTTAATTGCACTTCCAAACTCTCTAAAAATCCTTTTTATTATTTTATTAATAAAATTTATCTCATCTCATATATGGATACAGTACAACTTGGGAGAGTGCGTTACAATTAATTTCAAATAATTTTAAAAAAATGAAAATTAGAAAATAAAAAAAAATGAAGACCTAGGACGAACCCAAATCTTCAAACTTTGAAGATATGAGTTCAACTCAGGTCTTTTATCTTCAAACCGTGATTTTTTTTTGAAGATATGGGTTCAACCTAGGTCTTTATCTTCAAACCATCACCAAATATCAATCACTAATCAAAACTAAAAAATCATCATCAAATTAATAACTCAACCATACAAAATCAAACTAAAAAATGGAAAAAAGAAAAGAAAAGAAAAGAAAACCTCTTCTTCTTTTATTTCCTTAACATTGTCAACACAAACCTTACCCCTTCTGTATTGCCCCTTTGCTTTTTCTTCTACACTCTAACCTTCCCCAAACCTTTCCAAGTACTGGAGATCGACAACGATAGAACCCTAGCCCCCACCTCCTCTTCCTCAAATCCTAAGGGCGAACACTATTATAGACCATTGGAGACCTAAACACCATCAAAGATTGTTGACGAGTCCTAATTATCGCCAAAAAGGATAGAGGTGGCAAAGACATGGATGAGAATGACACCTTGATCAAGATGAAGGTACTAGTTCACGGCCTAGCTAACGATGAAGGTGGACTCATCTGATTGATCAATGGCGATGCTGATCTTACAGTAGGTGAGAGAGATAGAAGTTAGGTGGCGATGAGGGTGGCAAAACAGGTAGAGGAAGTGCTGGTAGGGTGGTGGATCTTGATAGCGGAGAGAAAAGAGAAAGAAAAGAAAAGAAAAGAAAACGAAGAAGAAGAGACAAGTGTAGAGAAGCTGAAGAAGAAGAAAAAGAGATTGAATAAGGTAAGAGACATAGAGAGAGAAAGAGAGAGAGAGAAATGTTCAATGATGAAAATTTTGATTTTTTTTAATTATGTCCACTATCCATCATGTTAATGGATGGTGGATTGTTTTTTTGGAGAAATAATTTTAAAAAAATTATTATTAGTTTTTAAAGATTTTTTTAATTTCCTTTGAATTATGTCCATCGTCCATCATATTGATGGATGGTGGACATAATTTAAAAAAATATTGTTAATATTTTTATTCTAATTTTTTGGGATATTTATAATTTGCCCCAACCTTTGATCATTATTTGAAATTGATCCCCTTAGTTTCATAATTAGCGGTTTTCGTTCTTAAAATGTAATTAAATAAAGAATCAACATCTCGCCATTACTACTTCCGTTCATTGCCATTAGGGATGGAAGGGTAAAATAGTAAATAAAGGTGATAAGTAAATATAAATTAATAAAAATAATAAAAAACTAAAAAAAAATTAAATTTTATTTATTTGAAAAAAATTTAAGAAGAGCAAATTAAAATTTAGTTACCCAGTCGAAACTGTAACTCAAATGGCGCAACTGTTTCGATTTTGTTGCAATTTATCCCTCGCCTTCCACCCCTCCCCCTTTTCCAGTTAGTGGAAGTCAGTTAGAGTTAAGTGATTGAAAGACAAAATTGTCTTTTAATCTTATTTTTTAATTTTTATTTTAAAATACATTAAAATAAATTAATCATATCTCCATCATTCATTAAGACGGATGGAGGAGATCAATTTTAAAAATTTCAAAAATTAAGCATAAATTAAAAAATAATTAGAAATTAAATAATTACATTAAAAATCAATAATCAAATCTATGGACGGTGGAGGTCAATTTGAATAATTATGTCAACCCCAAATCATCATCTTCTTCATCTTGAACTCATCATCAATAAGCCACTAGAACTCTAGAAAATCCACTTCTTCTGTATCATCAAAATATATATACATATACATATATGGAAACCTAGAAATGGGTTTTGAAACCTGAGTTTATATAGGAAAAGAGAGAGAAAAGTAAGAGGAAAGGGAAGAGAGAGAAGAAAAAAATGGAAGGGAGCATTATCGGCTACGAAAGAAAGAAGACGATGGAAAAATGAAGATAATGGAAGTGAAAGAAGAAGGGGTTGGCATTTCTTCACTATCAGTCGTCATCCATCGCTCTCTTGATTCAAATTAATTCGTAGATCTGAGGAACTAGGTTTTATGGGTAAGGCATTGGTTGAAGTTTATTTAGGGGAGGTGTTTGATCGAGTTTTGGGGGAAACAACGCCCAGGTTTTGTAGGTGAGGCTGTGAAGAAGACAGAAATCTAAGTTGGTGTGATTGAAGGAATTTGACAATTTTGTGGGTGAAGAGAAAGGGAAGTGGTAGGGCTAGTTTGGTTGCATAATATGATAGTTTTTTGGGCAACGCTAGATTTTGTGGGTGGGAAAGGGAGTGATAGGTGTGGTGGTTCTGAGTTTGATTGGAACCCAAAACATGAACATGTTTTAGGTTCCAATTAAATCCAAAAAGTTCTTGGTTTGATAAAAACAAATACCTTTATATATATATATATATATAATTTTGTTATTGATTTTGTTGAACCCAGTACATAGGTTTTGTTGTTGATTTTTTAAAGATCAGAATAGTTCTTGATTTTATTGTTGTCTGGCTCTTTTTTGACTAGATTTTTGGTGTTTGAAATTAATTTTGTAGCAAGTGGGGTGTTTCAATTGAGGATTTGGATGAGGAAATGTGAGGGTGCTTTTCAAGTTGTTCCTCAAGTTGTTCTTCATGATTGGATCTCTACTAGTTTTTATTTATATATATATTTTTAATTTATTGTTTTTGTTTGTTTAATTTTTAAATTTTAAATTTTTGATGATTTTGGTAATGGTAGGTGGGTAGTTTCTAGGTGTTTTGGGTGGGTGTGGGTGGGTATGGTGGGTGTTTAATGTTGGTGGTCATCCATATGTGTTTGATAGGTGGGTGTGGTGATACGTTTGATGGGTGGCCGTATGTGGGTGTTTGATATTGGTCGCTATCCATGGGAGGGTGTAACTAGAAACCTTTCTAGTGGTAGCTGGGTGTGGGTGGGTTTCCAGGTGTTCTGGGTCGATGTGGGTGTTTGATTTTAATGGTGTTCTAGGTAGGTCGCCATCCACAGTTTCCATCCATGGGTGGATGTGACTAGAAACACCAATTTGGATTTCTTCTTCTTCTTCTTTTTCTTCTCTTCTTCTTCTTATTCTTCTTCATCTTCATCTTCTCAAATCCAGACATCCGGGTTCAAATTGAACCTACAAATCTAGGTTCACTTAGGTTTTTTTTTTTTTTTTCTTTTTTTTAACATTTGATTGATTTATTTATTTTTGCAGTTTTGGGGTAGAGTAAGGTTAGTTGAATTGAATTTTAGTTTTGGTGTTGAATTTAGCGTTAAATTGGGTTGAATTTGTTTTTTTGATTTTATTTTTTTGAAAAGATTGGAAGAGAAGGAGAGTTGGGTTGAATTGGGCATCAGTTTTGGTGTTGAATTTTTTTTTTTTTCAAATTTTTTTTTTAATTCTTTGATCTGTAGAGATGGACAATGGAGACACATTCTTTTTATTTTTAATAAAATTTAAAAATTAATTTTTTAAATAAATATAAATATTAAATTTAATTTTTAAATTAATCCCTACTATCCATCACATGATGGGTGGTGGAGATTTCTTTTTTTTTTTAATTATTTGTTATTTATTTTCTTATTTATTTTTTATTATTATTAAATTAATTTTCATCTCTTACCATCCATTTCAAAGACTGATATTGGAGATATTCTTTTATAATTTTATTTTAATTAAATTCATTTTGATTTTTCAATTTTATTTTAATTAAGTTTAAATTAGGGGTAAAAAAAAGTAATTTATTACTATGCATGTGTCAATGTCAACCTTTGAACCAAAACAATAATGGCGGGGAAAAATAGCTAATTACAGAACTAGGGAGATCAATTTCACATTATGATTAAAAGTAGGGAGGCCAATTATAAGTATCCCTAATAATAATAATAATAACTTTTTCTTTATATCTAGTTGCATATAAGATCATACAGCCTAGAGTTAGGCTTATTATATGAAAAGGAACATCTTGTTTGATGTTGCAAATGCAATTATCAATTTTATATGTACTAAATTTCATTTATAAGGATAGCCTGTGATTTTGTTTTTGTCATTTCATAGTTTTCTTCATTCATGTGCCACATATATACCACCATCAAAATTGCACTAGAAAAGATATCTAGTTGATTGTTCCACCCCTTACCATATATTATCTTATTTAATTTGATGATATAAAATTAATTATATATGTTATAAGATATAGCATGAAATATAATTTTCTACTAATTTTCGCAATGAACATATAAATGAACACTCGGTTGGAGTGAAACTAACCGTACAATAATGGTTTATTGGAGTGAAGGAGGAACTCAACTATCAATTTCAAACTCGTGTATGATCATGACTTTATCCAACCAAGCTTTCATTATTATTATTATTATTAAAAAACTAGGCGCCTTCTTTGTTAAAAATTAATTATTTTATTTATGACAACATAATTGTACTTTTGAGTTCATAAAAAAGAAATCCGTTTTCGAGAACGTGTTTTATTTAATCAAAATTTTCGTGCTTTTTAATTTTTATTTATTAATATTTAATTGTTTTATTTATAAATAATCACCAATTGTTAATTGGTTAATTTTTCCTATGCGCACAACATAATAAAAAAATTTCCTGGACAATGCAGCCTTTGAAAAGTTGTTGGAAAATTAGAGGTTGTCTCTCGCTGTTATGCTTTTAAAATCTTACAAGGACTGTGTTTACTACTGTAAGGCTTGCACTTCCAAGTCCTCTGTTTCTGAAAACAAACAAGCTATCAACCCTTCAATGGCAGCTTCCAACGCTGAGAAAAAACGAGCCACTGAAGATGATTCTTCATTGTCGGCTTCTAAGAGACAGAAATCCTCTCCAGCTTCTTCTTCTGGGGGCAATAGCCAATGGAAATACGACGTGTTCTTGAGTTTTCAAGGTGAAGATACACGTAACAACTTCACTGATCATCTGTATGCTGCTTTGGATCATAAAGGAATTTACACGTTTAGAGATGATGAAAGACTTGAGAGAGGAAAAGAGATTTCATCTGAACTCTTGGAAGCAATTGAAAGATCAATCGTTTCAGTCATTATCTTATCCGAAAACTATGCTTCTTCTACATGGTGTTTGGATGAACTTGCAAAGATTGTTGAGTGCATGAAGGCAAAGGATCAGATTGTTTTGCCAGTTTTTTACAAGGTACGTCCATCGGATGTGAGAAAACAGAAAGGAGCATTCAAGAAAGCCTTTGAGAAACATGAACAAGATTTCAGGGATAAGCTGGAGCAGGTGAAGAGGTGGAGATTAGCTCTCACACAGGTTGCCGATCTCTCTGGATGGCCTTTACATGACAGGTGACTTTGTATCTTTTAACTTTAATGCGTTGAAATTCTATGACTTTTGTTGTGTCTGACACTGGTTAGGCTACACCGAAAATTTTCGCTAATGCTTCTTTTTGAAATAATTTTAACACCTTTACAAGTTTTTCCAAGTTGGGTGGCTTGAACAGATCATGCTCTCAAAATATAATGCAAAACATAAATTATTATTTCCTATTAGGGTTTAAATAGTTAGCATTCTTCTTCACTGCAGGTCTGAAGCTAAGTTGATCACTGATATTGTTGACAATATTTGGGAAAGATTGAATCAAATTCAATATTTTTCAAGTGTCGATGGGAGACTCGTTGGGATAGATTCTCGTGTAGAGGAGATTTATGAGCTTTTAAGACCTGATATTTTCGATGAAATTCGCTTTGTTGGCATTTGTGGGATGGGAGGAATAGGTAAAACGACACTTGCTAGAGTTGTATATGAAAGGCTTTCATACAAGTATGAAGGTAGTTGCTTTCTTGCCAATGTTAGAGAAGTCTCTGAAAAAAAGGGTTTTGAAAGTTTACAGGAAATGCTTCTTTATGAGGTCTTAAAAGAAAAAGATTTGAATATATATGATTATCATAAAAGGATTAGTTTGATTAGAAAGTGGCCACGTAGGAAGAAGATTTTTCTTGTTCTTGATGATGTGGATCAATTAGAACAATTAAAATGGTTGGCTGAAAGTAAAGACTGCTTTGGTTCTGGAAGCAGAATCATCATTACAACTAGAGATGAACGTGTGCTGATAAGCCATGAAATCAACAATATCTATAAGGTCAAAGGATTAAATTATGATGAAGCTCATAGACTCTTTTGTTTGAAAGCCTTAAAAGGCATAAAACCGACAAATGATCATGTTGAGGTCTCAAACCAAGTTGTATGGTATGCAAATGGACTTCCATTAGCTCTTGAAGTTTTGGGATCATTTTTGTGTGATAGAAATGTCAATGAATGGAAAAGTGCATTGGAAAGACTAAAAATATTTCCTAATCAAAAAATTGTGAAAATACTTCGAATTAGTTATGATGGATTGGAAAGGACTGAAAAGGAAATATTCTTAGATATTGCATGTTTCTTCAAAGGAGAGGATGTAGATCAAATCAAAAAAATATTAGATAGTTGTAATTTTTACTCAGATATTGGAATAGGAGTTTTAGTAGAAAGATCTTTGATAACTATTAAAGATAACAAGTTGGAAATGCATGATTTGGTACAAGGAATGGGTTGGGAAGTTGTTCGCGAACAACACCCTGATAAGCCTGGCAAATGGAGTAGACTATGGCTGTATCAAGATGTCCATAGCGTGTTGGCTAGAAATATGGTAAGACATTTTCCAAAGAATATAGTTAATTATGTATTAATATTTCAGATAATGCCTAAATATCACAGTTCAAATAACTGCTTTCTATTAATTATGCACATTGTTCATTTTTCTCATCAGGGAACTCCAGCTGTTAAAGCTATAAAAATTGTCAAATATAATAAGGATGTTACATATGCGCATGGTAAATACTTCTCAACCATGAGTAATCTAAGACTCCTTGATATCAATGATATTCATATTTCTGAAGACCTTGAGTTCCTATCGGATGAGTTACGGTTTCTCAAATGGCGAGGGTACCCATTGAAGACTTTGCCTTCCAGTTTCCATCCACAGAAACTTTTTGAACTCAGCTTGTGTTATAGCCACATTGAGTATCTATGGAATGACATTAAGGTACACTACCACAACTGTTTTTGAAAACATAATAAAGGTCATGAAAACTAGTTTTTGATTAATTTAGTTTTTGTTTCTATAGCCTTTCAGAGAGTTAACAACTATTGAGCTCAATTACTCTCAAAACCTTGTTAGAACCCCAGACTTTACAATGATTCCAAACCTTGAGAGGCTGGATCTTCAACATTGTACAAGATTGCTTGAGGTTCACCAATCCGTTGGATTTCTCAAAAGGCTTGTTGTATTGAATTTGAATAAATGTGAAAATCTTGTAATATTTCCAAGCAATGTCCATGGGTTGAAATCTCTTCAAATTCTTAATCTTCATGGTTGCTCAAAACTAGACAAGTTGCCCCTCAATTTGGAAAAAATGAAGCATTTGGAGGAGCTAGATGTCGCTGAGACTGCTATAAGACAAGTACCATCGTCCATTGTACAATTAACGAACCTTAGAATATTGTCATTCCGCGGATGTAAAGGAGGACCACAGAAAACTTGGAGTTCTTTTCTGTTTTCACGATTGTTGCCAAGTAGAAAGCCTACTTCTATGCGTTTGTTGTTGCCTCCTCTTGCAAGTTTCTCCTCTTTGCAAACATTA
>CM034466.1:13230696-13275732 GCA_019925255.1 Litchi chinensis
CACTGAGAAGGCAGCTCGCTCCATCCTGCCACCTAGCTACCATCTTCCAGCGTCGGGTGAGTCGTTGAAGGAATACATCACCAAGTTTAGACGCGAGGTCGCAAATGTTGAGCATCCGTCAGATGAAAGTATACTGACAGCGATCTCAGCTGGGCTGCGCAAGGATGGAAAGTTATACGAAAGCATTTACAAGTCCACAGTGAAGGATCTGGGAGAATTCTATGAGCGAGCTGCGAAGGAGATTATGTGGGAAGAGACCTTCGGCCCGAAAAAACAGAATCAAAGAATGAAGCGGGCAGTTCCCCTAGCCAAAGAGGAGAAAACAATGGCAGGAACGAAGAATGGAGAAATAGTGGCTCGAGTAACCAGATCGCCAAGAGAGCGAGGAGAGAGCCAAGGTATGAGCGACCTCAACGTTAAGGTCGCCATGAAGGATACAGCGTCCTGACGGATTCACCGGACAGGATTTACGCTGCGGAGAGAAATAAGGAGGATTTTGGGAGGCCCAATCCTATAAGGGCTCCCGTTCATCAAAGGGATCAAAATAAGTTTTGTGCCTATCATAATGAGGTAGGGCACAGCACTTCGGATTGCTGGTCGTTGAAGAACGCCATTGAGAAACTAATTAGGCGAGGTCGCTTGAGAGAATATGTGGCAAGACCTGCCTACCTCAGCAGCGACCTCACCAACAACGACCTCACCAACAACCTACACATCAGCAGCAGCCACAACGAGCTTCCGAGCCAGATCATGAACCTGCGGTAAGAACCATTTTTACCATTATATGGTGGCCCCATATCGCAGGTGACTCCAACAGATCACATGTTAGGTATGTCCGAGAGGCGAATCATTCTTTTCAGCTCAATGGGTCAGAAGGACCTGCAAAAAGGCAAAGCCGACCTCGGACGAGATTGTATTTACAGATGAAGATGCTAGAGGAGTGATCTGGCCTCATAACGATGCGCTGGTTGTACGAGCAAAAATCAGCAATGTGGAAGTTAGGCGCATCATGATTGATACTGGAAAGCTCGGTGAACGTGATGTATAGGAGTTGTTTTGATCAGATGGGGCTGCGAGCAGAGCAGATGAGACCGTCCCCGGAGCCTTTATTTGGTTTCACTGGAGATGCTGTAGTACCAGTAGGCCAGATTAAGCTACCATTGACTCTGGGGAGGCAGGTCGTCAGGCAACAACTCTGACAGACTTCTTGATCATTGACTGCCCATCAGCATATAATGTGGTCCTCGGAGACCTGCCATGAACGAGTTGGACGTGGTTACTTCGACCAGAACTCTCACAGTTAAGTTCCCAACTCCTAATGGCATCGGGTGTATTCGAGGAGAGCAGCACCTAGCTCGACGCTGCTATGAAGATGCTGTCAAAATGAGTGTAAAAGGAAAAGGTGAATGTGGTCTCAGGGGGCGAGCCACGAGCTATGACTGAGAAAGGAGTCAGTCTCGACCTGGACCCTCGCGAGGTGGATGCAGACCGAGCTACAGGCCAGTTGAAGAATTGGAAGATGTACAAGTCAGTGAGGCGGATCCTGAAAGGTGCCTGAAGCTAGGGAGAGGTTTAACTCCGCAATTAAGAACCCGGCTCGCTGACTTCCTGAAGACGAACTTGGATGTATTCGCGTGGAATCATGAGGACATGGTGGGAATAAATCCAAAGGTGATGTCTCACAGATTGAATATTGATTCGCACCACAAGCTAGTTCAGTCAGAAGCAGACAGAAGAGAAGCAATGATAGGGGAAACGTTACTTAGCACTAAAGGAGGAGGTAGACAAGCTGCTGGTTAACAAGTTCATCAGAGAAGCTTACTACCCGACCTGGGTCGCCAACCCTGTGCTAGTGAAGAAAAAGAATGGAAAGTGGAGAACCTGCATCGATTTCACTGACCTGAACAAAGCGTGCCCGAAGGACAGTTTTCCCCTGCCAAGGATAGACCAGCTCGTGGACGCTACTGCTGGCCACGAGCTCCTGAGCTTCATGGACGCATATTCGGGATATAACCAGATCCCAATGAAACCCGAGGACGAGGAGCACACCTCATTCATGACTGATTGGGGGTTATATTGCTACAAGGTGATGCCCTTCGGTTTGAAGAATGTTGGAGCGACCTACCAACGCTTGGTGAACATGATGTTCGAGGAGCAGATCGGAAAGACCATAGAAGTCTATGTCGATGACATGCTAGTAAAATCCAAGCAAATAGGTGACCATGTTAGCAACCTGGGAGAGATGTTTCAGATTCTAAGGAGCTACCAAATGAAATTGAATCCGCTCAAGTGTGCGTTTGGAGTAGCTTCTGGGAAGTTTCTAGGCTTCATGGTCAACAGTAGAGGAATTGAAGCAAACCCTGAGAAGATCAAGACATTGATCGACATGAAATCACCAACCAGGGTGAAAGACGTGCAGAGCCTCAATGGCCAGGTCGCAGCATTGAGCAGGTTCATTTCAAAAGCTACGGACAAGTGTGTCCCCTTCTTTGACATTCTGAAGAAAGCAAAGAGCTTCGAGTGGACTGAACAGTGTGAAATAGCCTTCCAGCAGTTGAAGGAATATATGGGGCGAGCTCCACTTCTCTCCAAGCCCAAAGAAGATGAAAAGCTGATCTTATACTTAGGAGTGTCGAAGCAAGCTCTGAGTGCTGCACTAGTGAGGGAAGAAGAAAAGACACAACTTTTGGTGTATTATGTAAGCAAGCGGTTGTAGGATGCTGAAACCAGATATTCGCAGATGGAGAAACTAGCTTACTGCCTGGTGATTGCATCTAGGAAGCTGCGACCTTATTTCCAAGCTCATACAATCGAAGTCCTCACCCAATATCCGTTGAAACAAGTCTTGCAGAAAGCTGACATCTCAGGTCGTCTGTTGAAATGGGCAGTGGAGCTCGCATAGTTTGATATCCAATTTAAGCCGAGAACGGCCATAAAAGCTCAAGCCCTGGCAGATTTCATCGCAGAATTTACAGGACCTGTGGATGACGAAGCTGAATCTTCTGAAGGTCCAGCTTGAGAACTTTACGTTGATGGATCATCCAGCGAGCAGAGAGCTGGAGCTGGAATTCTATTGATTAGTCTGAAGGCCACAAGATCCTTTGTGCTCTAAGGTTTGGCTTTCAGGCAACAAATAATGAGGCTGAGTATGAAGCTCTGCTCGCGGGTCTGCGTTTGGCTAAAGAGATGCGAGCTGATCGCTTGAAAGTCTTCAGTGACTCACAGCTCGTTGTCGGCCACGTATTGGGGGAATATCAAGCCAGGGGACCAAAAATGGCCCATTTATCTCCAAAAGTTCACGAGCTGCTAGGTGCGTTTCAGAAGTACGAGATGAAACAGATCCCGTGAGCTCAGAACTCGCACGCTGATGCACTAGCTCGCCTCGCGACTACACGAGATGCAGATTTCCTTGGGGCGGTCCCAGTTGAGTTTCTACCAGCTCCAAGTACGGAAAAGAATGTGATGATGGCCATAACCGTACAACCTGACTCCTGGATGAGCTCGATCCTCAATTATTTGCAAGATGGAAAGCTGCCAAATGACAAGCTGGAAGCCCGGCGTCTGCGGGCTAGAGTAGCCAGATATTGCATTTATGATGATGCACTATACAAAAAGGGGTTCTCAGCTCCACTGCTAAGATGCATTGATGGCCCTGAATGTGAAACAGTACTGAGGCAAATACATGAAGGTCACTGCGGGAATCACGCTGGGGGGCTGTCTCTAGCTCAGAAGGCACTTCGTCAAGGCTTCTACTGGCCCACCATGAGGCAGGACGCCATTAACTTAGTGAAGAAATGCGACAAGTGTCAGAGGTTTGCCCACATTCTGCGAGCTCCACCAGTTTACCTCCAACAGATGGTGAGCCCGTGGCCCTTTGCGATTTGGGGGATGGACCTGATAGGACATCTGCCAATGGCTCGAGGAAAATGCAAACATGCGGTGGTCGCAGTAGATTACTTCACTAAGTGGGCAGAAGCAAAGAGTTAGCTGAAATCTCCACAACAAAGATTGAGAAGTTTGTGTGGAGCAACATTATTTGTAGATTCGGAGTCCCACAACAGATCGTAACTAATAATGGGACCCAGTTCGCTAGCGACCAGTTTCTTAGGTTCTGCAACGACCTCAAGATTGTTAAAAGCTTCTCAGCAGTGGATCATCCACAAGCCAATGGCCAAGTTGAAGCAGTGAACAAAATCATCAAGCAGACCCTGAAGATGAAACTGGAAGCAAAGAAAGGAACATGGGTAGATGAGCTTCAAAAAGTATTGTGGTCTTACAGAACCACAGCTCGCAGCTCCACTGGCGAGACCCCATTCTCAATGGTGTATGGATCTGAGGCTATGATCCCAGCTGAGTTTGAAGTCACCTCGCAAAGAAGAGCAACCTTCAATCCAAATGACAACGACCAGCTACTTGCAACAAACCTGGACCTGCTTGAAGAGCACAGGGAAACAGCCAGGTTAAGAGTAGCTGTATATCAGCAGAGAATAGCGAGGTACTACAACAAGTATGCTCGAATTCGCAGATTCAATGTGGGAGACTTAGTATTGCGTCTCATTCTGCCTGGAGCCCGCAAGCTAAGTGATGGATCCTTAGGCCCGAACTGGGAAGGACCATATGTTGTCACAGCAAGCTTGGGGAATGGGGCTTATCATTTAGCTAACAATGAAAATGGAGCTGAAGTCCCTCGAGCATGGAATGCCAAACATCTGCGTCCCTATTACCAATAACCTCTTTGTAATATTTAATTCAAAATCATTCTAGTTAATAAAAGCTCCATTTCCCCAACTTATGACTCAATTCATTTCACTAAGGCAAACGGGCTCCGAGCTAAATAGCTCGCTCCAAAGAGCCAAAAAAAAAAAAAAAAAAGCAAGTGACTAAGTGTCCTTGCATAGCTCGCCAATGAGCCTAAAAAGCAGTCGAGGTGACGATCCACTGCATAGCTCGCTAAAAATCAAAGAGCCTAAAAAGCAAGTGACTAAGTGTCCTTGCATAGCTCGCCAATGAGCCTAAAAAGCAGTCGAGTTGACGATCCACTGCATAGCTTGCTAACAAATCAAGAGCCTCAAAAGCAAGTGACTAAGTATCTTTGCATAGCTCGCCAATGAGCCTAAAAAGCAGTTGAGGTGACGACCTCTGCATAGCTCGCTACAAATACAAGAGCCAAAAAAGCAAGTGACTAAGTATCCTTGCATAGCTCGCCAATTGAGCCTAAAAAGCAGGCGAGGTGACGACCCCTACATAGCTCGCTACAAATACAAGAGCCAAAAAAGCAAATGACTAAGTGTCCCTGCATAGCTCGCCATAAAAATGAAAGAGCCTCAAAAGCAAGTGACTAAGTGTCCTTGCATAGCTCGTTAATAATGAGCCTAAAAAACAGATGGCTAAGTGTCTCTGCATAGATCGTCAACATTTTAACAGTCCAATTACTTGTACTTACAAAATTTTATTGTTGGATTAAGTAATTGCTTTAATTATTATCAGATTTTGAGCTTATTGACTATTAGCTCACAAGAAATTTGATAACTCTAAAAAATTGAAGATCACAAAATATGATATCATGAAATAAGTTATACACAATAGCTTAAATGCATTCAAACACAGAAGAAATAATGAAAGAAATTTCATTAAGTATAATAGCTGTTTACAAACTGAAAAGCTGAAAAAATACAATGAAAAGAACAAAGAAAAGACGAGCTGTTAAACTTAAGCTAAAGGGTCCTCATGAGAAGGAGACACTCCAGAGGCATCGAGGTCGACAACGGGCTCAGCCTGAGAGGTCGCACCAGGCACCACCTCTACTGAAGGAATTGGACCAGCTGAGGACGAGGTAGCTCGTGATTTAAAATCCTCAACGGTTTCAAGTCCTATGTCCCCGAAGATAGAAAAATCCATTTCCGGGTGGGACGTCCACAATGTGAAGAGAAAATCACGACCTGTTCTTTCCTCAGCCTCGTCCCTTGCATCTGCAACCTGCACTTGCAATTCTCGAGCAGCCTACTCTCTGAAGACTGTTAACTCCTCGAAGGCATTATCTGCAAGTTGATTAACGTCTTCAGCATTTTTCTGAACGGCTTCTGCTCGTTTCTTTTCAGCCTCGGCTTGCTGAATGGCCTCCGCCACCTGTTGCCTAAGAACCTCAGCTTGATGCTCAGCCTCCTCGGCACGTTTAGCCGCGGTTTCAGCCTCTTGAGCTCGTTTTGCTGCAGCCTCCTCAGCACGTTTGACAGCGACTTCAACCTCTTCAGTACTCTTTTCAGCAGTCTCGGCTCGTGTCACTGCAACCTCAGTTTGACGATCGAGCACTTCTATTTTTTCCTCTGCGGTTGTAGCTCGCTGCTCGGCTAGTTCAGCCCGCTGTTCGGACTGTCTCAGCTCCTCTCTTGCTGCAGCTAATTGTGCCTTTAGATCTTCAGCAGCTTTCTGGGCCAGCCCAACCCGCTGGTCACTCTGCTCCAACACTTCTCTTTGCATGTCGCGCTCTTGTTGTATTTCCAGCAGAGCTTTTTCGGCAGCCTGTTTAGCCTCATTCGCCGCGGCCATCTGAGTCTGAAAATTTTCTATGGATCGACCAGCTAAGGACGCTATCTCATTGTTAGCGACCTCAAGCTCGCTTCGCAGCTTCATTATTCGATCTTCATTGATCTTGGACATCCTACGTTGCTTCATGGCAGCAAGAGCAGCCTGAAAATTTTGCAAGTTAATATGCGATGAAGAAAAAGAGGTCAGAGGATAAAGAAAAATGACTTACCAGCATAGAATGACGAGCTGCGAATTCATCCAGCTCCAATCCTTGGAGGGACTGATTCTCCAAGACTCTTGCATGAGTAAACATAATGGGTGCCCAGTTATCAATGAAAGAAGTCAAGTATCTTCCCCCAGGCCCGAGCTCGGTTTCTGGTCTTGTAGGGGAAGGGGTTCTTTCACGCTCCGGGAGATCGGGCACATTGGTTGAGTAAGTACCGCGTCGCGAAGTAACAGTACACCTGGTTACGTGCCCGCTGAGGCCATCTCGGGTTGCCTGTGAAGCGACCTTGGGAGGAGCATCTCCTTTTCCAGGCTGCGAACTGGAAGCTGGAGTCGGCTGAAGACCTGAAGAACCAACAGCAGCAGGCACTTCGCTGGGAGCAGCGGTTGAAGGAGCAGCGGCCTGTTTCTCAGCAGTAGCAGGCACTTCGCTGAAAGCAGCGACCGCAGGAGCCTGGTCCTCGGCGGATGACTTTGAGAGTTTTGAAGGGGCTGCGGGAGTGGCTAAGGCCTCGGCAGGCCGTTTTGCTGAAAGAGTCGAGGAGGCGGGAGATGTAGCAGGTCGTTCAGCAGGAGGAGATTTCAAAAGAGCAAGTTTCTTCCTGTTGGCTGGAATTCGCCCAGAGGAAGGAACGGGGGCTGGAGCGCGAGCTGGAAATGGCAGTGAGGCCCTTAGAGTAGATGTGTAATGTGGGGAAGAGGATGAGTCAACTTGTGCAGTAGGGGCTGGATCTGGTTCTGTCCGAGCTGGGGCAGGAGCTGGAGAAGTAGTTTTTCGAGATGCACCCTTTGATGGGGTGCGAGCTGAAGACGATTTCGCCTTAGATGAGATGCGAGTAGAAGCACCTTTTGTAGAAGCCTTCCGAGTTGGAGAAGGTGAGCGAGTTGCACCCGCTGATGGTGAAGAGACTGGTGGCAGAGGTCGGGAAGCAGACGTGTCCCCCACCTGAACTGGAACTTCAAAAACAGAAGGAAGTCTAGGTTTATCGCCAATCTTGCCTATGTCCTCCTCAGATCGCAGAAGAGGGGATTCCTTAAGAGGAGCAAGGCCGTAAGCTCTAAGGACAACATCGTCGAATTTGCTGCTGATGCCTGCGTCCTCTGAGATTGCGAGCTTGTCAAGAGCTCGTTCCTCCTCGATGCTTAGAGGAGACTCGTCCATTTTCAGCGCTGCACAGCAAATGATTAAATAATAATAATAAAGATACGAAATAAACTCAGCTCGTTATTTTTTCCTTTATGTATACCTGGTTTCAGGACAAAGCTGAAATTTCGGAGATCTGCGAGAGAGGGGCACGAGACGTAAAACCAGCTCGTCTTATACGGCCCGACATTGGACTTGCCTTTCGCTTCTCCTTTGGGCAAGAGATCTTTGTATTGCGACGGACGAGCTGTGAGGTAATAAATGCCATCCGGCTTCTCTCCTTCTGCTGCACTCAGAGCCTTGAAGGAGTAGAACTGCTGTATAATTTTTGGTGTAGGGGGACGAAGGCCGTTTCTGAGGAAGGCCACAGCCAGCGAGGTCAGCTGCGCATAAGAGTTTGGAGTCAACTGGAATGGCGCGAGCTTGACCTTGTTGAGAAATGCGATCAAGTACGGTGGAATGGGGAACCGTAACCCCTGCTCGAAATGTTGAACGCTAACGGCGATGAATCCCCTGGGTGGATAACATGCATGATTATTTGAATCAGGTAACAATGCACGACAACCAAAAGGGATATGGAATTGAGTGACAAGTCCTTCCACATCAGGACGCTTTAGCGATGAAGGATGACGAGCGAACGTATCACGAGCTGCTCTTCCCTGTATAGCATGTGCTCGGGCTTCATTTCGCTCACGAGCTTCACTGCTTGGAACAATTCCCTTACGAGCTCCGCTTGAAGACATCTGAACAAGTTAAAAAACCAAATCGAACCAGAAGAAGAAACGTCATGTTCAATAAACACAAGACTCAGAATAATGAAGGTACAACAATGGTGGTGAAACAAAATAAACCTAAAACAGAAAGTTTGAAGAAAAAGATGCTTTACCTTGAATCGTTGATGAGATTGAAAAACGGCGAGTAAGGATGTCGATTTCGTGAAAAGGTAGTAGGTCCTGGTTGCTTGAAAGCTTGAAAACTTGATTGTTTTAAAAGAAAATGACAGATGAAAGAAGAAAATGAAAAGGTCAATCGATTTATATAGACAAGCGAGCGTGAACCCCAACCGTCAGATCTTTAAAAAGTGTAACCGTCATAAATCTGACGGTACAGCGAGAAGCACGGCTTTGGAAATCATGCAGCCGTCAGTTGAAAGACGTACGCATTAAATACGCGTCTAAAGGACGTGCAGACGTCGCTTCAGTTACCACCTGCATGATCGCCACGTGTCGTAACTGAAAAGGTGGAATTTGAAAGTGCACAGAAGCAGTTATGAAGGGTATCGTGCCAAGGAAGCCAGCTTTTACCAGCAAGCTCAAACTCCCAGCTCGCAAAAGCGAACTAAGAGCTGGGGGGCTAATGTTATATGTATTTTTCGGACTCATTAAATGGGCTGGTAAAAACCTAATTCAGTCAAAGTCCATCAGATGAGGCTCACTATCGATTCTAAGGCCAGCAAACTCTTCAGCTCGCTCGGGTAAATCCCTCAGCTGACATCAACAGACTTGTGAACACAGTCAGACCGCAGCTCGCCTCATGAACAGTTCGTCTCTCAGCGAGCTCAAACTCACAGACCGCCATAGACACGTCAGCTCGCTCAGAAGCATAATGAATGCAGTATCTTCCAGAACAGGCAGTTGCCTAATTCAACCATGATTCTCTCTCCGAATATGGCAGTTACCCAATCAAACCGTGATTTCCTCATCAGATATGAAAGTCTATTCGAATTCAAACCGGATCAACATCATCCCTGATTTTATGGAAGCAGTTTTCTGATTTTATTCAAACACATTAGGAAGTATAATTAATTTATAATTCTTTTCCTTATTTTTCCTGATTATTTGGGGAATGTAATTAATCCAGGATTCTTTTCCTGATTTGCTACAACCAGAATTGTAACACCTCTTTCCCTATAAATAGGGATTAAGATCATTGTAACAAAATCAGAGAATAATCAATAATACACTGTCACTCTGCAGAATTTAAGAGACAGACAGTCGTGGACGTAGGCCAATTATTGCCGAACCACGTAAAAGATCTGTGTTCCCTGTTTGATTCTCGGTATTTGCTTCTATTCTTTCTTGGTATTTGTGCTTTCTCACATTGATTGCAGGTATTGGGTATTGATTACTCGTCGACTGAAATCCAACGTCGACAATATATAAAATCGTTCTTGAATTGATTTATTTGACAAATTATGCATACTTAGCTCATTATGTTATTCATTAATTCTTAAGTTGTTTTAAAGAAAAATACTTAATAATCACATTATTGATGGATTTTGAAGCCTGGATCGGTTTTGTGACATTAGTATTATAACATCTGAGTATCAAAGTTATTTGTTTCGGAGTGAGAGTTTCCTGATTTAATCCTAGGTTTTGTTAATTATTTAGTCTCTTATATATATTTAAGTTTTATGAGTATGTGATAAATAAGTGAAAGAGAGCTAAATTGAGATACTGTAAACATTTGTTAAATGGTGGATCAAGTGTTATTGCGTTCCGTGCCCATAAAGATTATATTAGTCATATGGATAGTTACAATCATTCGTGGGAAAGGAAAAGCAAAGGGAAGTAAAGAAAGTCGGCGGTAGAAGAATTAGGATGGGACTGGACGTACCACTCTAAAAAGGTTAGCTCTTTGAGTATGAGGTCCACGGTCGACCTTACTCGGATTACCCGATCAAATAAGGAAAGTTATAAATAATAATAATAATAATAATTATTATTATTATTATTATTTTTTCTTTATATATAGTGGCATGTAAGATCATACAGCCTAGAGGTAGGCTTATTATATATAAGGAAAAGGAATATCTTGTTTGATATTGCAAATGCAATTATCAATTATATATGTATTAAGTGGAAATTGTGAAAAATACCCATTTAAAAAGGGTAAAATTTTTTTTTACCCATTATTTTTTAAAAAAAATTGTTTTTAACCCCTCAAACAAACATATTTGATAATATACCCAAATTATCCAAAATGCCCCTGGACATTTTTACAAAAAAACCCTGAACAGTTAAAAATTTATGAAAAATCGAAACGTAAAATTACGATAAACCCCTACATATATATACACCTCAAAAATCGATGAAAATTGTCTTCCATCGATTTCTCACTCAAAAGCACACCGGTTTTTGTCAAACCCGAACCCGATCGCTACCCGACGGTGAGATTGACGTTTCCGGCCATTCGCGCGACGTTGCCGACCTTCCTCGAGGAGCTCCTACCGCCGGCGAACCTGCAGAAAGTGTGAAAGTTAGATTTTTGAAATGTTTGTTGTAGTTTTTGATTGAGATTTGGGATTTTGAAATGTTTGTTGTGTTATGGATGTTAGGTTATAATTATTAGGCTTAGAATAGGTTGGATTTGATTGTGTTTGGTCGTTTTTGGGTTGAAAATGCCCGATTCCAACCAAAAAAGAGTCGTTGGGATCGGATCAGTTTTTCATTTCGGTTTTTCAAATCGGTTTTCAAGTTCGGTTTTTCAGGTCACCGAAGTGAAAAATCGATCTTCAAAACTGATAATGGAAAACCGAGATTGAAAACCGATCTGGAAAATCGATAATGAAAACCGAAATGAAAAACCGATCTGAAAACCGATCATGAAAAACCGAAGTGAAAAACTGATGGATTTCATTAACCGATTTTTAAGATGCCTTCAAAAACTGATAATTTCATTAATTGATTTTTCAGATACCTTCAAAAACCGATTCAGTTAAAAAACCGATTCAGTTTATATATCTCTATTAATGATTTCTTTGCTGTTTTTCTTTCCTACAGATGGATTTCAACTATAAATATAGTTCACAAACAATTGGCACACATACGAGCGGGAACACACATATTGGTCAAAGATTGGTTAATAAGATAATTGCCGTTATTAATAGAAGAAATCTATACGATTGGTTCATGGCAAAATGTCCGTTCGAACATATTTTGAAGATAACCAATAATACGGCTGCTGGTTCTGTGATTTTGTGGGTGCTTGGTAGAGAGTTAAAGGTCACGGATGCACGCTGTGATGAGAGGTGATTTGAAATTGGGGAGAGAAGATATAGGTTTGGGAAACAAGAGTTTCTATTGGTGACCGGACTTCCTTTTGGGGGCATCGACCGTAAAATCTACCAAATAGTGCCAAATGATCAAAACGGTCTCCTATGGCGAATGTTTAATGGAGTGTCGCCGGAGGTGAGGGAGTTGGTCACATTTCTTGAGGCAAGAAGTCATAGTGGGCAGCGAGACTGTGTAGGGTAGGATCCGATAAATGATGAAGATCTTTTGAAGTTGGCGAATGTAGGGATTGTTTTCCATCTCTTTATGGGACTGGATGACAGGGCTAGGATTTATCCATTTATGTGGGTCCTAATTGAGAATACAGAGAGGTGGAAGACATTCCCTTGGGGCACATTATGCTATAGTGTCTTGTTGCACTATCTCGACATGACACTTAATGAAGAGCGGATCAGAAATCCACCAAGAACCATTAATATTTATGGCTATGTGTTGGCGTTTCAGGTATAACTAATACTTTCAATATTTATTGCTTCCTTTTGTTACGGTTAATATATAGGATTATATGTATGTTTTTAATTTAATCAATTTTGCATTATATATTATCTGACCATTACTAACTACATGTATGTTTTTTATTTAATCATTTTTACATTATAGTGGTGGTTAGTGGAGGTGTTCCCAATGTTAAGGGAGAAGATATCAAAAAAGACCCGAACCTCCAAAATGATCTACCAAGATGTATGAGATGATCACTGAAGAGAACACCGACAAATATACACAACCTAGATGATTTCCCCCCCGTAAGTGGCGAACATAACCTAAATTTATGTCAATTATTTGTTTGTTATAACTATCGTTATTTATATTAAGTATGTAATTGTAGTATAACTAAATATATTTATATAATGCAAATAGTTGGCACTGGGCCAACCTTACAGCCTACTGACATCGAGAGGGAGATGGATTATTGGAAATCTTTTAATCCGAATCATATGGTTCATGAAGAAGTACATAAATATGGCAGCGGGGGGAGTGACGATGGTTTGGATGATGGTGTAAAGGATGAGGATGAGATAGAGGATGATGATGAGGTGGAGGGTGACGATGATCCGAATAAAGACGTCCGAAGTGTGCAATCCGAATCAGATGATATCTTCTCAGAGTTTCGAACAAAGAAGGCACACAGTGTACAACACGTAGATTATGAGGTACGGATATTCTATTTATATAATAATATTATTCAATTAATTTCCATTGTAATAAATGCAAAAGATGTGGATATGTTGTGTAGTAGTACGGAGTGTGAAAGAGAGACGGAGTCTCTAAAAATGATAGACGAAGTGTAATTTGTTTAAATATGCAGGTTGTATTTCCCTGGATACTCAAAAAACAGGGGAGACTTTGTCAAATTTTTTTAAAATTCAGCATAGTATGTAAAATGATATATATGATTCTATGAAACAGGTAAAACGGTTGTTTGAGTTTATCGTGGATTTACAGAAGACAACCCATAAGAAGTTAAGTAGGATGGATAGGAGGCAGAAGGCAACCTTTCAGATTGTAAGGGAGATGGATAGGAGGCTGAGATAGGTGGAAGAGCATTTAAAAATTCTCAGGTCTCCGGTTGGTAGGCATGATCCAGACGACGATGACGATGATGATGATGGTGGGAGCTTTGTCCGAGATGAGCACATGTATTACCCGTCACCACCACATCAGGACAAGAGTGTCCGTCGGTCGCCTATCGATGGAGGCCAGTCAGCCATTCATCAGGAGGAGCAGGGTGACCATCCGCCACCTCATCAGTCACCCCATCAGGAGGAGGAGCAGGGTGACCATCTGCCACCTCAACAAGTCACCCCATCAGGAGGAGAAGCAGGAAGTCCTTCTAACATAGGGTGTCTACCAGTCACCCCATCAAGAGGAGGAGCAAGAGGTCCTTTTGACACGGGGTGTCCACCAGTCACCTCATCAGGAGGAGCAGGAGGTTCATCATCACAGGGTGTCCACCAGTCACCCCATCAGTAGGAGGATGAGGAGGTCCACCACTCTTAGACGGACTTAGGAGGTGTATCAAGTGTAGACACTGAGCGTGAGCATGACCAGGTAGACTTTGTATCTCTATTGTGTTGCATTCTGAAATATAATTGTAAATATTAATATTATACATGTTTTTAATTTACTTACAGCTGCAGGATGAAAGCATCCAGAAACGGGGCAAATGAAAGACGAAGCCAACAACACCTCTACGGACGTCGTACACGGATCTGGGGTCGGCGAAAATGAAAAAGAAAGTGACTCAACAGCAGGCGGATGAGGTGGTAGAGTCTACAGACCCTGTAGAAGTGGTCTATAATGAATATAAAACTGCAACCACTTTGGATCTCAGATATATTTATAAAAAAGGGTACTAATTCTTACATCCTAAAAATTCATAATGATATAATTTATAATAATGTTTAATACTTTTTTTGTTTTTGAAATGTAGGCGTTCGATTGATCGTTGTGGGTGGTATGTGATACCGACCACATTGATCACCCTCGAGAACGAAAACATGTGGTTGACTAATGAGCACATCGATTCTTATTTGATGTGCCTACGAAGAAAATGGTGGAATGAGGTGGATGACCGTAGATACGCTGTCCATGACAGTTCTTTGTTTGTAAGTATTTACATTTAAGTTAGTTATGCATTTACAATTTCATGTTGCGTTCGATTGATCGGTAGTAATATAATAATTAATATCCAGATTAGTATTATATATCTTATTAACATTACTTATTAGTTGTATTATATAGTGTGATAACACAATAGTTAATCCTAAATAATATAAACATAATAATACAATATACTATAACATAATACTAGAACATAATAGTATAACATAAATATTAATACTATAACATTAAATATACATGTATTTATAACTATAATACTATAACATAATAATATAACATTATATTAATCCCAAATAATATAAACATAATGATACTAATACTCACAATAGTTAATTATACATGTAAAATATATAATATATGAATATTAATTTATTTACTTAAATATATTATAAACATTAAATTGATATCATTGTATTTAACACTATAATACTATAACATAATACTATAATTATTAGTTATATTAAATATATATGTATTTATAACATTATATTAATCCCAAATAATATAAACATAATGATACTAATATTCACAATAGTTAATTATACATGTAAAATATATAATATATGAATATTAATTTATTTACTTAAATATATTATAAACATTAAACTGATATCATTGTAATATAATAATTAATATCTAAATTGGTATTATATATATTATTAACATTACATCCATATAAGTTATAAGCCAGATTAGGATTATAGTTATAATAATTGTAAAATTATGTGATATAAATAATCATATTAATATGATATATTAATATGGTTATCAATATTAAGATTGTATCTATAGTATTAAGTTGTATATACTAAAGAGTATAATTAACATCCTATATTGATATTACAAATTAATTAAATCAACATTTCAAAAATATAAATTATAGTACTTAAAAACTAATATGTTAAGGTATATTTATTATTACTAATATCATATGAATATTAATAAATGATAAAATTAATATATAATGTTTATAGTCTAAATATTGATATCGGGAGTAATAAAATTATACGCTCCCTAATCTATATAACATATTTAAATACATCCGTATATAACGATTTGTAAAAATAATTCACTTAAAGGGAAATAAAATGAACATATAGCTAGAAATAAATTCAACCTAAGTAAAGATCGGTTTTTAGGGACACATGAAAAATCGATACCGGTTTTTGAAGTCCCCTTAAAAACCGATCCACACTTGGCGTGCTGGAAGAATCAAAGGCAAGTGGATCGGTTTTTGAGTAAGCTTGGAAAATCAATACCGGTTTTTCAAGCTTACTCAAAAACCAATCTATGTACCTCTACGATAGGGGAAATCAAAGGCAAGTTGATCGGTTTTTCACCGAGCTTGGAAAACCGGTACCGGTTTTTCAGCCTCCCTTAAAAACCGATTTTTGTGGTTCTGAGCTGATGTAAAATGATAAAAAAAAAAATAGAAATGGATTAATAATTTATACAGCTGTATTAGTACATAATTGAGTAATTAACATAAAAACGTTTTACATAAAACATGCATGAACAAAATGTCAATCAATTGCTAATCATCATTTTCGTCAGTAGCCACTTCTGGATCGGGAGTAGGAAACCGTAGTAGACATCGACGTTGGTTGTGTCCAGTCTCATGACACAAGCGGCATCTTCGAGAGCGTGGCTCATTTTCAGTAGTATTTGAACTCGTTCCAACATCCGCACCCACGTCTGTGCTTGTCCCTTCGCTGATAGAAGTTGGGGGGTTAGGGCAACGAAGACGGTTGTGTCCCCTCTGACCACATCTTCTACACTTTTTTCGACGAGGATCTTCCCCAGTTGAAAGAATTCGAACCTCCTTCGGCCTACCTGCTTGTCTTTTACCTTTCGGTGGTAATACAACCATACTTCTAACTTCCGCTGAAACATTTCCACTGGCCAATTTTGGGACGGGATTAATCGGACGTGCATATGCGGCTTTTAGCCACTCCACGCTATAGTACTGACTACAAAGTGTATCACAACTGACGCCCTTGAACCTGACATGTATCAACAATTTAAGTGTCACGCTATGACATGTAATAGCAAAAAAAACAATGTATAATTACCATACCTAACCACCACACATGCATGAACACATGGCAACTGATTAAGGTTCCACTGCTTACACGTACATATGTGCTGTTGAATGTCAACCATCGCATCTCCTTTGCTATAATGTATGACACTATAATGATACGGTTTTGTAATGGGATGTACGCTACCTTCCATGGATAAATCTTTTACCAACATGATACGATCATATGCAGCGGTAGTAACATACGTTGTGAGCTTCTCAGCGGCAACACGTCTGTTATTAAACCATTTTTGCAATACATTTCTTACATATTCATGTGCAGTTGTTATTGGCAAACGACGTGCTTGCATCATGCAATTGTTGAACGACTCTACAATATTGGTAGTCATCATTTCATATCTTCTTTTTGGACAATGTGCTCGTGACCACCTGCTCACTCCAGCCTTAACCAAAGCTCTACGCGTGGTCGGATGTAATGCACGTATTTTTTCCAATATTTTGTTACATTCATATCAAGCACATAACAATATGCTACATTGTAAAATGCATTTTCCACATCCGAACGCTTTTTACACTGTTGCTTAAGGTTTTGCCACAAGTGGAAAAAACATAACACATGTGGGGCTTTAGGAAAAACTGCTTTCATCCCATTCGATATGCTCTTATGATGATCCGATACGATCAGCAAATCGTCTGACACCCCGATTGCTCCTCTAAACTTTTTTAGGAACCAAGTCCATGAATTGTTCGACTCTCCGTCAGCAAATCCAAAGGCGATGGGATAAATCATCTCCGACCCATCTTTGCATGCAGCAAAAAAAATCACCCCTTTATATTCACCTTTCAAATGAGTGACATCAATAGCAACAACCGGTCTCATGTAAGACCGAAAACCCTCAATAGAAGCTCCAAGTACAACAAAGGAATACAAGAACCGGTTGTTTTCATCTCTCTTAATTGTCGTCATTGTGCCGGGGTTTGAAAGTTTTAACATCTCAAAGTAGGACGGAAGTTGTTGATATGATTCATTCGATTGCCCATATGTTAGTTTCTTTGCATATTGTAAAGTCTTCCAAGCTTTACTATATAAGATCTGCACTCCATACTGCTCTAGCATTTCTCCAACCAAACGATTAGGTGTATAAAGATCTCTTCCCACCTTTCCTGCATACAATTTTTCGATCACAATAGCTTTCACACTCTTCATGTGTGATTCCATGGTTTTCTGTCAACACGTGTGTTCGGCTACATACTTTAACACAAACCACATTGAACAACCCTTTCTGCATCTTACACTAACAATAAAACTACAAGTTTTATCTTTACAACTGGCTTCAAATCTCTCCGTGTCCGAACGTCTAACCCGATATTCAAACTTAGCTTTCAGAGCATATTCGTCCAATAGCTATAGTCATTTCATCTTTACTAGTAAAGAATGCTCCTTTATATAATGTACCACGTTGGTAGACGGTTGACGTAGCACTTGAAGTAGCCTCAATGTCCCCTAATTCTACACCAGGAACAATCCAGTATGATTGTGAAGGATTGTTCTGAAATTGTAAACCTAAAAATCTTATTTCTGGAAACTCTTCTTCTTCAGCGACATCATCAAATCGAGTTTCCTCTTCATCACTATCTTCAGTTTGCTCTTCATCATTATCCCATATTCCATCACCATTATCATCTATGTCCCGATCTTCATCATCAGTACCATAATTCATATAGTCATCATTAAAGTCACAAATGGGACTTTCAACCGATGTAAATGGGGTGACAGAAGTATCAACTTGATTGCTTCCAATACCTGAAGTGAGATAAAAATGACTTTCAACCGTATGTGGATTTATAGGTTTATCCATATTTGCCTCGTCGTGTCTTATGTCTGGTATTGAATCAATGACAAATGGATGAACGGTATGCCTACTAACCCCAGCTCCAAAATCTCTTGCAATCTTATCGATATAAATCTCTTTAACATCAATATTTTTTATCGCCATCAAACCAACAACACCAAGATCGGACATGATACGTATCTTTTTAACCTGACCATTTGTCGTACTTTATAATAAATAATATATACGGATATCCCACCTTCTTCTATCAATACCAGCCTCTCTCTATACAACGTCCACCAATGATGAAAAACTACTATTTTTTTGGACCCAACACATGATCAACTCCCTTCCAATGTAATTACATCTATTCCACTCTCCGTCAAAGTTGATTACAACTGTCTCTTGAGTCATTCCTGTAACATTCAAATCAAATAATACTATTAAATCTCATTTCAATCGGGCAATATTACAAAATACAATCATATCGAATCATATTCAATACATAGCAACACAAACATATAAAAAACCATGAAAAATGTGGTAAATTCGGTTTTTCAGTGAAGTTATCGGTTTTTCATTATCTCAAAAATCAGAAAAACTATAAAAAAATCGTTCAATCGGTTTTTCAGTGGATGAAAAACGGATCTCGATTTTTCAGCCACTGAAAAACCGTCACAACTCTTCAATTGGTTTTTCACTTTGTGGAAAACCGATTGTCGGTCACGAAAAACCGATTTCGTCGCAGATTTTACAGATTCCATTGTAGATTTCAGAAAAATTTAAATCTTACAACCAAATCATTCTTATAGTCTTTTAGCTAGCAATATGAACAAAACAACCCAAAAACCAACAAAAAAAAACTCATTCATTACCTTTCAAACTCAAATGGAAGAAGAATCTTCAAAACCTTCAATGGTGTAAACTTGAATGGATCCAAAAACTTCAATGGATGAAGAAGCTCGAATGAATAATCCCCTCAATAGATTGTTTCTTAGCTACATTGGATCTTAAAAATCATTGATAACCATTGATGGAGAAAAGAGAAAAGGGAGGATATTGTTGGGATGAAGAAGGTTATTTTTGTAATTTCATATTTAGGTATTTTAGTGATTTTAAACTTAAGGATATTTTGATAATCTTGGGTATACAATGAAAATCGTTTTTTGATGGTGGATTATGATTTGACTTTGATGGTGGCTTCATTCAAACAAGCTTTCATTAATTCATGAATTATTTTTAATTTTAAACTATGGTTTCATTATTCTTTATTTGTTAAAAATTAATTATTTTATTTATGACCACATAATTCCACTTTTGAGTTCTTAAAAAAAAAAATTCCACTTTCGAGAATTTGTTTTTTTTAATCAAAATTTTCGTGATTTTTAAATTTTTATTTATTAATATTTAATTGTTTTATTTATAAATAACCACCAATTATTATTTGGTATATTTTTTCTGTACGCGCAACATAATAAAAAAATATCCTGGACGATGCAGCCTTTGAAAAGTTGTTGGAAAATTAGAGTTTGTCTCTCGCTGTTATGCTTTTGAAATCTTAGAAGGACTGTGTTTGCTACTGTAAGGCTTGCACTTCCAAGTCCTTTGTTTCTGAAAACAAACAAGCTATCAACCCTTCAATGGCAGCTTCCAACGCTGAGAAAAAACAAGCCACTAAAGATGATTTATCATTGTCGGCTTCTATGAGACAGAAATCCTCTCCAGCTTCTTCTAGGGGCAATAGTCAATGGACATACGAGGTGTTCTTGAGTTTTCGAGGTGAAGATACACACAACAACTTCACTGATCATCTGTATGCTGCTTTGGATCATAAAGGAGTTTACACGTTTAGAGATGATGAAAGACTTGAGAAAGGAAAAGAGATTTCATCTGAACTCTTGGAAGCAATCGAAAGATCAAAGGTTTCAATCATTATCTTATCCAAAAGCTATGTTTCTTCTACATGGTGTTTGGAAGAACTTGCAAAGATTGTTGAGTGCATGAAGGCAAAGGATCAGATTGTTTTGCCAGTTTTTTACAAGGTACTTCCATCAGATGTGAGAAGACAGAGAGGAGCATTCAAGAAAGCCTTTGAGAAACATGAACAAGTTTTCAGGGATAACCTGGAGCAAGTGAAGAGGTGGAGATCAGCTCTCACACAGGTTGCCAATCTCTCTAGATGGCATTCAAATGACAGGTAACTTTGTATCTTTAAACTTTAGAGCATTGAAATTCTACGACTTTTGTTGCGTCTGACACTGGTTAGGCTACATAGAAAATTTTCACTAATGCTTCTTTTTTACATAATTTTAACACCTTTACAAGCTTTTCCAAATAGAGTGGCTTGAACAAATCATGCTCTCAAAATACAATGCAAAACATAAATTATTATTTCCTATTAGGGTTTAAATAGTTAGCATTCCTTTTCACTGCAGGTCTGAAGTTAAGTTGATCACTGATATTGTTGACGATATTTGGAAAAGATTGAATCAAATTCAATATTTTTCGAGTGTCGATGGGATAACACCTTGATATCAATAATGTTCATATTTCTGAAGACCTTGAGTTCCTATTGACTAAGTTATGATTTTTGAAATGACGGGGCTACCCATTGAAGACGTTGCTTTCCAGTTTCTATCCATAGAAACTTTTTGAACTTAGCTTGTGTTATAGCCACATTGAGTATCTATGGAATGACATTAAGGTACACTACCACAATTGTTTTTTAAAACATAATAAAGGTCATGAAAACTAGTTTTTGATTAATTTAGTTTTTGTTTCTACAGCCTTTCAGAGAACTAACAACTATTGAGCTCAATTACTCCCAAACCCTTGTTAGAACCCCAGACTTTATAATGATTCCAAACCTTGAGAGGCTGGATCTTCAACACTGTACAAGATTGCTTGAAGTTCACCAATCCGTTGGATTTTTCAGAAGGCTTGTTCTATTGAATTTGAATAAATGTGAAAATCTTGTAAAATTTCCAAGCGACGTATGTGGGTTAAAGTCTCTTCAAATTCTTAATCTTCATAACTGCTCAAAACTAGAAAAGCTGCCCCTCAATTTGGAAGAAATCGAGCATTTAGAGGAGCTACATATCGCTGGGATTGCTATGAGACAAGTACCATCATCCATTGCACAATTAACGAACCTTACAACATTGTCATTCCGTGGATGTAAAGGAGGACCACCGAAAACTTGGAGTTCTTTTCTGTTTTCACGATTGTTGCCAAGTAGAAAGCCTAACTCTATGTGTTTGTTGTTGCCTCCTCTTGCAAGTTTGTCCTCTTTGCAAACATTAGATCTCAGTGACTGCAATCTTTTGGAAGGAGCATTGCCGAGAGATTTGGGCTCCTTATACTCCTTAAGAGACTTAAATATCAATCGGAACAACTTTGTTAGCCTACCAGACACCATCTGTCAATTATCTAAACTTGAAATTCTTTGCTTGCAGAAATGTTATAGGCTTCAGTCATTGCCAAAGCTTCCACCTGAATTAATATTTGTACAGACAGATGATTGTACTTCCTTGAAAACAATATCAAGTTTACTAGAACTCACCTCTTTAGCGATTGGACTACAATTTCTCAATTGCTTCAGCCTGGTTAAGACTCAAGGCAACAACAAAGACAGTTTGGCAATTATGTTGCTGAAACATTGGCTTCAGGTTTCTCTTTCCTAAACAATCATCTAATATCTTTCCTTCAAATGTTTTAGCATTTGTCTTCTATATTCACTAATCATATCAATTTCTGAGTCCTGTTGCTGTGGCACGTTTCTGTTTTATTATATTGATAGATTCAGATTTTTTTAATATGACATTTTCTATTGCAACTAAGTGTTAGAAACAATCACGATCCCTTTTCACGAAGACTCTCTTCTGGTTTTGAATTTTATATTCGTCTCCCAGGAAGTGAAATTTCAAAAATTTTCAATTGTCAGAATGAAGGGAATGTAATAAGTGGAAGACTACCTGATGGCTGGTTCAATGATGAATTTATCAGATTTGCTCTGTGTGGTGTGTGTTCACCCTGTGATCATTCAGATGGTTCAATGACAACTGCTGATGATTTTGATGCCCATTTCTCAACTATCAAGTCCGATCATCTTTGGTTGGCCTATTTATCACTCTATTCATCTTACGAGGTAGCACGTGATCCACTAAAAGGTCATATTGTTTGCTTTGACTTCACTAATGAAAAAGGATATTTGGTGAAGACGTGTGGCTTTCGTCCACTTTACAAGCACGATGTAGAGTATCTTGACGACTTATCAGCAACGGATGTTGAAATTCCCAAGGTCCAAGAGTTTTATTTGGGTGATTGCTGTAGGTTGGGTTGGGTTTCTCTGCCTTATAGACTAAACTGCAGCGGATTGACAAAAAATCATCCTGGTCCTGGATTCTCTTTTGTGTTTTGGGAGTTGTGAGCGTTATGATGCCAATTCAAGAGGAACATTAGCAAGAATGTAGGGTTTTAACCAAATTTAACCTTTTTTTGATAACTCTTTGGGATACTACCCTTTTTTTTTGAATTTCCTACCGCATAATTTTTTTGGGTCCAAAATACCCTTAATAATCCAACTAATTACCATTTACCATAGTTTTTCCCTCCATAACCCACCCATTTCTGATTCTCTCTCTAAAATTCCAACCCCATCAAACTTTTTCCTCTCATTCTCTCTCTAAAATGCCCTAACCCATCATCATTCCCATCCCTCCCTCTCTTCTTCTTCTTCTTCTTCTTCTTTCCTTTTTTCTCTTTTTTTTCCCGGATTGGATCTGGTTCGCGGGTCGCGGAACCAGAACCACCGAGCCCAGAACCAGACGGTTCTGGGTTCACAAACCCAGAACCACACTGGTTCTAGGTTCGCGAACCCAAAACCGTCGCGAACCCAGAACCATCGCTGGTTCTGGGTCGCGAACCCAGAACCAGCGTGGTTCTGGGTTCGCGACCCAGAACCAGCGTGGTTCTGGGTTCGCGAACCCAGAACCATCGCTGGTTCTGGGTTCGCGAACCCAGAACCGAAGATGGTTCTGGGTTCGCGACCCAGAACCAGCGTGGTTCTGGGTTCGCGACCCAGAACCAGCGTGGTTCTGGGTTCGCGAACCTAGAACCATCGCTGGTTCTGGGTCGTGAACCCAGAACCGAAGATGGTTCTGGGTTCGCGAACCCAGAACCAGCGTGGTTCTTCGCCATCTCTGGTTCTGGGTCGCGAACCCAGAACCAGATCTGGTTCTGGGTTCGTGACCCAGAACCAAGGCAGGAAAAAAAAAAGAAAGAAGAAGAAGAAGAAGAAGAAAAGGAAGAGGAGATGGGTCTGGTTCTGGGTCGCAAACCCAGAACCAGATTTCTTTTTTTATTTTTGTTTTTTTGTGTTTGTTTGTTAATTATTGATTTGATAATGTTGTTGTTGTTGTGGGAGATGCTGATGAATTGGATTGATGATGTTGATGAATTGTAGTTGATGATGTTGATGAATTGTGGTTGATGATGTTGATGAATTGTGGGAGATTATGAATTTTGATATTGAAGGAATTGGAGGGGTAATTTTGTTCAAAAAATAATAATAAGGTCTGTTTTGATAATTCAGAAAATTAGAAGTCTATTCTGTAATTTTTAAAAGTACATTTAAGGGCGCTTCTTGGATAAGAAGCGCCCTCTATTTTAAATTTGATAATTATGAAATAACCCCAAAAATTTATTTAATTATGAATTTCACCCTGAATTTTTAATTAAGGTTGGGAATCTCAACCTCGAGGTTGAGATTCCCAATTTGAAAGTTAGGATTGATAGGGAATTCTAACCTTGAGGTTGGGATTATGGATTTTGATATTGAAGAAATGGGAGGGGTAATTTTGTTCAAAAATAATAATAAGGTCAGGTTTGATAATTCAAAAAAATAAAAGTGTAATTTTGTAATTTTAAAAATTATCTTTAAGGGCGCTTCTTACCCAAGAAGCGCCCTCTATTCTAAATTTAATAATTACGAAATAACCCTAAAAATTTGTTTAATTACGAAATATATATAATTGAATATTTAGGTTGACATTCTCAACCTCCAGGTTGGGAATCCCAACCTAAAGGTTGGGAGTTCCAACCTTGATTTAATATTCATATTTGAAATCTCAACTTCAAGGATGAGAATCCCAACCTTGAGGCTGGGAATCCCAAACTTGAATAAATATATAAGTTTAGGATTCTCAACCTTTAGGTTGGGATCCCAACCTAAAGGTTGAGAATCCCAATTTTTGATATTTAATCCTATTTGAAATTCCCAACCTCGGGGTTGAGATCCCAACCTACAGGTTGGGATCGATTTCAAAAATTACTCATTAAGGGCGTTTTTGTCCTTTCAGTGTTTTTTTTAATAATAAAAAATAAAAATGTTATTTTTGAGGATGACTTCCCAAAAAACGCCATTTTCTCAATTTTCCCCAAGAATGTATTCAGCCCAATACGGTCTATGAGATTATATATGAGGTGTGAAAGTGAATTTAGAAGTGATGTGCCTCATAATTGATAAATATAATTTATATATATTTATTATCCTTAAATATATATTTATTAGTCCAATTTTATTTTAAATTTATTTTAATTAGTTATGTTTTTGGTGAAACTACTACCAGAAATGTAGTTTTTTACAACATTCAACTTGCAATATTTTATTAAAAATGCCGGAACTGATAACAATTACAAGATTTTCTACAGAAAATGCCAAAAAAAATAAAAATAAAAAGATAAAAGTTGTTACAGGATTTTAAATATGTTGGTATTGAATTCATTTACAAAAATTTTAAAATATTATGATGCTAAAATTGTATAATAAAATGATTGTTTTTCTCGTTTTATTTCTTTCCAAAGCGTCCGACCCCTCGCTCTTGGCATCCTCCAACGCCTAGCAGCTCTGGTGGCTCGCGGAAGGCGATCGTGTTCTTTTTGTTTTTGTTGACATTGGATGGCTATTTTGTACAAAGAAGGTGAAGATGGAGGTGATCTCTTGGGAGCCTCGTGCCTTCGTTTATCATAATTTCTTAGTGAGTTATTTTTTTATTTAATTTTATAAATTAAAATCGAGCTTGAAAGGGTTGTATGCTGATATGAGTCAAATTGGGGAATTTTTGGGTCTGAATTATAGTTATGTGTGTGTGTGCATTCTTGGCTCTGTGTGAATGAGAAAGTGTATTGAATTGAAGACTTCTATTGGTGGGAATAGAGGGACTGGATAATATTAGGTTAGTGAGCTTAAAAAATTTTGAAAGAGAGGGCTGCTTTATTGTGGTCCTTGCTTTTCTTTTTGTAATTTTTTTTTTTTTTTTGTGAGTATGCTTGAAGGTCCACTTTTTGGTCTTACAGAGTGATCAATATGATATTATGATCTGTTTGTTTAGCTATGCTGTTTTGTTGGGCCATGAAAATTCATTTTTAGATGGGGTTTAAGATATATTTATAGTTATATATTGAGAATTGGTATATGCTTTTTGAGAGATGGGTGAGTTGGTTGACTCCTGTAGATAAGTGTGTACTAATTTAAAAGATAAATTTTGATGCATACATGTTATTTTACCAGTTGGCTGTTTAGAAATTTAATATTTTTTAAAAGCTGTGTTACAATTGTCCATTATCAAGTGGATTAGTTTATATTTCTGCAACAGCTATGTTGCTACTGAGCTTAGCTTTTGGTTAAAATTATTGCAGAGATATGCTTAGCTTGACCTTGGGGAATCATTTGAGTAAATCCGAGCAGACCTAAATTGTTTTAAGTTCATTAGCAACTTTTCTTTAAATTATGAAGCTTTTTAGAAATCTTTCTTAGTACCTCTTCCCTTGGAGATGATCTTTAATGAAAATAGAAATCAGATAGATTTGCTTAAATTTAGTTAAATCTCTTTAAAATCCTCTGAAATTTAGTATTGTCAATGTTGAAGCTGAGAAAGAAGCCTGTGCTGTTAATGATCACCATGCTCATGATCATAATCATATATTAATATTGGAATATACATCCATTGGGTTTAATACTAAACTGATATTTTGAGAAGATTAGCCCTAAAGTACCACGTAATCCTGCATGTAGCAGTCACTGTTTCTGTGTCATTTCAATTCATCTTTTGGCAAATGTTTGATTCATCAACCTGGGCATATTTAGATGAGTCTTTTGTTCAGGTTTTAAGTGAGGCTAATGGACATACGTACTCAACTAATAGGACTTCAATCCAACTAATTGCTGTCAGCTATGCTCCACTGTGTAGAGGCCTGTTACATCTTCTCTTCCCTTTAAAATGGATTCTTCCCTTTATATAATTTTGGCTTTTAATTTTGCTTTGTTATAGCGTTATAGCAGAAAATGAAATTAATTTAATTTGTTCTAGTCTATCATTTTGAAATCCGCTTCATCGGTTTGACCATGTTCATGTCTATTCAATCTATTTCCTTGCTTTGAATTCCATGTGTATTGAAGGAATATATATATATATATTCATGATTTTGGCTTTTAATTTTGCTATGTCATAACATTCAATAGCAGAAATGAATTCTGTGCAGACTTCCTCAGCAATCAACACAAAGACGCTTGTCCAACGGTGAGCCCAGTAGTGCAGAGCAGGAACAGAGAGCTGTGCAGCAAAAAGAATAGCAAGTCAGGAAGAACAGACGAGGACCCCAGTCCAGAAGCTCTATATATATATAGGTGGGCGTAATTTACCCGCACATATAGGTGGGTGTAACTGAAATTGTCCACATTGTGGACATTGCAAGTCCAATCGTTGCTTGCCTTGTGAGAAAGCAACAGGTGTGTTTGACTATTGTATCAAACAATTAGTGAGAAAGTGTCATGTTTTTTTACTATTCTGTTCTGTTAGTGCCAACTTTTGTGAAGATACTTCTGCCTAAAAACCATTTTATGAAGCATTCATTGGATACTTCGTTCTAATTCAGTAAACTTTATTTTAAACAAAATGTTTAACTCTCATCTGAAAAGGACTAGGAAAAAAGTAATTTTTAATTTCTGATAAACTTTGCATTTGCTACTTGAAAAAAGGCTTTGGACAATACCGAAAACACTTGTTGAATGACATGTCTCAGGAGCTGCTGACATGGAATTGAAGTTGTCAAAGTTTTGTTAGACTTGATCTAGTCTTCAGCTATTTTTTTGGAAATTTCTGTTATGTAACGTGCATAAGATTTGGTTGCATTTTTTTTTTTATGTTTTTAAATAAATTGTATAAATAAGTGCTTTGATGATCAATAAAATTATGCTTTTGGAAGTCTTAAAAAAACTAACAAATTGGTATCAGAGCCCCAGTTCTTGAGAGATCTGCAAGGTTGAGTGAGCCTGACTGTTTACTTTAAACACTTACCATCTACCCTATTCAAAACACAGAAGCCTACAACCAACTCAGGATGAATTCAGAAGCTTCATCAAATGCAATACCACCTCCAGTATTTGATGGAATGAATTATCAAATGTGGGCTATCCGAATTGAGGCCTACCTTGATGCCAATGATTAGTGGGAAGCCACTGAAAATGAATATGTAGTTCCACCTTTGCCTGACAATCCAACTATGGCTCAAATAAAAAATCACAAGGAGCTAAGGCAAAGGAAATCAAAGGCAAAAGCTAGCTTATTTGTAGTTGTTTCATCCACAATTTTCACCAGAATCATGACACTAAAAACAGCAAATGAAATTTGGAACTTCCTGAAGAAGGAGTATGAAGGAAATGATCAAGTCAAAGGTATGCAAGTTCTGAATCTGATCAGAGAGTTCGAGATGCAAAGAATGAAAGAATCAAAGACAATCAAGGATTACTTTGACAGACTCCTTGACATCGCTAACAAAGTAAGGCTTCTTAGTACTGATTTTTCTGATTCTAGAATAGTTCAAAAAATCCTTGTAATAGTTCCTGAAAAGTTTGATGCCACAATATCATCTCTAGAAAACTCAAAAGATGTGTCAAGTATTACCTTGGCAGAAGTATTGAATGCATTACAGGCTCAAAAACAAAGGAGACTTATGAGGCAAGAAGGATCTGTGGATGGTGCATTTCAAGCTATATCATAGAAAAGTATGTACAACATAGAGAAGCAAAACAGCAACAATAATAGCAGCAACAACACTACATTTTCACCATGTCCTTACTACAAAAAAAACCAATCATCCACAAAAAAGGTGTTGGTGGAGGCCAGATATAAAATGTCATAAGTGTGGTCAGTTGGGGCATGTGGAAAGAGTATGCAAATCTCAACAGCAGCAAGGAGAAGCCAAGACTGTTTCTGAACAACCACAAGAGGAGTAACTGTTTGTGGCATCATGCTTTGCTACTAGTAGCTTAACAAAAAGTTGGCTTATAGATAGTGGTTGTACAAACCACATGACTTATGATCAAGAGATTTTCAAAGAGCTTGACAAAACTGCCACTTCTAAAGTTAGAATTGGAAATGGAGCATATCTTGCAGTAAAAGGCAAAGGAACAGTGGCAATTGAAGGTCATACAGGTTTGAAATTAATTTCTAATGTCTTATATGTTCCTGAAATTAATCAAAACCTTTTAAGTGTTGGTCAGCTACTGGAAAAAGGATATAGGGTGCTATTTGAGGACAATCATTGCTTGATTACTGATGCACAAGGCAGAGAGGTGTTTAAAGTCCAAATGAAAGGGAAAAGCTTTACCTTGAATATGATAGAAGAGGAGCAGGCTACAGTACACAAAGAAGACAGCAATACAATGTTTTGGCATAAAAGATTGGGGCACTTTCATCATAAGACCCTACTTTTTATGAAGAAGAACAATCTTGGGGAAGGCTTGCCTGAATTAGAAGAGAAGCTTCTTACTTGTGCAGCCAGTCAGTATGGAAAGTTGACAAGGCTCCCTTTTCCACAAAACAAGGCATGGAGGGCTACACAAAAACTGCAGTTGGTACACACAGATGTAGGAGGACCTCAAAAAACACCATCATTGAATGGCAGTAAGTTTTATATTGTTTTTATTGATGATCACACAAGAATGTGTTGGATTTATTTCATGAAATTTAAATATGAGGTTGCTGACATCTTTTGGAAGTTTAAAGCTTGGGTGGAAAATCAAAGTAGATGCAAAATGCAGGTGATCGGATCTGATAATGGAATTGAATACACTTTAGAAAAATTTAAAAAGTTTTGTGAGAATGCATGCATTGAGCACCAACTAACAGCACCTTATACCCCTCAACAGAATGGGGTGGTTGAGAGAAAAAACAGAACACTTATGGAGATGACAAGGTGTTTGTTGCATGACAAAGGGCTGCCAAAGAAACTCTGGACTGAAGCTGCAAACACAGCAGTTTTTTTGCTGAACAGATTGCCAACAAAGGCTTTGCAACAAAGAACTACATTTGAAGAATGGTATGGCTATAAACCAAGGCTGCAAAATTTAAAAACATTTGGTTGTCTTTGTTTCTCTTATATTCCTCAGGTTAAGAGAGACAAATTGGAAAAGAATGCAGAACCTAGGATCTTTATAGGCTACAGTTTAGTTTCAAAAGCCTACAGGATTTATCTTCCACAAAACAACAAAGTAATTGTTAGTAGAGATGTCCAATTCTTTGAGTCAGATTGCTGGAGCTGGGAGAATAGTATGAAACTTGAGTTCCAGGAGGAAAATGATGATATTGATGACGAACGTATCAGGGGAACCAAATCACTCACTGACATCTATCAGAGGTGTAATGTTGTTATAATAGAGCCTGCAGGATATGAAGAAGCTGAAAAAAACCAAAAATGAATGTCTGCAATGAAGGAGGAGCTTGAGATGATTGAGAAAAATCAGACTTGGATTCTAGTGGACAGACCTACACATAAAAAGACAATAGGAGTTAAGTGGGTTTATAGAACCAAACTCAATCCTGATGGTTTTATAAACAAACACAAGGCAAGGCTGGTCGTTAAAGGATATGCTCAAATGTTCAGGGTGGATTTCTCTGAGACTTTTGCCCCAGTTGCTAGATTGGATACTATAAGAATGTTGATGGCCCTTGCAACTCAAAAGGGCTGGAATATACACCAGATGGATGTCAAATCTGCCTTCTTGAATGGATACTTGGAGGAAGAAATTTTTATGGAGCAGCCTGAAGGTTTTGTTGTTCAAGGAAAAGAGGAGAAAATATATCTACTGAAAAAGGCTCTATATGGTTTAAAGCAAGCACCAAGGGCTTGGTACAGCAGGATTGATGCACATTTGTTAGACTTGGGTTTTACAAAAAGCCTAAGTGAATTTACTCTCTATCTCAGGAAGGTTAATGATGAAATAGTTGTGGTATCCCTATATGTTGATGATTTGCTTGTTACAGGAAGTAGTATTGAGCAGATTGACTCTTTTAAAAGGGACATGAAGGATGTTTTTGAGATGACTGATCTTGGGAAGATGACATTCTTCCTTGGCATGGAAGTTCAACAAAAGCAGAATGAGATCTTCATATATCAGCATAAATACGCCAAGGAGATTCTCAAAAAATTCAACATGGAGGAATGCAAGCCAACTACAACTCCAATGAATCAAAGGGAGAAGTTCTGCAAAGAAGATGGAGCTACAAAGGTTGATGAAAGGCTTTACAGAACCTTAATAGGCTACTTGATGTACCTGACTACAACCAGACCAGATATTGTGAATGTTGTAAGTATACTCTCAAGGTACATGCACTATGCTAGTGAAATTCATTTTCAAGTAGCAAAAAGAATTGTTAGATATATCAAGGGCACGATTGACTATGGTTTGAGGTTCTATCAAGTTAAAAGTTTCACACTCCATGGTTATTCTGATAGTAATTGGGCTGGTTGTGTTGATGACATGAGAAGCACTTCAGGTTATTGTTTTAGCTTTGGTTCTGCTATTTTCTCATGGTGTTCTACGAAGCAAGAAATCATAGCTCAATCCACAGCAGAAGCAGAATATATAGCTGCCACTGCTGCAGTGAATCAAGCTCTCTGGATTAGAAAATTAATGGCAGACCTGCATATGGAGCAAAAGGAAAGCAAGCAGATACTTGTAGACAACCAAGCTGCAATTTCAATTGCAAATAATCCAGTGTTTCATGGCAAAATAAAACATTTCAAGTTGAAACTTTATTTCCTAAGAGAGGTCCAAAAAGAAGGAGAAATACAATTGGTCTACTGCAAAACAGAAAATCAAAATGCTGACATCCTGACCAAGGCACTTTCAAAAGCCAAGTATGAGTTCTTGAGGCAAAGGCTTGGAGTCTACAGCTCCAGAGCCAAGGCAGAGTGTTGAATGACATGTCTTAGGAGCTGCTGACATGGAATTGAAGTTGTCAAAGTTTTGTTAGACTTGATCTAGTCTTCAGCTATTTTTTTGGAAATTTCTGTTATGTAACGTGCACCAGATTTGGCTGCATTTTTTTATGTTTTTCCTGTTTTTAAATAAATTGTATAAATAAGTGCTTTGATGATCGATAAAATTATGCTTTTGGAAGTCTTAAAAAAACTAACTACACTCCAAGTTGATATAATTTACATCTCTTCGTACAGTCAGTTAGTGAATTCAATACAGCGACAAAAGAAAGTAATCTAAGTTTGCATTTACATGAGACAAGATTCAAGATTACAACAAACATGCAGTAGAGAAACAGCTACGTACCTTGTAATAAAAGTTCCATTACTAAATCTACCTACAGCCTCAAAGTATCATGATCCGATATTGTCTCCTCTGACGACGCATCCGGTATTGTCTCCTCTGATGACGCATCACTCTTCAGTTTTTCTGACTGAGGGAAGGATGAAACGTTGTCAGAAAGAGTTGGCGGCATTGCTGGCCTCGAAGGTGGGCAATGGCAAGTCACTGCTTCTCTAACCCAGAGGGGTAAATTACTGTTGCTTGATGAACTAGTGGCAGGATTATTGATCCATAATGGATCACTCCTCATGTTCTTGCTTCCTATATATATAAAGGAACCACCCTGATCAAGTATTTCCCTTTTAAAATCAAGAAGAGTACCCCTTGGATAAATAAAGAGTCTCCTGATCTGTTCAGTAACATTGCTTTGGAGGTCTGTGAAGCTGAAATGTGGCCTGTCTAACACACTGCCGTGTCTGCGAGAATAGACATCACCCCGTGAAAGTCGGGTTCTATCCATCATACTTTCTCTCCGTGGTCTTCTTTTGTGATGCAAGAAGGCATCATCACAGCCCAAAGAATTAGCTTCTGATTCTGCATATTTTAATAGTGAAACACATGCTTCATTCGAAAGTTTAGATAGTTCTTCCTGCCACCGCTCAGCGAGATCTCTGGCTCTACAGCTGATTACTTTCACTTCCTAATGTATGATTATTATTTTCCCCCCACATAATGCAGGTTGTTAACGGGAGAACGTCTTGCTTTTATTCTTATGAAAACAGCTGGGTTTTCTGATGTAATCTTGGCAGAGCACCCAGGAGAAGATTCAACATTATTTCTACAGATCAGTGTATCTCCAAGTACCTCTGTGGTGCAAGCAAGTATTAGATATACCAAAACTGTCAATTATTGTTTTGTTTATTTTTGAATGAGAGATCTCATGTGATAGAACAGTATGACTTCTACCTAAAGAGTCTATTGAGTCTGGAAGAGAAAGTATAGGTTCAACATAAAAAGTTTGGTTCTGAGAATCTGAGTTGATATCAACAGTAGAGTCACATGCACCACATAAATCTGCAAAACACACACTCACCACAGTTACTTAGATGGAGTTGAGCAATGAAATCCTATATTTATGACTTTGTAAAGTATGTAACAGAAACTGCGACTTCATGGTCACAGCAAGTCCTGTCAAGCAACAGACTATTGACTCAAGTTGACGCCTATGTTTTTGACAGGCTAAGTATTTTACCCGGGGGAGTAATAGAGATCTTCAAACAAGGTAGCAATTCTTCGTTAATCAATTCAGGAACTATTCTTGTTTTCACATCATCACTTGACAGGACTTGAGACTCAGTTGTAACACATGCCCCAAATTCGTGGATCCCAGATTTTTCATCCACAATTATGCTACCAAAGGTGCAAGCTTTAATTGCATCACTTAAAGGAGCTTTTTGTACATCCACGGCAACTTTGGAACTCTGGCATGGTACTTGTCCAGCATTAGGAGTGGCAATCCTTGGATGCGTTCTGACGATCATGCGACCTATTACTCTCACATGTCAATCTGTTTAAGATAATATAAAATTTGTTACAATAGAATGTCGAGAACTTTGACTTATGTATTAACTTGCCAGAGTTTATCTGATCATACATCTCAGTTTCCAAAGCTGGTCCTGCATCAGCATTTACTGAATCAGCCTCCACCTGTCAGAAGATGAATAAATCGAGCAATTCCCTTAAAAAGCAAGAAAAAATAGGTTTAGAGTGTCAATACAATTTTGGATTATACACTGCTACATTACTAGTGCATCCAGCAAAATGGAAAGAGGATGGCTCTGCCATTTTACAAGTTTCAATATTTATTTTCTAAAACTTCTTTGTCACATAAATATGACAAACGACTGGAAATACGTTCACTTGCTATGTTACACCTATACTTCACCAGACATTATAGAATTAATCTACAACATGCAATTTTATGTGGCTTTAGCATGTTAAATTCAGGAGAGAGTAACAGCAGATTTTTCGAGTTTGTTAGTTACAGACGACTCCTTTTTGCCAGCTTCTTTTCGGGTTCTTCATATTTAAGCAATAATCCAAAGATCTTTCCCTTTCTTTAGTTCCCTTCAATTCAATGTTTATTAATTTTATTGCTCATCTTAAGCCCTTCACCTACATGAGAGTCTAATAAGCACCTAACCACCAATGTAAGAAGTCCATCTATTTTGGAAAGGTTTTACCTTCTGAATACTAACAGGAGAAAAAGAGATATTCAACCATAATAATTCCACAAAGCTGTACCATCGGAAAGTATCAGATGGAAAGCCAAACAAAATCTTCATTATTTGTCATTTGTATGTTGGAAAAAGTAAAAGAACCAAGAAAACATTTCAACTATGCATATCAAGAAGTTTTGTATCAGAGAAGAAATGCATACTTTATCTTGATTGTGACAGTGCATAATTTTTGTATCCAGATTTTCCCCTGGCAGCTCCAGATCTGTTAAAAGATATGTTGAGCTGTCTTTATGATATTTTGCTTCACAAGAAGTAGGTAATTGAATGTGCAACACCACTGCTCCAGCTAGCAAGCTGTGAACAATCTTTTTCCTCAGTGAATGATCTTTTTGGTGCATCAGTCTGATCTATATCCTTTTTCCTTTTATATTTACGACTGAAAGTAATCGATGGAGTGATCATTTTGGTTTGCACAGGAATTTCACCACATGAGTTGGTGAACTTATCTTTGGAGATTTCCAAGTTTGAAGTTTTTGACAAGTACAAACCATCAAGTAGCCAGCTACATTTGTTTCTTGTCATGTTTAGTTGAATGCTAATGAATTTTGTTGACTAGACCCATCCTAACTCTTCTTTCAAGTTGAGAAGAATCTCGTGAAAACTTATGAACTTCATTTTGACATTTATCTTAAGTCTAGAAGGATGTCGTGAAAACTAAAATTTTTTTAATTGAAAACAGGATTTACTAGAAACATTTTAAAAAGTCATCGTAAATCTAATAGTCACTTTATAAATCTAAATTAAACAAATAAAATATTTGTACGTTCCTCCTATTGGACTCCTAGATTGTATATATAAAATATTCATAAAATGTCTGGAAAAGATATTTCATTTGTAAAACCATTCTTAAAATACATTTAAGAAATGTGGTTGACAAAAATAATATATATTAATGAAAAATGTTTATTGATAACACTAAAATATATCATTATTTTGTACCTATTTTCCTAATTTTTATGATGAATTCTTGATGAATTGTGTTAATTATTTAGTATTTTTATTTGTTTTTATGTAATTGGTGAGATATGAGTAAAAATTATCAAATGGGAGAGATATTGAATTGTTTTAAGGAAAAATCATGGGCTAAATCCATTACAAGAAATTATGTCATGACCATTGGCTGCATGTACATTTGATTAATAAAATTCCATGCACTTTAATCTCACGCATTTTAATTCATTTTAAACCATGAAATTGCATGTGTTAATTCGTGGGCTATGTTTATGTAAGGACAACGTGCATGTTTGATTTTGATTATTAAATTCAAGCACCTACATGTTATTTGTTTTATTCATATCTGTCTTACTCTTGCAAATTGAATGTTTTTTTATCTTAGGGTCGTTTGTTTTTTTGTCTAAAGACTTAATAGTGTTGTTGAAGATTGAAACTCAAAATTTGAATAACATATTTGTTTTTTTTTTTTTGTACCTTTAAATATATTGTAAACTTGTTTATTTTTAAAGTTAAAATTATCTGAAAACTAGTAATTTAATATTTATACCCTTTCAACTATTTGTTGTTACAAAATTTTAATTAATTTAATACAAACAACTGAAAATAATTAATTAATTAAATGCTTTTTTTTTTATTACATATTAATAATATTTTATTCATAATTAAAAAATGATTAAAAAATATAATAATATTAACCATATTTATTTATTAATATATTAGTATATTTAAGAAAACAACAAGAAAATGAATGTTTAAATTATAAATTAAAATATATTAATTTAACTTCAAAACAATTTGAAACGAAATGTATTTAGACTTTTCTTTTCAAATATATTTTTTGTAATTATCAAGAAAACATAAAGAAAATTTGAGTAATATAAAATTAGGGTAAATTTTAAATTATGTTATTTTAGGGAGAATAGATTTAGTATAAAAGCTTTAAATATCATTAAATGATTTTTAATTAAGTGAAAAGTTAAAAACTTTTACTAAATTTTTTCAGTTGTTTTTGAATAGTTTTAAGTGATTTGATTATTTAGAAAAAAAAAAAAAAAAAAAAAACTTAATTGGTATAATCAAAACTATTTTTTTTTTTTAAAAGGAAAAAACAAACAATCCCCTGGATTATTTTAATGAACAATTGTATGATTGTTGCAGTAAATAACTTGCATATGAATTGAAGACAAAGTTAAGTAATGAACTTTGAAGAAGCCAAGCCAAGCTCATACTACGAAAATCAAGCCAACATCAAGCTCATGAAAGTCACATGAAAGACAAAAGCAAGTTTCAAAGTAGAAAAAGCATGTTGCAGGATGTAAAGGAAGAAACAAGTAGCGACAACAACCTGCCACAATTGATGCAGGTTGTTGACATAAGTTCAGAAGCTACGCCTAAATGCTGCAACTTAATCACTCGTTTTAGGCGCTTGTTTTGATCATGCAACTATAAACTGTGACTTTGTTCTGAATTCCAATTTTGGTCTGGCCCATTAATTGTTGCAATAAATTCTTTCATATTGCCGACTAGGAAATTGTTTTAAATTGTCTACGCACACCACAATAAAACGGTACAGTAATACCGGACTATCCACTAAAGGCCCGATATGGATAATCAGCGAAAATAATAATAAAAGTGATGGTGACAATATCCGCACTGGGCGCAAAGCAACCCAGTATGGAAAATAAAACATCCATATTGGGTACCACATTGCCCAATATGGATATGATTATTTCTTATAACTATACCGAGCACTCGACCCGTTCGGTATGGATAAATAGAATAAATAGGATTATCCATACCAGACGGGTCGGGTGCCCGGTATGGTTAAATTTTTTTTCAAAATGATTAAAAATACGGATTATCTATACCGGGCTCCCGACCCCTCCGATATAGATAATCCGTAATTCATACCGGGCAAGTCGGGTGCTCGGTATTGATTAAAAATGTAAAAAAATATTATAAAATCCATACCGAGCACCCAACCCGCCCGGTAAGGATTACGAATTATCCATACCGGGTAGGTCGGGCGCCGGTATGGATAATCCATATTTTTTAAAAATTTTAAATACCCAGGATTATCCATACCTGCCGCCCGACCTGTCCGGTATGAATAACTTGGGTATATTACCCACCCGTACATGATCTCTCCTCATTTCGTCCATTTTCTTTCTCTCTCTATCTCTTTCTCACTTATTCTCTTTCTACAAACCCTAGCTGCTGCTACCATTACCTTCCCCGCCCCATCGGTCGCCATCTGAGGTCGTCATCGTCGCTCTCCGTCGCCGACCCACTGGTGACACGTGCATTCTTCTTGTCTTCTCCTTTTCGTGCGGTGGTTCTTCTTCTTCTTGGTGTCCTCTTCTTCTTCTAAGGTCCATCTTCTTCTCATTTTCTTCTTCTTCAGCTTCTTAGTCTTCATATGGAGGTTTTCATGGAGGGGAATGGGATAGCCAGACTGCCATCCGACAGCTGGAGCGGCAGTCCTACAGTCACAATTTTTTTTTTTCAATTTTTGACATATATTTTTTTTATTTTTGCAGCTTATTTTCCCATCTTGTGCGATTTTGGGAACATTATCCTCGCCGATTGGATCCTCCTATGCTGTTTTAAATAATTTGTCAAAGAGGTATGGACTTTAGTGTGGTGGATTGTGTTCAAATATTGAATTTGGAATTATTACATACAAATATTTAGGATTTTGAATTTTGGATGATGATATGATGTGTATATGTGATGTTTGTGGAAAATTTATGAGTTGGAGTTATTGTTTAATTGCATTTTGGAGTATAGATTTGTTTGTGGTTGATTATATTCGAAATGTTGAGTTCAAAATGTTGATGTTGAGTTTGGACTTTAGTGAGGTGGATTGTGAATGAAATGTTGAGTTGGATTTGAACAACATATAGTTCTTGTCTTGAATTTCAAAATATACTTTTGTATTATCGTTCATTAATTGTTTTCATAGACTTTATTTCACAATATAGTATTGGCATTTAAGCTATATATATATTGTTATTGAACATAAACAAATTATAACATAATTTGGTTACATTTATAATAGATGTAAAAAAATTGTTTGATGAAATACCTCAAAGAAAACTTTGTTAAATGAAATATAACAAAAACAACTTATGAAACAAAGTTCAAATTAAAAATGATTTTTGGTATGTTAGAACTACGTGTTGCCTTATTTATAGTATTACACTTTTTTTAAAACCAAAAACAAACTTGACTACTTTTTTTTTTAAAGATTTGATTTTTATTCAATAAGAAAACAACAGTACAAGTTACAACAAAAGTATATATGTATTTAAAATTCAACTTAACAATTTTCATTCATTCATTAATTAGAAGTGAAAATTAAATTTTTTTGGTGTGATATTAATTTTTATTTATATAAATTATTAGTGTTTATAATCAATTGGGTGTAGATGCCAAGAAAATGTTTAGTTTGTTAACTATAGCATATAGTTTTGTCCATCTTTTTTTTTTTTTTTTTTTAAATATAGTTTTGTCCTTTTAAGTAATTGTATCTATGGTTATTTTAACAATAAAAATTTTTATCCAAACATGGGTGTGCCAATAACTTTTTTGGGTGGCAATAGTACCACCTTTATTAGAATCATCATAATCAGAATAAAATTAGTGCAACCAATATGTTACTTTCAAATGTATATAATTTTGAGCCAAACTTCCCTTTTAAAGTGTTTATTTGATTTGTTGAATTTGATAAAGATATTAATATATATATTGGTTATAACATAATTTTATTTCTTTTATTATAAACAATAGTTATTGAATATAAACAAATTATGTAACGTCCATAAAAAAAAAAAAAATAGTGTTGAATGTGAACTAGTAATGGAAGTGAGATTCTTAGATCTACAATAGTTGTGTTTGGAATTATTACGAGTATATATTTTTTTTACATTTTGAATTTTGGATGATGATATGACGTATATATGATGTTGGTGGGAAAATTTATAAGTTGGAGTTATTGTTTAATTGCATTTTGGAGTATGGACTTTAGTGTGGCAGATTGTGTTCGATATGTTGAGTTTGGAATTATTATGTAAAGATATTTATGATTTTTAATTTTGGATGATAATATGACTTATATATGATGTTGGTGGGAAAATTTATGAGTTGGAGTTATTGTTTAATTGCATTTTGGAGTATGGACTTTAGTGTGGCAGATTGTGTTCGATATGTTGAGTTTGGAATTATTATGTAAAGATATTTATGATTTTTAATTTTGGATGATAATATGACGTATATATGATGTTTGTGGGAAAATTTATGAGTTGGAGTTATTGTTTAATTACATTTTCTATTATTGAATGGAGTCCATATTGATTTTTGAGTTATTCATAAAAATATATAATTGTTTTGTGGTGTTATTAATGATTATGATGGTATAATTACATATTGTTTTATTGAATATGAAACTTGCATAGCGGAAGTGTAGTATATACTTATTTGTTTTGGAAATTTCATATTTACTAGATTTCAAATAGAATTTGAAGCTAAAGATAATGGATAAGAATGGATAAATACATGTTATTAATTCTTCATTGGTGTATAACTATTCATTATTTGGAACTTTTATAATTTAATGTAGTTTAACATTATGTTATTATGTGTTTTTTTTTTTAGTGTTAAATACGGAAATAATGAATAACAAGTGGTTAAAATTTTCAAGGTTAATATCCTAAACTCATTAAATTGAGGCATAAGATTTAAACTTGTAGTATTTTAATAATTTTATTTTTCGTTTTTCAACTTTTAGAGTGTCGAAAGAATATAGGAAAGGAGCTAAGAAATTTGTTGAGGTCGTAAACAAACATTCAATAAATTCTGGTTTCATCCCTTGTCCTTGTATAAAATGTCTCAATGGGAGTTATCATGACACTAAGATAGTGTATGAACACTTGTTTATTAATGGGATGGATCCTCAGTATACAACTTAGCTCATGCATGGGGAACCCCTGAAAACTTCCACACATGTTGAAAACACTTCAAATACATTTAGAATGTATAGTGATGCAAATCTTGAAACTCATTGTAATGTTGAATCGGATGTTGAAGTAAGAGAGGAAGATATAATTGCTATTTTGGAAGATTTTAAAACTCCTTTATATGAAGATTGTTCAAAGTATACAAAATTATCGGCTATTGTAGCTTTATATAAACATAAAGCTACTTATGGTCTATCCGATAAGGGGTTTGATGAACTTCTTAATATCGTTCGAGATATGTTGCCGTCAGATAATGTTCTACCAGAATCATTTTACTCAACAAAAAAATTGTTGAAAGCGTTTGATTTAGGATATGAGAAAATTCATGCATGTATAAATTATTATTGTCTGTTTAAAAATGAATTGGAGCATCATGAAGAATATCCAAAATGTGGTGCTTGTAGATGGAAAGTAAACGAAGTTACGAAAAAAATTCATAAGGGAGTACTGGCTAAAGTACTTCGATACTTTCCAATCATACGATGGTTTAGGAGAATGTTTACATCAATAGAAATGGCTAATGACTTGAGATGACATTCTACCCATACAAGCCAAGATAGAAAGATACGACATCTTGTTGATTCTGAAGCTTGGAAGACTATAGATACGAAATGGCCATCTTTTGCTTCAGAGCCACGCAATTTGAGGTTGGGTTAAGCTGCGGATGGATTTAATCCTTTTAGCAACCTAAGCATCTCTTACAGTTGTTGGCCGGTTGTATTAGTTACATACAATCTACCTCCCTAGAAGTGTATGTTGAAAGAAAATTTGATGCTAACACTATTGATTCCAAGAAAAAAACAATCAGGGAATGATATTGATGTATACTTGCAGCCACTTATCGAAGATTTAAAGGTGTTATGACACTCAGGAGTACAAGTGTATGATTCATCTACTAAGTCCTCCTTCAACTTAAAAGCTATCTTAATGTGGATCATCAATGATTTCCCTATGTATGGAAACTTAGCAAGATGTTGTGTAAAAGATGAATATGTTTGTCCTATATGTGGGTTGAATGTACATTCACAAAGATTGAAATATAGTAATAAGCATGTATATATGGGTCATCGGTGATTTCTTCCAAAGAATCATGTTTTTCGAAAGAAGAAATCGTGGTTTAATGGGAAACAAGAAATAGATAATCCTCCAGAGATTATTGATGGTAAACAAGTTTGATTTGCATGTGCGAAAATTGAAAATGATTGGGGAAAGAAAGGAAAAGGGAAAAGGAAGAGAAAATGACATCCTATATGAAAAAAAAAAAATCGATATTTTTTTATCTTCCGTATTATGAGGTAAGATTTTTAAATCAATAAATAATGTAACTTTTTGTAATATATTTAACATTACCTTAAATTTATCATTGTTGATTTTTACAGGATTTGTGCTTGCATCATAATTTGGATGTAATGCACATTGAAAAAAATATTGGTGAGAGTCTCGTTGGTACATTGTTGGACATCCATGGAAAGACTAAGGATGGTGTTAATTCTCGTAAAGATCTAGAAGACATTGGGATTAGATAAGACCTTCATATAAAAGATGATGGAGATAAACTGTATTTGTCTGCAACACCACACACTCTATCAAAGGTAGAAAAACAATAATTTTGTAAGAGGTTGTTCAATTTAAAATTGTCTGATGGTTATGCTGCTAACATATCTAATTGCATTTCATTGAATGAGTGCAAGATAGTTGGGCTTAAGTCTCATGACTATCATGTATTGATGCAACATTTGTTATCGGTGGCAATGTGAGGTCTCTTGCCTAAAGGGCCAAGAATTGTCATATTTCGATTGTGCTCATTTTTTAATGCAATTTACCAAAGAGTGTTAGATAGAAATAAGTTAGATTTATTGGAAGATGAAGTTGCAGTTACGATGTGTATGCTTGAACGTTATTTCCCTCTTTCTTTCTTTGATATAATGGTTCATCTTACAATTCATCTAACAAGAGAAGCTCGCTTATGTGGACCAGTTCAATATCATTGGATGTACCCTTTTGAAATGTTATTCTTATACTATTCTACATATTTGAATTAATTAATGATATCCACGCATGTATTTACTTATACATATTTATTTTATAGATTTATGAAGGTGTTAAAAGGATATGTGAGAAATCATGAATGACCAGAGGGTTGCATAGCTGAATGCTATTTAGCCGATGAATGTATACAATTTTATAGTAGGTATGTATCACAAGCAACAGATGTTGGTGAGAAATACAATAGAAATGAAGATATTGTGTTTCAAAATGTAGTGGAAGGACATCCTACATTTGCACCGACAATAAAAACGATTTCTGCGGACATGCTACAAATTGCATACATGTATATACTGTTGAATAGTATATTAGTAGTGTCATACATTAAGTAAGTGGTTTAAATTGAAGTTGAGTATAGTATAATTATTAGTTAAAATGATTAACGTTATACTTATTTGGTTATGTTGATATTTACATAAATATTGTAATTGCCTGCACCTGGAAGAACTTTAACAATTAGATTCCAATCTATTAAGTAGACCGACTTTATTGCAAATGACACATTCTAGAGAATTTTCGACATAGTTCAGAAATAAGGTGAATTAACTAACTTATACGTTAATAAGTTGATGTATTTACTTAAGTTTTTTGTCGTTGGAAATCTAAATCGTAATCTCCCAAAGCAAGTTCTCGATGAATCAAATACCACGGATATGACCCCAACTTTAAAGCTTCTAGCACTTGGACCAAGTACGCAAGTCACATGCTATTCTAGCTATGTTGTCAATGGGAAACGATACTGCATAAAAAGTAGTGAGAAAACTACACAAGATAGTGGTGTTTCCCTGGAAGTAGAAACTGTTTGTAATGAAAGAGATGATACTCAAGTTGTGAAGAAGATAGTTTACTATGGAGTTTTAAGAGAAATACTTTTGTTGGATTTCTTAGCATTTCGTGTTCCATTGTTTGAATATGATTAGATGGGTAGTGTGAATGATGTTAGAGAAGAAGATGGATTCACACTAGTTAATTTTACTCCACGTGGAAATAAATGGGATAGAGATCCCTTTATTTTAGCATCACAAGCAACACAAGTATTTTATTCTAGGGAAAATGATAACTCTAATTGGTATGTTGTTCTAAAAGAACCTCCGAGAGGTTTTCATGATCTAGAGAAGTTTGATGATCATGTGTACATGAAAACTACATCGTTAGATGTGTCTGAATTTGACGCTAATATCGATAATAGTGAGGATTATGCTTGGATAGATTGTGAGGAATTTGTTGTAAACATGTAATGTTGATAACTATAATCATATTTTCATATTTTATTTCCAATCTGTGTGTATATATATTTTTGTTGGTGTTTACATTTGCGTGGAGATAGAATCTCTGAAGTGATTGGATATATTGTGAAATTACTTTGCTATTTACATTGCAGATGAACTAAATTTTTGGTAAGGTCAAAAAATAGGGGAAACTCTGTCAAAATTTCTATAAAATGGATTGACTTTATATCAATTATTTTATATAGGTGATAATGTTATCCATGAGGTTGATACTAATATATGTTATTTCCATAATATTTTCAGATGTCGACTGAAGGAATATCGACTGGTCAGTCCTCAGGTAACTCCAATGGAGATAAAAAAAGAAAAAAAAGAGGTCCTAACTGATTGGATTATGAGAAAATGGCCAAGGTGAAAGTCACAAGGATACAAATTAATGAAGTTGGACAACTAATTGGAGAAAATTCGATGATATATAGTTTGGGTTGTGAAGCCATTGCAGCTCAAATGATACCAATAACCTATAGTAACTGTGATAAGGTACCACAATCTTTAAAAAAGACAGTGTGGGAGAATACAAAGGTATATACTGGTTTCATTTATTTATAATATCAATGTTACATATTTATTTTTGCAACATATTTAATTACTTTTAAACAATTTATAACTGCAGTTACGACTTGGTGCTGATGAGTCAATGAAAGTTCATACGTTAAAATCAATAAACAAGTGTTGGAGACACTATAAAGGTAGACTAACAAAACAAATTAAAAACGTTCCACTCGGTCCTAATGCACACAAAAAATATGAAATGCTAAAACTAGCAAACATTAGTTATCAGGATTGGATAGCATTTGTCAATCAGCGATTGTCTCCAAAATTTACGGTAATCTTACAATTCATATTCTTAACTTGTCATGAACACTAACGTTTATTGGATTTTGATAAAATTTTACAATATTTCAGGATACTAGTAAGCATTATAATGAGTTGTCAAAGAGGAATCGTACCTCACATACATCAAGTCGTAAAGGAATGACATGACTACAGGAAGATTTGATAAGTCTTTACTATATTATGATGATTGTATTACATGTATATAGTTTTTCTTTTTGAACTTGTATATACTTTTGTGGATATCAATATCAATGTTAGAAAGCACAAAAAGTGGCTGCGAATGAAGATCCCGAAGTAGATAGAGTTGACATTTGGATAGCCAGTCACAAGCACAAAGATGGAAGCGCAGTCAATGAGGAAACTGCTGATAAAATTGTATGTTACGTTGGTCATCCGCAAATATTGTGTTTATTCTATTATATTATGTGTATAGGTTTTTTAATAATAATACCATGTGACATCATTTATAGGCACAAATAAAGTCACTACATCAAGAAACTCAGCATTCACTTGGAAATGATGATGTC